>CM068373.1:215439981-215814981 GCA_034769895.1 Magicicada septendecula
AAGCGTATGGAAGTAATTACACAGAATTAAAATTAACATAAGCGTAAAATTAAAATAAGGTTGAAACGAGACAAACTCAAGTATTAAAACACACTAGTAACAGAGAAAAGAACAAAAACCTAAGTTAGTTCAAGCGATTAAATTAATTAAATGCCAAATGCCATTCACTGCTGACGGGATCAACGCTGCGACATTCTTCATTAGAGACAGAATCAGTATACTGTGGCAGTTTGATACAGGGAGTTTTTCGCACAGCCCTTTCGAAAAGGTTACGACAATTTAAGCCGGCGTATAACAATACAGAAATTCCAGTTATGTACAAATTTACGCAATTATGTAAATTTTGTGTTAGAACGTAAATGTAACGTTGTTGAGATTTAGCGAAAGTTCTGAACAAACGGTTCTATGCTCTTTAGTATACAGAGGGCTCTGGAACGAAAGGCCATCACATTGAAAGGCGTTTCTACGGGTAAAAATTAAAAAAAAATTGACGCATGAAGATGGGGACCGGAGAAGTTACGACCAGGCAAAAGTGCGAAACATTTTAAAATTTGACTGTCATTTTAAATATTAAACGCAAGAGACCATTGTCTATTTGTTATGATTGCATAATCAAAATATTTGCTGCAAAAAAACTTTCTAGTCGAATCTTTAAAACACTTCTATGACTCATTCATTCTATATGTTTGAATCCATTCAATAAGCCGACAATGATGAACATGATAAATTATAAAGAATGTCAAAGGGGCGCCAGTAGTGTCCGGCGCCTGTGTGCCCCTCTACCCTCCCCCACAATAAAACATTACTTTATAAAAACGAAAATTCAGCGAGTACAAACGAAATACAAATTTATAAAAAAACTTGTAAATCAACTTCAAGTTTATTGAACAAAAACCAGTAAGTATATTAAATTGTATAAAAACAATAAACATACAAGAAGAGTACAAAAACAAAAACATCACAAATAATTTGGAAGAAAATAAAAGTAATTTATGTTATTTGTCAAGAGAATCACTTACCAGTTGCACTTTGTGAAGTTTTACGTAAATTAACAAATAAACTTACAGTTTTATAAAAACAAAATGTAATTTTTTTTGCTACATAATTAAGCTTACTATATTGTAAAGAGTAAACGTTCTCGAACAATGGAGAGTGTCGTTCTACGCGTTTCTCGGCTAGACAAAGAGGTGCGTGTTTTTGCCAAGGTCTCACTCAAGTACCCTCTAGAATTTTCGAGTGCTTGTTGACGCATATTATGGAAAATTTTTATGGAACACCTGCAGGCTATATATAGATGACAGCTACCACTTAGAAATCAGTTATAAGTAGCGATTTATTTAAGTGAGGTTCAAAGTATTGTGGTGAAGTGGTAATTAGTGTGGGACTCTATTACCTGACATTATTATTGCATATGGACAAATTTAACTTGAATTATTGTACGAGCATAATTTTGTTGAATAACTTGTTGATTAAAAACTGTTATTTGTGATTAATTAAACTGGTGATTAGTGATTTCATTGGTGTCTGTATTTTGTTTCCACTGTACCATACGACGATCAGTGAGACCGTCGTAACAATATTTCATTTGGCAGAAACATCACTTTGATATTTTACTTTGTATAGATATTATAAAATTAAGAAACAGGTAAACTTACAATTACATAAAATAGAAACATTATTTGGTAAAGAGATAGGTAAGTAAATTTTTAAACAGAAAAAAATTATTTAGTGAATTGAACTTTCCTAGCTTTCATTAATGAACATTCTCGAATAATTCGTGTATATCAAGTGGATCCAAAGTATCTAACTCTGTTGACATAATGGCAAGATTGGAAAGTCTGTCTTGTACCATTGTGGAGGGCAAGTAGTTTTAAATAATTTTGAGTTTAGAAAGGAATCGTTCTCCAGATCTTTCTAAGCACTTTACCAATTTAAATGACGTGTGACTTAACACGTCAGGAGCACCACAGTCTCCTATAAACATTCTCGTATAAACGAGAATACCTGTCCAGAGCACCGAAAATGTTATTACAATTTTTTTTTATCGTTCCACGCGCGTTAGGTGTCTATATCGCTATGCGTTTGGTTGCTAGACTAATTTCATTTTTATTTTTTTATTTTAGACCAAATAAGGTGGATAAAAAAACCTTCAAATACTTATAACTTGTAATTTGGGGTGCTGGAAACCTTGATACCAGAGTTGGACTCTTACTTTTTCTTCAGCTCATGTTGGGTGAGGTTCCTTTCTTTAATCTGTTCTGTCGGTCTCCCATGACAAACTCATATTTTTCTAATCCCGACGCTATTAGAGCATTAGAGGGTTAATGGTCACTATTTTTTCAATCCTACATATACTGTTTACAGAGTAGCAATTGGATCAGTAGTAGCGTACTGTGCCTGAAAAAGAGAGACGAAGAGAGCTAAAATCGTTTGAAAGGATGATAATATAAGGAAAACAGATCAAATATAAAGGACAAAAATGTAGTAAGGCGTGTTAAGGGTAGTAGCGGACTAAAGGGTGGGGGCGGCACGCCCCGGGCCTCACTTAGTAGGGGGTCTCCAGATTTGGAAAATTAAGTTTAAGAAACCAACAATTTATTTAAAACCTCTCATCAGAATTTTTTCCAAACAGTGGATAATTCAGAATGCGGAAATCAGGCCAGTTACTCGAATGAACGACTTCACAAAACAGTGCATCACATATTGCGTGAGTGAACAAAACCGTGAATGACATCGAAGACAACTGCACGTACAACTGTACAGATAAGTAACATACCGTGTGTTATGCACTAAAACTGCTAACTGACTTGAAAAACAAAGTTGCTAAGTATTGTTTGCAGCAATGATAAATTAATTTTGTTTTGCAATATTTATTGTATATTATAACGGTTTGTAATAAATTTAATACAATCTATAAAAAATACTAGTTCTATTATTACTTTAAACTTTGTATTTACAATATGAAAACGGATTTTTATTTCAAAAATTACTACAGCTTCTTATAAAGTTTCCGAACTGATGTATCAATACAGTGATTAGACAATAAATATATAACAGGGAAGTGTTTTTGCTATATATTACTTAAAGAGAAATTGGATTATAAACACCCATCTTATGAGAGGGAGGCCTCAGGAAGAAATCCGCCCCGGACCTACAGTGGCCTAGGTGCGCCACTGGTTAAGGCACAAAATATCAGATGTTTTAGGCATATCTGCAGAAGACAGGTGAAAGGGGTTAAAACACTTTACAAAAACCAGAGGCAGTGCGGAGCAAATTTAGCCAAGGGTAAAATGTAAGGAACAAGTTATGGGATCATAAACATTTGGAATAGAGGAATAAAGAGAAAAGTACCAGGACAAGATAAAATAGAGAAATACTGGTCAAAGTGCAAAAGCACTGACCAAAAGGTAGCACATAAAGAAAGCAGGCTGATTCCCTGCTGAAAAAAATTGGGTCTGCTAAGCTGTTAACGAGAGGTTGCAACTCTTTCAATGGAGTGCAAAGGCTACTATATAGTAGTCTATGTATTATACACTCCTCCTTCTCAACACATAAATTAGGAAGGGCGCAACTCTAGAGGGTTCGTCATCCGTAAAGAGAAAGTCATGGAAACCGGATTGTTGTTAATACATCAAAATAAGCAGCGTGGGCAAGACGTGAGTTGTTGCGAGATAACGGGACTCTTGCTACTGGGCCTATCAGCCACGCAAGGTATCGCCGGTTCAAAGCAATACAGATAAACTCGGAAATTGTTGGGTTATTTACAACTTTGTTATTATTATTTTTGTTATTACAATTTCGTGAAGAAATCATTAAAGTTATTCATCGAAGTCATAAATATTTCAATCTTAATCAAATCGATTATTCTTTATTTATCAACTCAGTTTCTAACAAAACGATTCTATGTCGTTGAGATTGAAACGAAAAAAGACTAACGGAAACAAAATACACCAAGTTTGTTAACGAATGAACGGAGACAGAGAGAGAGAGAGAGAGAGAGAGAGAGAGAGAGAGAGAGAGAGAGAGAGAGAGAGAGAGAGAGAGAGAATGGAGAGAGAGAGAGAGAGAGAGAGAGAGAATGGAGAGAGAGAGGGGAGAGAGAGATGAGAGAGACATCAAGTAGAACTGGAGTACTTCAGTTGAGTGACTGGTTCAAGTAGTAAGTATATTGCTGACCGATGCCCACGTACTATCGATTTTCGCTTTGCGGTGTTTCGCTCGTGTAATTTGCTTCGGTCTTTGGGGGATTAAGATTTGGCATTTTGTACTGTTGAGGAACAAAACAAATTATACTGTTTTGTTTACCCACGACCAGGTTACGATCAGGCTATTCTGTCGGACTTGGAAAACAGGTTGCAGATACATTGGTTAAATCGAATCTGCAAAGACTCTGGATTACAAATATCCACACTTAAAACCAACATGATGACTTTTCGTGGAACTGATCCCTTACGGCGAAAAATATTTATAGATCCTACTACCCTGGAACAAGTCAGCTGTTTTGAATACCTGGGCTACAGTGTGTCTTAAAATACAAGAAACGACGTTGTGAATAAGTTGCATAAGTTCAACCTTATCTGCAGAACCATCAGGTGAACTATTAAGTCACCAAGTAAAGAAACAAGCCTAAAATTGTACAAGGTGATGGCCCTTCCCACACTTCTTTATGCGTCTGAAAATTGGACTTTAACGAAAGGCCAGGCCAGTCGTATCCAAGCGGCTCAAATGAGATTTCTCAGGCATGTGTCAGGGCATACTCTCCATGATCACAGAAGAAACAAAGATATACGGCAGAAACTAAATGTTATGAGTATACTCGAGAGGATTGCCCAGTATCGGCTATATTGGTGGGAACATCTTTGCCAAATAGATGACTGCCGCATCCCCAAACAACTATGGAACTATAAGCCAAAGGGACGGAGAGGTGTGGGACGTCCGAGGAAGCACTAGAGTGACCAGCTTTAAACTTTGCCTGTTTTAGACCGGAACCAACTATCCTTAGTTTAATCCTTGTAGATAATGATGATGATGGTACCCCGAAAGTTAAAAAATGTTCAGAGTGAACACCACATTCTGATTTCTGTTAAATTTCCCTTAAAACAAACCAACAAACCAACACGTTCTTTCCGCATAAAGAGGTACATAAATGTAATTGGTACGCTAGAGAAACTCAGTCCATAGTTGATTACCTTTTAATTAATAGAAAACTGTGGAGTTTAGTGAAGGGTACAAGAGGTTTTATTAGAGGATGTGGCGTTGATCCAGGCCACTTTCTTCTCATATGAAACGTTAGTATTCCTAGCAATCGCACCCTAATTTCAGACGAGTTTAACGTTGTTGTATGTTGGTATCTACTTTTAAGTTTCAAGTCAGGTAAAGCAAGTGGAAGAAGTAAAGTAAGTGGTCTTCCACTAGTGGTGGCCAGAAAAATTAATACATTACTAAAAGTGTTAAATTTGTTTATGGCACCAGAAATATTGTAAGAATAATGTGGTCCTTTGTGCCACGTATATGCTCAAGTATTTTGTCGCGAAAAAATTCAAAAGATGGCGCGGGCCAACACAATGGTTTCGTTTGCTACTCACAATAATCGCAACGGCTGTGCTGCGGTCGTGGTATCGAGTCAAGGCCACGACTCCTCTGCTCGTCCACCTCATGGCTGGGGAGAATAATACAGTGTCTGACGACTGACGAACTTGGGCTAGGTAAGTAACAAAGGCACACACACACACACACACCTGCGCCCCCCCCGGCTTGCCACCGCACGTGGTTACCAGAGGGCTGATTTTTCTCTGGCAGTGATGGAACATGTTTTGCACCACGGACAGGGTACAACAGGCTGCGGGCCTAATGCTTGACGGGAGGAGGAGGAGAAGAAGAAGAAGAAGAAGAAGAAGAAGAAGAAGAAGACGATGACAAAGAAAATAAGATGAAGAAGAAGAAGAAGATGAGGAGGAGGAAGAAAAGAAGAAGACAAAGTAAACAAATATTGTTTTTAACAATTAGTCATCTTAACTGATGCGGTACATCGTTTCGATGGTGCAAAGCAAATAAAAAGAAAAGTCGTGTTTCTGAGTCAGCATATTTACTAGTATTTTATTTCAAAACTTTTCACGTGAGTTATATTTCTTAAACCTTACATGTCTGTTGGACTGATGAAAAATGAAAATAGATTGGTGGTAGGTAATTTACATGGAAACTGCCATGAACTTGAGATCATAACTAGTGAAGGAAGAGAAAAAACGTTTTGTTTTCACGAGTTGATTCAACCTTTTCTGACTTTGCTCTTCACTGTTGGTTAAAGGTAATTTCTTGCCTTGACGTATTGTCTTCCGAATCGATAAGTAGGGCACTAGGCAAAATTGGTCCTGAATCTACCACAGGGAGGTATTTGGCCGTGGCCAACTGGAAACAATACGTTGACTTTACGTTCACGAGTACGTTCATTTGAAAATATTAAAATACACATTATGCCAGTAAGAAATCAGACAATCAGTGTTGTTGATCATCATCTTCAGCAAGGATTAAACCAAAAGTGGTTTGTTCCGGTCCCAACCAGATAGAGCTGGCCGTTTCTTCGCATGTTCCACACCTGTCCGTCGTTTCGGCTTATAATTAAATGGTTGTTTGGGGATGCGGCGGCCATGTATTCGGTTAAGATGTTTCAACTATGTTGGCCGATACCGGACAATCCTATAGAGTATCGGACAAATACTCATAAAATTTAGTTCCCGCAGTTCATCGACATTTCTTTTGCGATATATCGTGCCATGCGCCTGAGAAATTTCATATCGTCCGCTTGGATACGACTGGTCTGGGATATCGTTAAGTCCAATTATTAGACCCATAAAGAAGTGTGGGAAAGGCCGTCATCACCTTGTAGAACTTCAGGCGTGTTTCTTTACTCGTTTGTTGTAGAATTCTCCTGATGGTCGCACATATGGTTGAACCTATGTGGCTTCTTCACCACGTCATTGTTTGTAACGTAAGACACACAATAGCCCAGATATTGAAAAGATCAGTAGCCTTATAAAGATCAGTATTGACCTTAGAAATCGGTAATATGAATAAAGATATTTTATAATTAGTAGGGTCGTCAACAGGCAGTTGCCCTATAGGCAAGGGCTACCGATGTACGTTGCCTGTTCATTATAGCTGACATAACTATGAACTAACGTCAAACAAATTCACTCACACCGACTAACTACATTAGTTAGTTTTTATGTGTACAGTCTCTGTGTGGATGTGTAGGTAACGTATAAAGGAGCGTGTGTCTTGGAGGAGAGGGAGCGTATCTATGAATACGTTAGACACTTAGGTGTAAGCGCGCCCGTTCGAATACTGTGTCAAAGTAAAATTACATTCGCCAGTTTTACCGTCGGCGATACTTCGGTAGAAACAATATTTGACGGTGGAAATGAAACTGCGATCCTTAGGCGAAATGCAATCCTACAGCAAATCAAGCGTAGTTTTCTGTAAAAAAAATGGGGAAACGTGAATTCAATTTGGTTGCCGTTCTTACCGCTTGCTTTTTTTACCTGAAAATTGTTTTTCACTGTGCCCGAAGATTTGTTGTGTTTCACATGCTAGTCAACACGCTAGTCGAACTAGAGGTACATAAGACAATGACACAAACATACAGGAAAATTGCGTTTGTCTATTAACATGTTGTAAGCTTTCAAGGGTATACTTTTCAAACAAATGTTGAAACGATAAATGAAAAATGTATTAACAGTTCTAACGGCAGTAGAATCAACAATGATTAATCAACAGTTTACAGACTAACAAAAACTGGTAACGTATTGTTACGTAATGCGAAAAAGTGTTACGTAATAAGGAACGTTCTACAAGTTTCTCGAATATTTCAGCTGTAATTGTGTGTGCGTACATAATGCTGCTACTTTGCGGTGAAAGACAATTACGCATCAACTATCGGGTCTATACCAGACCATACCGGTCCGCACGTGGTGTGTTCAAGGCAGCAATGAATTACGTTCTAGTGTTTTCTAGTAGACGCCTATTAGCGAATATTCTGGAACTCAGCGGGGTATAAATACAAGTACTCAGCGACGCTCAGTTAGTTATTGTCGGGCGATTACTCTGTGCGTTCAAGTGGTTATTAGTAAAAAGTGATTATTGTGGGGAAGTGTTATGTGTTTTATAATCGTGAGGGACAATTTTAATAAAATTGTGTTTTAAATTAGTAGACATTTTTATTGCGTGTGAACAATTTTTATTTGATTTGTTGTAACAGACTATTTTTGTTGATTACAAACTGTTTAATTGTGATAATTAAAGCTGGTGATTAGTGACGTAATTGATGTCTTGTATTTTGTTTTCCACTGTACCTACGACGATAAGTAGACCGTCGTAACAGTATGATAAAATTTATACAATAGTTAAGTATAACAACCTGAAGTTGTAGTTCCGACACATGGTCAATGAAGATAATATAGAACAAGTTGTAAGAACAACCGAATTGGTGATGTTGATCTGATCACGATCTTACTCGAACCCGCGACCGCGGCACAGCCGTTGAGATTGTATTTCTCGAACGTTACCAGTGTACCAGTGGCCTGAGCCACAATTTCATTTGAGTTCCGGTCCATTTAACTTTAAGTTTGGCGCGCGCAGTACGAGACAATACGTGTTTGGACTTTATTATAAATAAGGAAATGAAACAAAACCTTACATAGCCAATCATAGTTGTGGCTGTTGTACCAAAGCGTGGTAGACAAACGCATGAGACTGACTCAATAATTCTCCACAATGACGCTACAAACGTTACCTAAATGTATATAGGGAACTTGTAGTAATATTGCAGTTCCACATCCGAATATTGATAAACAAGTTCATGTATCATTTTTATATAGATTCGTTCAAGTATTATTGGTTGATTTGTTTAGTGACACGATCATGGGCCAAGAATCTTAGTTCTCACATAGTTAAAAGTATTTGACCAATAGGGCCAAAAGACTAAAAAAGGTGGTTTTTAATTATTGTATCGTCGACTAAAATGATGAGGTCATTTGCAAGGAATGAATGACAACAGGCAGACGAAAAGAATGTAGAAGGCTAAGATAAGAATAAATAGAAAGAGAGGAAACGTGGGGAAGATAGTGGAGAGGAAGGGTAAACATTGGAATGAGAGAAACGACAAGTAAGAAGAAGTGGTTGTGTTAAGCAGATAATTCCAAACCGGTACAGTATTGATGGTTAATATTAAATGTAAACGTATTTATCTGTATTTTAATACTAAATGGGACGCACTGAATAAGATCCAGGAAAACATAGATACAGGGCTAAAGAAACAAGGGAGACAATAAGCGTGATACACTATGCACATGACGTCGCCATAATGATAAAAAGCGAAGCAGGTCATAATGGATAGGATTAATACAATATGACGCTTGGTAAAAGAAAATCTATAGTACTGGTTTGTGACAAAGAATGGACCTACAGAGCAGATAATAATGAAATGTCTCACTGTGTCTCACTGTGTCTCACACTCTGGAACAGAGTTACCAGAGGTGGAAGAAGCAGAGGGAAATGAAATGCATGATAGCTCAAGCAAGAATAATGTTTAACAATAAGAAACGCTTCTTTACCAGTAATAACATCACCTGGATAACAGGAAGGAGGTTACTGAAGCCATTTCTTTGGAGTGTTTTTTTGTACGACTGTGAAACTTAAAATGATAGGAAAAAAGAAAAGAAGAGTACTGTCATTCGACCAATGATGCTATAGAACAACGATAAGGATTACCTGGAGAGGCAATGTGACAACCGAAGACCTTTTTCGAAGAGCAGGAAAGTACAGTGTCTTGTGGAGGGAAATACAAAATCTAGGAAGGACGGTTTAATGGTGCATATACTAAGATACGAGGTTTTACACAAAACTATACTGGAGGAAAGGTTGATATGAAGAGGAGGGAAGGAAATCGAGCTGACCAATCTACCGACTGATTACCGAAGAAGAAGAAGAAGAAGAGAAAAATTGATTGAAAGTAAGGAGATAAGATTATGTCCTAACGTACAGTTTCTGTTGTAATTAATCTCTACATATTAAAAAACTAGATTACATTTTGATTATTAAATTATTATTAAGTAAGTAATAAATAAAGTACATTAAATGAAACAAATAAGTAATAAATAAATTTATATAAAATAAACGGAATTAGTTTAGATATAACAAAATAAATAGATAATATGACTCAATTACTTGAATACTCGTCAATTGGCAACTAATCTCTAAGTATATATATATATATATATATATATATATATATATATATATACTTTAATATTTATAACTAAATTTACCTCAAGATATACTTTTTTTCTATTAGGAACATGTTTCGAGAGTTCCTGTACTCTCATCTTCAGCCTTCGCCATCTTGTTTCTAGATGGAGAAACAAGATGGCGAAGGCTGAAGATGAGAGTACAGGAACTCTCGAAACATGTTCCTAATAGGAAAAAAGTATATCTTGAGGTAAATTTAGTTATAAATATTAAAGTATTATATACATCAAGAAACGGACTATAGCAGAAAGTGATATATATATATATATCGCAAAACATAAAATACATGTGTATTTCTCTTGTATCGTTCATGTAATAGCTGTGTAGGTCAGGTGAAGGAAGAAGGACGACTCAGTGAGCCGTTCGGCAACAAGAAGTTCAGCATTACTCTTAAGAAGTCATATTAGTGCAGAATGTTATATCAGGCACTCACTCAGGAAGAGGAAGAGTTGTCTAAGGCAGGGGACTAATATAAATCAGAAGAACGGAAACAGTTTATGAACTTTTTTCTTTTGGAACTATTATATATAAGAGATGAAAACCGAATTATTACTCTCTCTCTCTCTCTCTCTCTCTCTCTCTCTCTCTTTGAAATTATAATACAATTTTTAAATATAAGATTAATTTGTATATTCTGAAGATGACTGCTAATACTGTTGAAACAGTGTAAATATATAAAAAATATATTCTTGTAAAAAATAAGTATTACTTAATAATAGTAATAATAATAATAATAATAATAATAATAATAAAACAAGAGTAATTGTGAGAAGATCTACATATGTGTATTCATATTTACTCACATTATGCTTGTTCTTCTAATTTATATAAATAATAATAATAATTTATACTCTGTGATACAAGAATATGTTTTATTGTTTTTTTTTTCAATGTTTCATCAGTTCTATAATATACTGTCATCATCAGAATTATATAATAAATCCTGATGATTAGGCCTATATATTTAATTCTGATGACGTAGTATTATAAAACTGTGGGAACAGTGTAAATAAAAAAACAATAAAATATATTCTTGTATAAAAAGTATAAAGTATTATTATTGTGTGTGTGTGTGTACGTACGTTATTAGCTCATATTCGTATTTACTATTCTCTTTATCACTACAATCGTAAAATATTCCTCAAACATTATATATTAGTTGTAAATAAAGGATTTATTTTTTTAAATATACAATACACCGGTGTTGCAGACAATGTATTTTTCAACGCAGACGTTTGTTGCACGGCGTGGCGAATTTCACACGGGCGCGTTTGAGACTCGAGACGCGCCGGCGGAAAATCATTATTACTTGAAGAGGGCCGGTCTAAAAATATCGCAAACTAAAATTAGTTTTATAATAGTTAAAGGACTAACTAATTCCAATTGGTTTTACAGAAACAGGGGCGGATCCAGCAAGCAATTTTGGAGGGGAGTAACAGTTGACTTTTGGGGGCGATATGAAAAGTTGGACCATTATTTCATGGTCTAAAGTCTAAACCACAGGAGTGAGTAATGGCGAAAATACGGTGTGTTAATATCAACACAGTAAGTTCATTAACGTACAAGTACAAAATCATATTTGTGTTTGTCAGTTCATTGTTGTTTCTTAATAATATTCACTTACAGTTTAAAATACTCACTACTCATTTAAGTTACATATCAAGACAAACATTAACATGCTGGTAAGGTACAGTTACAATTTAAAGTAATTTTAGAGAATAACTATGAACTTATATAACGTGATTTGAATTTTGTATCATACTCACAATCACGGAAAAAATTCTACAATCACGCAACAAAATGTCGTCTTATGTAACCATTTGGGAGGGATTTCTCCCATCCTCCTCCAATGGACCCTCGTCTGTACAGAAATATATGCTTACTACAGGCAAACTATCTGCATACAGCCGTGATCGGGCGGAGGGGAAACACACTCACAAGAACCAAATATGCACATGCGAAAGTATGAATGTACCTTCTGCCAAAAGTCCTAGTGAGCGGCATAATACAAGACCGAGGTCCAAACGCTCATTGGATACATTGGACTAACTTGTTTTACTACGATTTTGTTACATGCGTAGTCTTTTACAGTGTTGGCGTACTACGTCCGTTATTTTATTGTTACTTTATAGCTTTTTCCATTGTATTATTTCTGAATTCTTAATTCTTCTTTCCTAGTATTCGATTCTACGTAAGTAAACTTATGTATCGCGTAGTTGGCGGTAAAGTGTACACGTTCTTGTACGTTAAGCAGATTGCTGTTTACTGTATCGAAGCTGAGACTATGCTTCGCCCGCCTTGCGAAGGCGGTAGTTGGCAGTGCCCGCCGATAAGGTTTGACGCTCCCGCGAACCAATTTGTTATTTTCTTTTCTCCTGAACGAAGGAAAACACCCGCATTGTTACTGCTTCGAAGTACTGTATTATAAAACCAACCGCGCTACGTCTTCCCCCCATACGATTGTCGAACTTGTCGCCCAGAGCCTGCAAACACCTTTTTCTCCAAAGTGATTTTTTCAAGTTTTACATTTCTGTACACTTTATGAACATAAAGTAGTGTTATTGTGGTAAGTTCTTTAATTTATTTTTATTAAAATGTGTTCCTGTTTAACCACTTTTTTTCTTTAAAGTTTTGTTAGTTTTAACGTGCGTGTGCATGATGACAAATTGTTGATGACCTAATGTGAAAAATTTTCACAAATTTGTATGAAAAATACTGCATAGCTTTTTTTTGATTCGGTGTTCCATGTTGCTAAATATAAGCGCAAGGGTATTATAAAGCGACAGTTAATGTTTGTAACGTCCGGCTATTGAACTCCGCACCTTTCTATTTTCCATTGACGGGGTGGGGAGGGGTGTGCCCATCGAACTGCTCCTCAGTTATATATGCGCCCTCATACATTCAAAGGTTGCCTATGACTGGTCTACGGTAACGGTGGCCTATCGCCCACGCCAGCACGGCTGAACGTTTCTGCGGATAAACTCTGACGGAGACCTCGGGAGTCGTCGCTTTAAACGTAAGTTTATCTCCAGCAGCCGCTGCTGTCAGCCTAATAACTAGTAGCGACATTTCACAGCACGTGGCCGTTGGTTATTGCTCACACTCCAGCACGAGTTCCCCTTCGTAAACGTCAGGGGCTTTCACGGAGCATTTGTCTCAGACGTGGAGGCTTAATACGGTGAAGCGAAATATGAACCAATACAGTGCACAGCAAAGTGTACAGCGTAATACAAGCCCGAGCAGCACTGTACGATCCAAACGCTCACACTCACTCACCGGCTTGTATACATTCGGGTTTTCCAAGGTAATCTGACTCTGTTTATTCTTAGCATGAAGTACAACACACACACGTGATAGATTGAAGTTCAGTGAAATGAACTCTCTTATGTTCTACAAAACAAGCAGGGAAGTGCTAGAATTTAAATACGAAACCTACATACACTGTTGACGGGAGAGACAAGTGTATTTAGTTTGTAGACCGAGAATTACGGAAGTTGATGTTAGTTACCGCAGGGCTTAGGCTAGACGAAGGAAAAAAGTGAGGAAACCAGACTATTGAGAAGTACCGTCGCAACTTGCGACGCGTCGCACAGATGACTGAGTTAAATCGTCTGCTTTTGTAACGTATTGCCGCGTTACAAATCCAGGGAACCCATCTTAACTGACGTCTGCCAATTACATGGGCTGTCTACGTTGTAACGAACTGTATTTAAAGTCAAATTAATTGAACAAATTACTCACTATAAGTATAAGGAAACAAGGGAAGGTATTTTACTGATTTATGCACTCATTTTCAGGTGTAACAAGACGACTTCTCTTTATTAACAACAGTTACTAAAAGATCCCATGAGATCATTAATTAAACTAAAATATTTAAATACTTTTCATAAAACTTTGGGATCATATTGATTATGTATTCTTATACCTCGGATCCGAGTTTACTGTATGTATATTTATAGCAAAGACTTCTTATTATTTTCAGTTCATCTAGAAGCTTGCAAGACTTCTTTTACCATTTGAAGAATGGCATTATTACTTGAAGTGATAATAAATTACTTTTACATTTAAGGCGTTACAACGTATGATAATTGAATTTTACAGTAAACTCTTAGATCGTCTCATTTTAATTTTTAAATAAAATTAATCGTCTTTGAAAAGTCTCTTTTAGAAGTGAGTTGTGTATCAAATATGATTAACTCTCGATAGCAAGGCTATCGAGTCACCTTTACAATTGAACGTAGTAACCTCGTCCTGGGGTGTCCGTCTTGGGAATCCTTGTAGTCGGCGTCATCATCTGGGTCGAGTCTTCGGCAAGAATTAGGTCGGATGTTCCCTGCGGAGATTGAAGTTTCTTTGGTGTAAGTAGATGTAGATTCACGGATGTCCTAGGCAGAGTCTTATGCATCGTATACGTGTCTTTATGAAGTTTCTGCAGATCACATCTTCAGGAGTGATGTTGTAATTGGAGTTACCTCTTGAGGGGAGACGTCATCTTGCTTACCACTAGTTCTGTTTTTTGTGTTACATTTTACATCTTCTTCTTAACACATATTTATGTTATTGATACACGACACAATGCTTTCCACGTTTAGCAGTGGTAGCTAATATACTACAGTTAAATAAAACAACAAATCAAATACATTTTGGTAGAGCTCTCGCTCTTACGTCTGTACGGCGTGAAGGCAACATAGCGAGTCTTTTTGCTCGATTCAACTGGTACATAACAAAGGAGAGGGGCAAGTACTCCGCGACAATATAGTTCTTATTTTTATTTAAGTTAACATTCTTATTACCAAAAACCATACCTTAATTATACATATATAATTTAAGTGAGTTATTTTAACTACTATTTGTGTCTTCAAATTTCTAATTATAAACATTATGATTTTTATATCTTCCTAAATTACAGACGACTCGATAAACACGTTGAGTCCGGAATTAACAGGTCACCGCATGATGACTAGCAAAGGGTTAATTATGATAATAATAACTTTTTACAATTCGGCCTTTTTATTAGTGTTTCTTTGGATTTTTTAATCACTTCTCATTCTTATCCTGAGTTAATACGGGGGTTTAGGTTTTATAGTGCGATTTAAAAATACTTAATCGCTCGCAAACTTAATTTTTTTTATTTACGATTACAGTTAGAATTTAAATCGTCACATACTCCACCGCTTAAGTTTCACGTTACGGGTGTTTTTTGTGAGTCTAACGCACAATTGGGGACTTGGAGTATGTATGGTGTCAGTGTGTGTAATTTCTTTCACATAGTTATTGGTTAGCGTTATATCTACTTGCTTCTTCTCCACAACACAATATACTTTTATATTTTCTTATTAACTACTTTTTTGTTTTTACATACTATTCCCACTTAATATCTACATATTAAAACACAAAACTCTTTCTTATCTCTATCACTTAAAACTACTACCGGTTTTTTCTTTTTTGGTTGTCTTACTCTTTCTCTGTAGAGTAATTTTCTAAATCTTTTGCTATTTAGAATTCTGTCTTGTTTTCATTGAGTACTCATTTACTTATTCTTCGCAGAACTGGATCTCAGGTTGATCAGGCCTCATTTCCAAACTCTACGTTTAACATTTTCCACGGTTTCAGAAGCATAATATACTTCACTACCTAGTATTCCCTTTTCTATTTTGGGTTATACTATTCCTTCTCTTCTTCTTATACAATTTTAGCTGCGAAATATGTGTTCTCCGCACATATTTTCGAGTCGCAGGTTCGTACAGGGCTACTGTAACTGGAGTTAGGTACTTCTGGATTTGGTAAGGGCCACACCATCGGTATGATAGTTTAGAGGTGGTCTTATCAATTGCACTACTAGTGGGGTGAGTCTTATACATTACTAAGTCACCTACTTGGTACCTAATTGAATTGTTATGAATACCTTTCTCGTGGTATTTTCTGGATTTCTCTAAGTTCGCTCTTAAATTAGAGCGGGCTTTATTCCATATTTGCTTTATCTGCTTATCCGTTATTTGCGGAGGCAGCAGGTCGTGTATATTCCATTTTGTGGACAAAGGGTGGTTTGGTCGGTATTTGTACAGTAACTCAAACGGGGTCGACTTGTGACCTTCGTGATAAGCTGAATTAAAGGCGTATTGAATCCAGGATAGGTTTGGGTCCCACGACGTATGATCGTTAGCATGATAGGCGATTAACGCAGATTTGAGGTTTCGTAGATACCTTTCAGCAATATTGCCTTGCGGTCGATACTCCGTAGTGGTTATATGGTCTATTCCTAACTTGAAACACATATTCCTAAATTCTTTCGCTTTAAACTGTGGTCCATTATCTGATACTATACGTACAGGTGAACCGTAGTCTTTAAATAATCTTTCCTGCAATATTTTTACAGTCGTCGACGCTAATGCTCGTCGCATGGGATACATCCAAACAAATTTGGTGAACGAATCTACACATATGAGTAACATTGTATTACCTGATTTGGATCGTGGATATGGACCTGAAAAGTCTAGATAAAGTTTAGAAAAAGGGGTCTTAGGGATTTCTGAAATCAGTTGGCTTACTTGATTATTTCTGGCTGGTTTACTGAGGGCACATAATGCACATTTCTTTACGAAACTGGCTATTTCGCTGTTCATATTGTTCCAATGATATTCCTTTCGAACACGATGTATTGTCTTATTGATTCCCATATGGGCTCCTATGGTAGATGAATGGAAGTATTCCATCAGCATGGGCTTAATTACATCAGGGGCTATTATTCTTAGTTCCTTTCCGCTTCTTACCTTGTGACATAGTACATTTTTACTCAAAACGTATTTCTCGGATTTAATACCTTGCGTAAGTTGTTCTATAATAGGCTTCAGTAAGGGGTCTTGTTGTTGATACAGAGCAATGTTTGTAAAGGCAAGGGGGAACTCAGGAAGTACGGCGTTAGCAAGTGCTATTTCCGGATTCTCCTTGCTTTCGGGAGTTTTAGTGGGCGACTGGAACATACGGGACAGGGTATCAGCGACTACGTTTTGGGTACCTTTTATATGCTGCACTCTGATTTTGTAGCAGTTTAACTTCAATATCCATCTCCCAATACGTCCTAACTGTTTAGGGTGATTCAGTAACCAAGATAACGCTTGATTGTCAGTTTCCAAAGGGAATTCTTTATGTTCTAGGAAGGGTTTAAACTTCTCGAATGCAAAAACAATTGCTAAACATTCCAATTCATATGCGGAATACTTTCTTTCTTGGTCGCTCAGTGTTCGCGATGCATAACTAATAGGTAGTCTACAGTTTTCTATCTCTTGATATATCACTGCACCTAACGCTACACTGGAACTGTCGGTCTGCACTACGAAAGGTTTCGTGAAATCCGCTAGTTGCGAAACTGGGGGAGATATGATACTTTCTTTAAGTTGCTCAAACGCGTTTTGATGTCGTGAGCTCCATTCAAACTTCGTTCCCTTCCTTCGTAAGGAATTTAGGGGTGCTGCTATTTCGGCAAGATGGGGAATATATTTGTGGAAATAATTTACCATTCCCAAAAATCGGGCTATACCTTTTGCATCTCGTGGGGGTGAAAATTCTCTAATAGCGCGGGTTCGTTCGGGGTCTATGCTTACCATTCCATTCGCTTTCACGATGTGACCTAAGAATGAAAACTGTGGGACGGCAAAACTTACCTTCTTTGGGTTAACAGTTAATCCTGCTCTTAGTAACCGAGATAACACTTCGCGTAGGTGTTTAATATGTAGTTCCATAGATTCGCTATATATAACGATGTCGTCCAAATAGTGATACACATATTTAAATTTAATATCGTGAAATATCCTTTCTAATAGTCTACTACATACGGAACTTCCTTGAGATATTCCAAAGGGTACTCTAGTAAATTGGTACAAGTTAAAAGGAACTGCAAACGCGGTTAGACGTTTTGGTTCTTCAGAAAGGGGTATTTGGTGAAAAGCTTGATTCAGATCCATTACCGTAAAGACCATAGCTTTCTTGAAGTAATGGAAAGCACTATGGATGTCTGGAAGAGGAATAGATTCAAATTCTATTCTTTTGTTTAATTGCCTGTAGTCCACAACTAGTCTGTGTTTATCGTGACCTTTTGGTACTAAAAAGGAGGGTGAAGAATATGGGGAAGTAGAGGGTTCAATGACTCCTTGCTCCAACAACTTGTTGATATGGTTTCTCATCACTTCCATCTTGGGAGGCGACAACTTGTACGGAGGTAGGCGTTACTTTCTGATCACTCAGCTTAATTTTATATTCTATTAGTTTAGTGAGTCCTAGTTTAGGTGTAAGAACTGAGGAAAATTCTTTTATTAATTTCAGTATTCTCACTCTATCTCTACTTTCTAGATGAGATAAATCTGACTCTTGGTGTATTACATGTGCAGTAGATGAACAATATTTTTTTTTTTTTATTATTACTATCAAATCTATATTTCCGTGTACGGTCGAATCGGAAATAATATTTTTGCTCATAGATGTCAAGAATCATTCCCGTTTTACTAGATGGTGTTTCGCTAATTTGTCCGCTAGTTCTAGGTGATTAAAGTTCTGCTATATCCCGAATCAATTAATGCGATTGTGGAGGTAACACCTAAGTCAACTCGTATTAAGGGTAATAGACTTTTAGTTCAGTTACATTTATTTATCGCGTTACATTTTTCACGAAATTCTCTCACATAGGGATCTATTTCTTTCGAACTTCTTTTCCTTCCACGTTGGTTATCAAATATTTTATATTTTTTATAAGTTTCTTTATGTTCACCAGATTTCGAGTTGCTGCGGAAGACACAGGATTTCGTGTCTCCCTGCCTTACATGTTTTTTGGATCTGGGTGTTTCCGTTCCAATGGCTTACTCTTGCAGTCTTTTCTTATGTGTCCATATTTGCCACAATTATAACAGATTGGTTTATTGCGAGGAGGGTACCTTGTTTTCGCTTTATATGGTGTTACACTTAACTTACCAGATTTGAGCATATTGTGAGGTCTACTGAAAACTTGCCTTTCATGCGGGGTTGTTACATCGGGCACTAGGGCTCGCAATTCATTTCTATTAGTTTCTGCGGGTTTCATTGCATGTCTATTTTGATCGGAGTACCATACATTTGACGAATGGATACTGCACTGTTCTAGATCTGCAATTGTGTTTGGTCTATTTATCAACGATAAACGAGATCTTTCCTCAGGTGACAGTCCTATTAAAATGGTGTCGACCATCTGTGTCTCATTCCAATCTACACGTAGTAGTCGAGATGACTCCCTGATATCGGAGATGTAATGAGCTAATCTCTCCTGATTTCCTTGTACTCGGAGTACAGTCTTTCTTTTAATTTCTTCGTAAATACCGGTTGGGATAAAGTACTTTATTATCGACCTATGTAGCTCTTCTACTGGAAATGTAGAGGTTAGAGCTTCTATCACACGATTCTTTAACGGGGGTTTACATTTCGGTAGCAGAACTTGCAAAATTTGCCAGTCATTCAGCTGCTGTAGATCTTTTATCTGCAGGAGATAGCTAATGAATTTTAGTAATTTGGAGACATTTAATCCATCGGTGTAAGGGATTTCAGTTAAGATTTTCTCCACAGGATGAGTCATTTTACCGTATAGGTCCGCGTTATGGTTCAAGGTTGGCATTCCTTTAGTACAACGATATGATGCATTCGGGGTGGTCAATTCATGATTTCCGGGACGAATCTGAAAACGCTCGGGAGGAGGGGCATTTAAATCTCTATCAGTATTTTGCTCTTGGTTCGCTTGCATTTGCGATACGGCGGGTGAGTTCCGATCAGTGTTAGGCGGAGGTAGATCAGTAGTAGGTGATTGTACTGGGGAGATGTGTAATTTCTTTAAGGACTTCTCTATTTCATCCATCCTGAATGAGTCGGATCTTCTTTTTAAGTCATTAATAATTGTGGGTAAGCGGCGTAAAGCTTCGTCAGCTAGGTTTTGTACTTCCGGAGGTATTTCCGTAAGATTAGGCCAGATCAACAAATTTTTCATTCGCCGGGTTAAATGCTCTATTCTCTGGGTAGTCCGCAAAATTATCGCCGGAGATTTCTCGTCTTGGAGGGTTTGAGACAATAAGGTAAGCTCACTATACTTGGCATTACAAATTTCTCTCTCGCTCTCATAATCGAGTTCGCTTAGGTTGTTTAATTGCGCGGGTGTATCAAATCCACATTCGCGTATTGACCTACGCAATTCCGCGACTGTTACATTCGCATGGGGTAGTCCACGCAAAAGAGCTTCGTAAGACAGCTCGTCTTTTAATAACAAATCCGGATTGAATTGGGCCATTTTTATCTTAGTTCTAACACATTAAAACGTACTTAAAACTACTTCTACAACACTACACATTAATCACATATATAAGATAAATTCTTGAGTAAATAATTTGCGTAATTCAGAAAAGAACAATTTCTCTTCTAAGGGAGAGACAGAAATTCCACACACACATATTTTTCAAAGTTAAATAGCCGATCAGCTGTTTGCTGGAATGTAGGCCACCCTCTTTCATTTAGTAAACAAAGGTAGGGTCAGTGTGTCCGTGAGAATGGGGGGGTTTACGCTCACGTATTGTTCTCTACACAATGCCACCGATTACTTCCTTAACAGGTCATAACTGGAGGAGCCAGTCGGACGCTAGGGTGAATCTCATTCAACAATGCACGCCTTCAACTTACACGTGTATTATGGTTTATAACAGTTTGACTTTATTAATTCATGTACTTTCCCCAATTAAATCAAATATTTATTTTGGTAACAATTTCAAGTTACGAAATTCTTTCCACGTAATTAACCGGGTCTACTTTATACAGGAGCATTATTATTAACAAAATTTTTTTTTATTTTATTTTTTTTTACCGTGACGACAGACATACACTAACATATACTATGCAGATTGAATAAGCCTGCATTATTCAAGAAACAACAGGTCTTGGATTGTCAATATATAAACCTGTTAAAGACTGAGCAGTTGACCAAGCATTACAATTCATGTATGCAAGTAGGTACATGCATATATCTTCATACAATGATATTTCAATTTATACTGACTATCATTTACGCATCTCAAAACAAATTCATTTCTTTTTGAAAATTAAAGTTACATCAATTACATTCCCTGAGTGCACAGATCAATAACTGAATGCCGTGAGTTATCTAATTTACTAATAAATTAAGCAGAGTGGCGCAATTTTGTTGCGTCACGATGCTTACAAACCTTTTATATAAATCAGCAGAGTGGCGCAATTTTGTAACGTATTGCCGCGTTACAAATCCAGGGAACCCATCTTAACTGACGTCTGCCAATTACATGGGCTGCCTACGTTGTAACGAACTGTATTTAAAGTCAAATTAATTGAACAAATTACTCACTATAAGTATAAGGAAACAAGGGAAGGTATTTTACTGATTTATGCACTCATTTTCAGGTGTAACAAGACGACTTCTCTTTATTAACAACAGTTACTAAAAGATCCCATGACATCATTAATTAAACTAAAATATTTAAATACTTTTCATAAAACTTTGGGATCAAATTGATTATGTATTCTTATACCTCGGATCCGAGTTTACTTTATGCATATTTATAGTAAAGACTTCTTATTATTTTCAGTTCATCTAGAAGCTTGCAAGACTTCTTTTACCATTTGAAGAATGGCATTATTACTTGAAGTGATAATAAATTACTTTTACATTTAAGGCGTTACAACGTATGATAATTGAATTTTACAGTAAACTCTTAGATTGTCTCATTTTAATTTTTAAATAAAATTAATCGTCTTTGAAAAGTCTCTTTTAGAAGTGAGTTGTGTATCAAATATGATTAACTCTCGATAGCAAGGCTATCGAGTCACCTTTACAATTGAACGTAGTAACCTCGTCCTGGGGTGTCCGTCTTGGGAATCCTTGTAGTCGGCGTCATCATCTGGGTCGAGTCTTCGGCAAGAATTAGGTCGGATGTTCCCTGCGGAGATTGAAGTTTCTTTGGTGTAAGTAGATGTAGATTCACGGATGTCCTAGGCAGAGTCTTATGCATCGCATACGTGTCTTTATGAAGTTTCTGCAGATCACATCTTCAGGAGTGATGTTGTAATTGGAGTTACCTCTTGAGGGGAGACGTCATCTTGCTTACCACTAGTTCTGTTTTTTGTGTTACATTTTACATCTTCTTCTTAACACATATTTATGTTATTGATACACGACACAATGCTTTCCACGTTTAGCAGTGGTAGCTAATATACTACAGTTAAATAAAACAACAAATCAAATACATTTTGGTAGAGCTCTCGCTCTTACGTCTGTACGGCGTGAAGGCAACATAGCGAGTCTTTTTGCTCGATTCAACTGGTACATAACAAAGGAGAGGGGCAAGTACTCCGCGACAATATAGTTCCTATTTTTATTTAAGTTAACATTCTTATTACCAAAAACCATACCTTAATTATACATATATAATTTAAGTGAGTTATTTTAACTACTATTTGTGTCTTCAAATTTCTAATTATAAACATTATGATTTTTATATCTTCCTAAATTACAGACGACTCGATAAACACGTTGAGTCCGGAATTAACAGGTCACCGCATGATGACTAGCAAAGGGTTAATTATGATAATAATAACTTTTTACAATTCGGCCTTTTTATTAGTGTTTCTTTGGATTTTTTAATCACTTCTCATTCTTATCCTGAGTTAATACGGGGGTTTAGGTTTTATAGTGCGATTTAAAAATACTTAATCGCTCGCAAACTTAATTTTTTTTATTTACGATTACAGTTAGAATTTAAATCGTCACACTTTTAGCTTTGCTACTGAACGGTAATAGGCTACATTTGTTACTGCAGGCTATAAGTAAGCTAGTTTTACATGCTGACACGATTGGAAACAATGTATACGCGCGCACGTGTGACCGTATTGCTTTCTGATTTCTGTAGCTGTCTAAAAATTGTTGCTTCTAAAAATGCTATGTTCTATTGACATTTTGTCCATTGGGTTATTGTATTGGATCATTTTTTATCAAATAAAGAGCCGGCTTTTTATCCACTGTACTGTACGGAATTCAACCATGGTCGAAAATAATAAGGTGTTTTACGACAACTGGAATCATCAGAGATAGAATGTCTCTGAGCCGTCAAATTTTGTACGAGAATAGAACACGCAAGAAATGGCAACGCCTTCAGAAAGAATACCGCGGAACGTTTGCAACGTACGCTAGATTACAGTAAGTTCTCACTTACGTTGGGCTTCTTCTGCGGTTCTCATTCCGTGGAACAGTTTCAAGTAGCTCTGCAGGCTTCCCAAAGCCTCTTCCTGGTCGTGTAGCTGGGGTGTCCTCCAATATTCGGTTGGTGTACTCTACTGTCTGGCTTTGACGTTATTCCTCACTACCGTGCTCTTAATGATGGTATCTCACGTTCACTGCTGATATTTGTGGTACCGTAGGATCTATTAATGCAATGGTTTTGTCTTCTTGTCTTCCGCAACCCTACGTCACTAGTCGATTCGCAGCTTTGTCTTTGGGTTGGGGTGGGCGTTGATTTCTCACCCCAAAAACCACAGAGTGCTATGCATTTCTATCCTCTCAGGAGACCTTGGTACTTGGTAGTTATTTCTTGCCGCCCGGTACCCTGCTTCGAGTCGCCTACTGTACGCTCTACTCCATTATCATAACAGAACAGAATAGTCTGGCCAGGACTGTCAGGGATTGTCTGACGTCGGGATTAAGGTCTTAAAATTCACGACGTTAATTAAAAGACGTGAAGCGACAGAATTTTATCTATTAAAATATAATAGTAAAAGCACAGGTCAGTGGCGTATCTAGAAAATTGGCCTTGGGGTGGGACCAGGGTCGAGTCGGCTTCATACAAAAGAAAAAGCCATGAACATTGTTAGACAATTGAACATTACTATCTTTAATGTGGCTGAAATCAATCACATTAAAGTAAACGCCAATAACACAATAAAAATAAGCCTTATTGAAACATTGTTTACAAGATACTTATAGACTGAAGTGCTTTTTCCTGTATTTCATACATACTGTATTTGAAACGTATGCGTTGATGCTGTGTAATAAACCTGTTTGTATATTTAAAAAAGAATTACTACTATATTAGCGTACACGGAAGAAAAAGTAATAAAACAGCATACAAATTAAGAGATTAACAGTATTCGTAAACTTTTTTGACTCCATGGGGGGTTCCGGTACCATTTGTCCCCCCCCCCCCCGTAAATACGCTCCTGGTACAGGTCATGATCTAAAACACATGAAATTTATAATGAAAGACAGAATTTTTGCACATAAAGTATTTAACGTACTGCAATTGGATATCAATCACAGTACAGAAATTATTTTAAAGTGAAATTTAAAGACGTGTAATGCTTTACACATTTTGGTCATTAGTCTAGGCTATACAAGGAGTCTGACGGATCGCATTCCGAAGCAAAAGTGAAATCACTTCTACCGCCGCTCTCGACTGTTTAGCTGCTTCACCCACTGGATTAAGGAAGGAATAAAGCGTGAACAGTTTAGTATCCACAGTTTGTCATCATCACCACTCCAAGGACTAGGCCTTAGACCTGTTCCGGAACCCATCTCCTCCTCGGTCTACCGACACATCTCTTCCCAGTTTGGTGATAACCCAAGGCAGCCACAGGTAGACGAATATCAGGCATGCGATTCAAGTGTTCACACCATTTCCTTCTGTGATCTTCAATCTTCTGGTGCAATGATACAATGTTTAAATCGCGTCTAATATCCTCGTTCCTCCTCCGATCCAAGAGAGAACAACCTTGCGTCCCTCTTAGAAATTTCATTTCGGCTGCCTGAATCCCCTGCATGTCTCGTTTACCAAGAGTCCATGTTTTACCAGCATCCAGGAATGTGGGGACAGCCACAGTTTTATAAAATTTCATTCAGGTATCCTTCCGTGTTTTATTTTTTCAGGTACCTATGAATCGTTCCACAGATGCGTCTAAATTTTGTTAGCTTACTATCCCAATCAATATCAGTTCCATATGAGATGTTACAACCCAGGTAATTAAAATGACTAACCTGATCCAAAATCTGATTATTCACGACTATCTTAGTTCTTATATGATACCTGCCTTGAAACGCCATCCTTTTAGATTGTGTAGCAGAGATCTGTAGCCCATAGTGTTGTATGATGCTATTGAACGTAAATATCGCCCGCTGTAATTGGTCTTCTATTTTCAGCAGCATTACCTTGTCATCTGCATAAAGCAATGCATTCACATGAATATTTCGGTGAAGTATATCCACAGTTTGTACAAAAATAATCGGCACATCCTGACCGTCAACTCGTATTGAGCGTCCTGTAGGGATCGCATATGTCACCTTCTCGTGATTAACGGCTAATACTGAGTGAATCATAATCACGATTAACTTTACTCACAGCTTTAAAAAATAAAATTAATTAATTTGATTTCGTCTAATAATAAATGTGTTTCTGCAGCTAATAAAGAACGAGTTCTGCAGCTCACTACTTAACTGACTTTCGGACGGTGAAGCAAGTTCTCAGGTTTGAGTCCATCGTTTGGCATTTGTATGTCTGTCTATCGATCTATCTATCTGTCTGTCTGTTGGGGGTTTGTCTCATGATAAATTTTGAACGTATCAACCGATTTTCGTAAAACTTAGCGTACATGTCTACACTTTACTTTGCAGGACCCTATTGTTTTGAGATTGATCTCTCCAAAAATATGGGGGATGAAAGGCAAAAATGTGGGGGGAAAATTGTGAAAAATAGACTAGCAAAAACTTGGGGTGTAAAGTTAAAATGAATTTAGATCACAATCAAAATGCAGTATTCAATTATTTTTAAAAATAAAAAAAATTGAGCTCGGTCCCCAAAAAATGAGTGAAACCTTTGATTAAATCGCAAAAATCATGTGGGGTGTCAAATGAAAGAGAATTAACTAACATCTGAATGCAGCGTTACGTTTTAGAAATTTCAACATTTTGGCACCACAAAACCCAAAAAAATAGGATCAAAAATTTGGGAAAACTGTAAAAATCCAGCAGGATTTAACATACAAAAAAAGGAATTGTAACTCAAATCCGAATGTTTGGAATTTTTAGTGTTTATTGTATGATTGTTTGCTCTACAATTGTTGTATTAATAAAGAAATAGTAGAGAAATCGGGATTTTTGTAGTTTTTACCATAATTTAAAAATTATCTAATATCGAAATTTATGTAATAATAATGTACTTCGTTCAAAATATTGTGGGATTCTGCAGCTCAGGGAGTACACTAGTTGTATAATTGTAATGCTTGTTTGTTGTAATTTGCACAATTCTTGTCAGTCAGTAAGGTGAATACTTAAGATGTATACATCTATAACTTATCTGTGTGTGTGTGTGTGTGTAGGCTGGGTGATCGGATGGAGCTGTTTTCGGGGAACTAGTTACTAATCGGATAATGTGGGCTTGCATCCCTCTCATTGGTTGTCACGCATTCAACATGATTCTGGATTTTCTCGGCTACAAAGTTTACCTTTCCTTCCCAGCTGTGTGCCCTAAAAACAAGATCTAAACGTAGTGCCGCCCACACTCCAAGTTTTTGTACTCCGTAATTAAAACAATATACTCTATTCAACATTGACAAAATTCTGATCAGGAGAAAAAATAAAGATCATTATATACGCGAATGATCTGGCAGAATTGTGTTTTTCGGAAACACAAAACGAGCTACAATTTACGTTGGAAAGGATTTAAGAGTGGGGAAAGGGTACGAAATGAAGATAAATCTTGAAAAACCAAAGTGATCAGAATTAGTAACAATGAAGGTTTCGTTAACATATCCTTACGAGGAAAAACTCATTCAACTAAAAGAGCGACTGACCTCATTTAAGTATTTGAGATGACCTCAAACGACATTTTTTAAAAGGTAAAACCATTGCCGACAGCAAGAAGAGTTCCGGTTGAGATGAGAAAATGATCTTGCTAAATGTTCTATTTTGGAATGTGGTTGTATGTGGCAATGAAACGTGGACCATCAAAAAAATAAAAGAGAAGAGAGGTACCTAGAGAACATCGAAATGTGGTCATAGCGAAGAAGGATAAGTTGAAATGGATCGATAGGTGAGAAACGATGAAGTATTTAGGAGAATAGTAGAGGAAAGACAACTATTGATAATAATGAGAAAGAGAAAACATCTTGGGAGTATATATTGCGTCGAAACTGTCTGTAGCTAAGGAACATAGAGTGAACGTGGAAGGAAAGAGAGGGGGGAAGAAGAAAGGTTGTAATGCTAGACAGTATCAGAAACGGAAGGAGCTAAAACATATGAAAACAGATGCAGAGTAGCAAGAAAAGTGAAGAGGTTCCATTTGTCCTTTCCTGAATTGAAAATAACGCTGAAGAAGGAAGGAAGGAAGGAATGTGGGATGGAGAAAATAAGCAATAACAGCTCGAGGACACGTTATAAAGAAGAAAGAAAAACTGGTTGGATACAGCCTGTCAAAACGAACAGGCTATTAAAAACGGTTTTGAACAGAACAGTGGAATGAGAGAGGACAGAGAGATGAAGACTGAAGATCTTGGATGAAAAAAAAAAAGTTGGAAGTCGTGTAGAGAGTTGAAAGCTCAAGCTAGGAATGAGACATCGCTCTCGTTGTGCAACAGGATGACGATGTTATGGTTACTCGAAACATTCCAAGAACACGTGGAAGGGTATTAGTTTTCATATTAAGTCTAGTTATATTTTCGAATATTTAAGAAAAAAAAACTATAATAAAATAACTAATGAAATAAAAATGAAAACTCGATACAGATAATTCTATGGAACTGACAAATTCGAGTATCTTGGAGAAGTTATTGAACACAGTGTCTTAAAGAAAGAAGCCATTAAAGCACGAGTTAATAAGATGAAACCTACTTACCATTTAATCAAGGACACATATAACAAGAAATTAATATCTATTAATGCTAAACTTAGGCATTATTCAACAGTAATTCGCCCGTAAGCACTTTATGCAGCTGATTGTCTGACTCTGAACAAGAAAATAATGATGGAAGAACTGGAAGTCACAGAAACGAAATTTTAAGAAAAATCTTAGGCTCAATAAAAGATGGAGAACAGTACAGAAGACGCCACAATAACGAGCTGTACACACATGTTGAGAAAATCACAGATGTAATTAGAAAAAGAAGAATTACTTTCTATGGACATGTTCGAAGAATTAATCCTGACAGATTAACAGCAAAGTTTTTAACTATTTCAAAAAGCTAAAAATGTCCAATACGTGGTTCAAAGAAACAGAAAAAGACATAGAAGAACTCCAGATTACTCAAGAAGACATTGAAGAATGCTTGCCACTGAAAAAGAAATTAAAAAATGCCCAAGGTTTTCAGGAAAAAACCAACAAGAGGGCAGGTGCCATCTGGACTGACGAAAGAAGAGAGACATTGATCAAGAATGAAGGAGACGTGGGAGAGGAGGAAGCGAGAGGAGAAGAAGGGAGGAACCAGTTGAACCAAACGTAGTCCACAGTGGCTCATACGAAAAAAAAATAACTAATATTTCATACCTAAAACTAATCTTTAGCATACGTGTAACCTGTGTTAAACATTTTGTTCGACTCAGTAGAAATAAAAATTAAGTACAAAAGCGACAAAAGCGACTTGTTATACAGAACCTGGAGAAACAGAAACCTGTATTCTCTTATTTTAAATGGTATTTAAATTATTATCAAAGTTTACAATGCTAGTGGACAGTTTTGTCACGCTCGTAATATTAAATCTTCCCTCCCTTAGACAGAAGATATAGATTTCCCAAACACAAGTAAACAACCAAGGATCTAACAAGAAATACGGGTAATGCCCGCTTAGCACTCGAGATAGTTCCGTGATCACAAAGCGCTATACGAAACAGTGCTGTATGGGGTTGATTTTTTCAATGATTATTGTTTACTACTGGCGGCTCAGTAGACCAGTGGGTATGGCACCTGGTTACTAACCTAGAGGTCCCGGGTTCGATTCCCGGGCCCGCACCATAAAATTAAGGTGGGTTTTCAGCCCCCAGGTCGACTCAGCCTGTTAAAAATGAGTACCTGGGATAACATCCTGGGGATAATAATGGGCGGCTGAAGCGTAGTGCTGGCCAAACTGCCTTCCTTGTATGCCGTACGGCTCGCATGAGCAGCCTACCCTGCTTGACTCCTAAGCTGCTTGGATGGTATTGCATTAGACTGAACTACAAGTCTCTGATGGAGGGGACAAAGTATGCTTGATTGTGTTGTGTGTGTGTGTGTCTGTGTTGGTACTGTTTGTTTGTCAAGGCCAATGATTCATCAGCCCTGTTCACAGTGCAAACTGACATCCATCATAAAGGCAGACTACCAGTTTGTAATATTATTGCAGTCCGCTTTTTACCGTTACGGTAGTAAGTGCGTTTAAATACTACGTATTATTGGCATTGTGTTTACAACTTAATCCTTTTTAAGTAGTTGTGTTGTAGTAACATTAAAAATACGAATTTGTGAACTATCGTGTAGGATTAATGTACTTTTAGTTACTTTCTGTTAGTGAGTGAATTATCCTGTTATTTATTTATTTGTAACTGTCTGTTCACAATGTCTCTTCAAGGATCATCGAAACAAAGAAAAAAATATTTCGTTGTTCATAGTGAAGGTCGCGAAATAATTAGTAATATAATTGAAAAATGTGATGAAGAAAAACGACAAAATTCGCTGACATGCCCACTTAATCAAGGAACAAAACGAGCTGCGTATTACTGTGATAAATCGAAAAGCTTCATTAAGTACTCGAGGAAGCAAAAAATGCAGTACAGATGGAAAACTCTCCACACCGGGGAAAAAACGTAAAACATGGAGAAAAGGAAACTTTTTCTTGATGATTTCGATAAATGTGTAGTAAGAAATATTGTTCAATATGTTTATAAAAATCAAAACGTGCCTACTGTTAAAAAACTCCTACCTATCGTGAAAGAAAGAATCCATTTTCCATGGGGCACTAAATCATTAACGCGAGTTGTCATTATGTCTACGCTCTCTCTCTCTGCCCGCGTTCCTCTTACAGACTTGAAGTTCAGTCTAATGCAGTACACATGGGTGCCATTTATTATTATATTATATTGTTTACTACTTGTTTTATTCTTTTTCTTTGTTGTTTTACTTTTATTTATTTGCATTTTAATTTATTTGCTTTTTCTAGGTACTAAATACCTGCTTGATTAGAAACGTTATAAATTAATACAAATAAATTAAATTTAGTTATTTGAACAGTACGTAATTGCGTATATTACGAAAATCTTAAACTTAATGAAAAAACGTAGAAAATTCCAATGCAGCCTGATAATCCGCGCTAGCTGCTTCACCTGTTATTTAAAGTTGTGAATATTTAAACGTTTCTTAAATCTATCAAACCATCATTTACAAGGTCCAAATGTTTCAGATTTGTCTACTTTTTCGTCCTGAATGTAAGTAAAAATGCTTCTTGCTTTGTCCATGATGGTTGACTTAACGGCATGTTACGCTGCGTTTGATCATCAACCCAAATGCTTAGACTTTTTTCACTTCTTCAAACGCACTACTCCTCGACCGAGTTATTTTAGTAACAGGTAATTTTGTTGGCGTCGACGCAGATGTTTTTATCTTTTCAGAATATTTAAAAATTGTCCTAATTCTCGATGTGCGAAATTGATCTACATCCACTTGACGCTGACCAACTTCTAATCGTCTTAACACTTGTAATTTCACACCCAAGCTGATACTTTTTCTTAGCATTTATTTACAGGATCAGGATTTAAATCCAAATGATTGGCAATTGAGAAATTGAAAAATATGCAATAGTAATATGTAAAAATAACACAAACTACCGATAAAAATAATATACATAGTACTTAGCGAATAAATAAACTGTACATATTGTAAGGGTACATATCTTCAACATACATTTATGAAGCAACATGATAAGAATAATATATTAAATGATTAACACTATGAATTAAAAGAGATGAGTCAGAAATACAGGAATGGGTAGTTAACATAATTATGCGATCAAACCAATAAAGGTAATAATAAAAGTAACCTCTGATAAGAGAAATGTAGCAAGCAACGAAACGAAACTTGAAAGACAATAGTACAATGCGATTTAACCAAAATAACCCAATAGATATGGTAAGTGAGTAGGTAGAACAAGCCCCAACACCAGTGAGAGGATATATAAAAACAAATAAAATAAGTGAGTAGGTAGAACAAGCCCCAACACCAGTGATAAGACATATAAAGACAATTAAAATAATCAAAGGTAGACAAACAATACCAGAACACAAATAATACAGCAAAAAATAGTAACAAGTATTATATAGAGTATGTAAACAAAAAGTACACTACCAGTAGTAATTAAGAGAAAACATTTGTTAATTGAATGTATGTGTTTTTAATAACCCTATAGTGAGAGAAAGAATAGAACATAAGATATAGAAAAATGACTATAAAATTGTGTTTTAAAACCCGATCCAAGAGTGAGAGATAGGTAGGAAGTGGTAACAAGAAACAGTGAAGTGGTAGTGATATTAAAACAAACAACTTATAATTTTATAGTTATAAGTGAATTGTGTTAAACTGTAAGAAACAGAATAGGTGTGAGGGAGTGTAAACCCAGAAGACAGAAGTTTACAATAATATGTTTGTATTTATATATAAGTAAGGAAGGTATAAGGAGATGAAAAGTATGAACATTTTAGTTAATGACATACAAGATAATAATTGTGTTTAAAAGAGAAGAAGTTAGTTCTATGTCATGAAAAGTATGAACATTTTAGTTAATGACATACAAGATAATAATTGTAATTTTAATAAGAAGGAGTTATTTTTATGTTATGAAGAGTATGAACATTTTGAGTAATGACATGCAATATAATAATTATGTTTAATGATAAGAAACATGGCTGAACCATATACAGACCATCAAGATATTATGTATGTTGTGTTCTGTAGCAGTGAATAGAATTATCTGACCAAATTTTATGTTGGCAACACGTCACCCCAGACAAGCGAAATTCGAGTTCCCGCCAGTCCGCGAGTAATTCGAATTATTCATCACAGTACCATAAACCAACTGATACTGAAACTTTTAATTGTTTTTCTGTAAAACAATTTGGCGCCTATCGGGAAGAAAAAACCAGTGAGTAAGGACAGGTAAGGACTAACAGACAACAACAAGGTTCGGGACGGTTTATTAGCGCGTTCGCGATCATCACAAATTAACACAGACTACATGAAGCGTTTATAACAAAGTAACGCATTCAACGTGTAACTTAATAAACAGACACATCTAGTTTTATAACAAAGTGGCGCACCAACTAGTGAGGCTAGATTTACAGGAAGAATAATATCTAGCGGCGTGTACGAAAAAAGAAGAGCAAGATGATTACTAGAGGCAGACCAAAGAAGAGGACGGAGGACGTCGAGACGTCGACATGGATGATAAGGAAGCGACTCCGGTCGAGGACGTAGAACAGATGTTACCTCCCATGGAACCTGCTGAGCCCGTACAGTCAGAGAACCAACCAGAGAAACCAACCCAATCAGTGGACACAAATTTCCAGGAAATGATGAGGGTTATGGTGGAACAATTAAACAAAAATAAGGAGGAATTAAAGGAGGAAATTAATGGAAAATTGGACAGGAACAGGGAAGACACCAACAAAAAAATAGCGTCATTTAAGGGAGATTTTAAGAAGATGGAAGAAAAATAGACAACAACAGCGAGACCATGGAAGAAAAAATAAACAGCAACAGTAAGAAGATGGAAGAAAAATAGACAGCAACAATAAAAAGATAGACGAACTGAAGTAAGACAGCCAGAGAAATATGGAGGTCTTAAACAAGAAGATGGCAGAGAACAACGAAAAAATGAATAAGAAATCGAGGAGGAGATGGTAGGAGTTCTACAAGAAATTACAATGGTTAACGGCAGATTAGAGGACGCCAATAAAGAAATACAACAAGTCGCAGAAAATTTTAATTCCCGAATGACCAACTTTGAGGAAGTCAGCCAGACTAAAATAGAATCGATACGGACAAGGACCGAAGAGGGCCTGCAACAAGTATGGGCGGGTTTCGGAGAGAAATGCCGGGAGATCGACACCGCCGTAAGCGAAGTTCGCGGGCAAGGTCAACACAACCGGGATAAAATTGAAGAGATCCAGAAACGGGAAGTCGCCAAAATCAGAAAGGAGTTGGAACTTATTAATCACAGACCACCCATAATATCGCAATTCCAACACATGGACAACCGGGAGGTCATACAAGCGGAACCCGATGGAATTCCTTGAGAGAGTTGATGAACAGCTGGCAAAGACTCGAGAGAATCGATGGACAATCATACGAGGATATCTGGACGAATACTTCCGGGATATAAATGACAACTGGTGGACAGCAACGAGACACGACCTCACGAGTTACGAGGAATTCAAAGATGTGTTTAAGGGAAAATACTGGTCGGAGGCAACCCAGAACATCGTCCGAGATAACATATGTTTCGGCAGGTATGATGACAGCAGAGAGACGACTTTCACCGCCTATTTTTTGGGGAAGGTCTGTCTAACGAGGAACCTGGAGCCGAAAATTCCTGAAGAGAGCTTGGTCACAAAACTTGACTTTCATTATAAAGAGGGTGTCTCCAGAGCACGACTCGGCAGTCAGATCAAGACAATACAATCGATGGCAGCCCTGTTAGAAGACTATGAAAGGGAGCGATACTATCGCGGAAGTCGACAACGGGACGACAGGGGTGACCACAGAAACTTCCAGAACGGTAACCACTTTAATAACAACAATTACCGCTCAAACTATAACAGCCGTAATAACAATGACAACCACACCAATGAGTCGTATAATAGGCCAAATAATAGCCATCCGGCCAAACAACCAAACAACAATTATAATAGTAACAATCGGCCAAACGACCAACATAATCAATACAACCGGCCAAATAATCCACAGCATCAACCCTATAGGCCGAATAACCCAAACTACAACCGGCCAAATTACAATAATAATAATAACGACAATAGAAATAGGAATAACCAGGATCGTAACTATCGCCAAGTACACTATGTGAGGGCCGAAGATGACGGGAGAGGCTGGTCGTATTATCAAGGACGACGAAGTACCGACCGAAACGCATACGGACACCGGTACAGTAACAGCAACTACGGACGGGATACCAGAACCAATGTAGGCAGAAGTCGTAGTCAAGAAGTATACCGGCGTGATCACTATGAAGAAGATCGTAACCAGCCTGAACCCCGACCGTCAACAAGCGGAAGTCAGCTGACGAGTCAACAAGACAGGCGTGACGAACAGCCCGAGCCGGCTTTAAACTAAGAGCGGCAGTGAAAAATCTACTTGTACCCTCACTAATCTATTGGGTTAAATCGTAACGTTGCTCACGCAAACAAGGAACTAACAATTACAATCGTACGGAATAATTACTTAAAGAATATAAGGGAAGAATTGCTCGAGGAAAAAGACAACCAATCTGATAACAACAACAACAGTGAAATTGCTTATATCTCGACTAAAGTTAATGGAGTACCAACGCGAGTAATGATAGACACGGGATCCAACATTTCATTAATCGACACTATCGAACTTCATAGAATACAGGAAGGGAGTAAGATGACTATACTTACACTACCCATCAGTAACATTGTCCTTGTAGGAGCGACCGGGCGACAGAATAGAACCGTCCGAAAACAGGTACAACTCGAACTGACGAGCGACGGACAAACCATAACAATGACATTCCTAGTAGCCAGTGGATTACCATTCCAGATGCTAATTGGTTGCGATATGCTACGCCAGTACTCAGCAATAATTGACCTAAGTAAATCCACACTATTCTTGAAGAAGGGTGACTTACAATGGACAACAGATTTAATCAGGAGTGACGAAAAACAGTCGAACAAAACCACGTATCATATCCAGGAATACCGAAACACTAGGGAACAAACACCGAATAATGGAATTTGCGACGAGACCGACAATGAACAGCTATGGCACGAAAAAATCGACGAGATCCGAACTTTCTAGAGAGAGAAGACGATCGCACAATTAACCGTTCAACAAGCGGAACAACTTATAGACGTGTACAATAGATACCGACACGTATTTTCAGATACACCTGGGAAGGTCAGAGATTATCAGTGCGAAATTGAATTCCGAGAGCCTGTCAACTTTAATAAAAAAATCTTACCCGATCGCATTTTCATTGAAGGAAGCGGTGAGAACAGAAATCAATCGATTAATAGCAGAAGACATAATTGAACCAAGCTACTCACCTTACACCAGCCCTATCCTAGCAGTCCCAAAGAAACACGGGAAGGTGAGAATATGTCTAGACGCCCGTGAGATTAATAAAAACATTGTAAATGATCGTACGTCCCCAGGGGAAATAGAAGAAATCCTGAAAAAATTCTATGGGACCAAATTCACCAGTATATGGGACACTGTCTGCGGCTATTGGCAGGTCGAGTTACACCCATCCAGTAGAAGATACATGGCATTCATATTTGAAGGACGGAACTACCAATTTAAAAGATTACCTTTCGGATTGGTGAATTCGGTAGCTGTATTTGTAATAATTATGGACCAGATACTTAGACCGGATGCCCTACAATTTACAGCAGTCTACGTAGACGATCTCTTAATAACATCAGATAAATGGGATGAACTTCGTCGCCGGGTAGAATACATATTAGAAAAACTATCAAACAACCATATAACTCTCAAACTGGAAAAATCCAAATTTTTGGCCGACGAAGTACAATTTTTAGGATTCAACTTGTCTCGACATGGGACAACACCATCACAAGAAAAAATTGAATGCATACAGAAGTTTCCGACACCTAAAAACAAGAAACAACTCCAGTCATTCCTCGGTCTATGCAATTATTACCGGAAGTTTCAAAGGAATTACTCGGAAATGACAGGAAAGTTTTCACATCAATTGTCATCCAAGGACAAATGGACGTGGGGAGTCGAACAAGACATAACACTCCAACTTATTAAAGACAAATTCATCGAGTCAGTAATGTTACGTCATCCCAATTTCACCAAGCCATTCTACTTAAATTGCGACGCCAGTGACGTTAGCCTCGGATCCGTTTTGTACCAGGAGGATGAAGAGGGGAATCATTGTGTAATCAGTTTCGCAAGTAGAGTATTAAACAGCAGCGAGAGAAATTACAATGTCACGGAGAAGGAATTGCTAAGCGTTGTGTTTTCCTGTGGAAAATTTAGGACATACATCTTGGGGTACCCGATTACAGTAAGGACTGACCACAAGTCCATATCATTCCTGAGAAATTTTAAATTAAGTCATGGAAGATTGACTAGATGGAGTTTAGTATTACAGGAATACAATCTAAATTGGGAATACATCCCGGGCAAGAAAAATGTTGTAGCCGATACCCTGTCCAGAGTAAACATTAAAGACCAGACTTACGAAGGAGAAAAGGAGACTGTCATTAAAATATACCATTTTATTAAGAGCAGAACTGACTTGGCCAACATAATGAAAGAACTGGAACGACAACAAGAACAAGATCCCAAACTGAATAAAATTCGACAACGATTAACAGACAAAGACGACCATGTATCCCAATTTTACTGCAATCACCAAGGAATACTTTTCATTAAAACCAGATATAAATTCAACACCTGGAAAATAGCCATACCACGAGCCACAGAGAAAGACCTAATTCTCGATTATCATGAGAGATACGGGCACATGGGCGCGTTAAAAGTGGTAAAGGCCTTACAAGAACATGTATACATAAAAGACGCCAACAGAAAGGTACGGAAATGCATAAAACAATGTCACATCTGCCAACTAGTGAAGGTCAACAACGACAGAAAGGAGGGCACTATGATACCTATCACCACCTCTTGTAAATTGGAGAAAGTTTTCGTTGACATATGAGGACCATTTCCGCGTAGTGGAGGGAGGCATCAATACAAATACCTCATTATTGTGTTCGACCACTACACCAGGTTCACGAAGCTCTACCCCATCAATCGCGCCACTACCCAGAAAATTTTAAACCTAATACAAGTACCATACATTAGTGAAGTGGGGACACCCAAATGCATCATCACTGATCACGGAACACAATTCAAGGGGAATAAATGGAAGAACACTTTGCTAAACCATGGAATAAAAACATACAAGACATCAGTGTACCATCCAAGCAGCAACCCTGCAGAACGAGTCTTGAGAGAAGTGGGGAGAATCCTCCGTACATACTGTTGCGATCAGCACAGCAAGTGGATTGAGTACATACCAGCGGCCGAAAACTTTATAAATTGATCGCACCACCAGTTTATTGAGACAACACCATACACAGCAATGTTCCAAAGACCACCACCCAGAGAAATTACTTCATTAATCCAGTTTCCCAATGGAGCAGAATACCAGTTCGATAACATGGAATTTCATAACAGAATACTCGAGAAGACGGACAAGATACGAAAAATATATAAGCAATTGCAACCAAAACCCCTACAATATCAGATTGGAGAGCAAGTATTACTTAAAAACAGAGAGTTACCAAGTACCATGGAAGGGATAGCCAAGAAGCTATTGCTACTTTACACCAGACCTTATATAGTGAGTAAAGATAATCAAAATAATACATATGAGATCGTAGACCCAAATACACAAAGAAGAAAGGGAACATATAACCAATCTTCAATGAAAAAATATTATTAAATGCAAGAAAAGCATCCTGAACCCGATTAGTAAATAATTAGTGTTGAAAGAGAAGTAATAAAAAACTAATAATAATAATATCAGGTGTATCATACCCACCAGTAATATCGTATCACTAAGAGCTAAAGAGTATGAGTCAGAAGAAAAAGAAAAAAAAAATCATAATTTGAAATAAAATAATGTATTGTATAATCTAAATAACAATAATGTGGAGAATCCCATAATGATATTTATTTATAGTCGTACTTAGACTACTTACATAATTTTGTTAGTGATTGACTGTAGATGATCCAGCAATCATATGCCTGGGCAGACGATCGTTCCTCTGTACCCAGATGGTATAATTGACGGCGGAGCAAAGGAGTCAAAAGTACCCTCCTCCGGTCCGAAACAATATAATTTTTAGGGAAGAAGTGTTAGGGAATTAGATATTATAGGGATAAAAACATTAAACGAGAATATAATACAGGAAATCAAAGAGAATACTGACACTAAATAAACCATTAAGAACCGATAGCTCAAAACTAACAAGTGATTAATAAAATAAATTAAATATATGATTGATAATTTCACCCAAACACCTGAACGATATTTGCTGAAATAATCAATTTTAGTGGCAGGGCAATATGTAAGGGTACATATCTTCAACATACATTTATGAAGCAACATGATAAGAATAATATATTAAATGATTAACACTATGAATTAAAAGGGTTGAGTCAGAGATAAAGGAATGGGTAGTTAACATAATTATGCGATCAAACCAATAAAGGTAATAATAAAAGTAACCTCTGATAAGAGAAATGTAGCAAGCAACGAAACAAAACTTGAAAGACAATAGTACAATGCGATTTAACCAAAATAACCCAATAGATATGGTAAGTGAGTAGGTAGAACAAGCCCCAACCCCAGTGATAGGATATATAAAAACAAATAAAATAAGTGAGTAGGTAGAACAAGCCCCAACACCAGTGAGAGGATATATAAAAACAAATAAAATAAGTGAGTAGGTAGAACAAGCCCCAACACCAGTGATAAGACATATAAAGACAATTAAAATAATCAAAGGTAGACAAACAATACCAGAACACAAATAATACAGCAAAAAATAGTAGCAAGTATTATATAGAGTATGTAAACAAAAAGTACACTACCAGTAGTAATTAAGAGAAAACATTTGTTAATTGAATGTATGTGTTTTTAATAACCCTATAGTGAGAGAAAGAATAGAACATAAGATATAGAAAAATGACTATAAAATTGTGTTTTAAAACCCGATCCAAGAGTGAGAGATAGGTAGGAAGTGGTAACAAGAAACAGTGAAGTGGTAGTGATATTAAAACAAACAACTTATAATTTTATAGTTATAAGTGAATTGTGTTAAACTGTAAGAAACAGAATAGGTGTGAGGGAGTGTAAACCCAGAAGACAGAAGTTTACAATAATATGTTTGTATTTATATATAAGTAAGGAAGGTATAAGGAGATGAAAAGTATGAACATTTTAGTTAATGACATACAAGATAATAATTGTGTTTAAAAGAGAAGAAGTTAGTTCTATGTCATGAAAAGTATGAACATTTTAGTTAATGACATACAAGATAATAATTGTAATTTTAATAAGAAGGAGTTATTTTTATGTTATGAAGAGTATGAACATTTTGAGTAATGACATGCAATATAATAATTATGTTTAATGATAAGAAACATGGCTGAACCATATACAGACCATCAAGATATTATGTATGTTGTGTTCTGTAGCAGTGAATAGTATTATCTGACCAAATTTTATGTTGGCAACACGTCACCCCAGACAAGCGAAATTCGAGTTCCCGCCAGTCCGCGAGTAATTCGAATTATTCATCACAGTACCATAAACCAACTGATACTGAAACTTTTAATTGTTTTTCTGTAAAACAATTTGGCGCCTATCGGGAAGAAAAAACCAGTGAGTAAGGACAGGTAAGGACTAACAGACAACAACAAGGTTCGGGACGGTTTATTAGCGCGTTCGCGATCATCACAAATTAACACAGACTACATGAAGCGTTTATAACAAAGTAACGCATTCAACGTGTAACTTAATAAACAGACACATCCAGTTTTATAACAATATTGATAACTAAATAAAAGTCAGTTAGCCTTGAATTTTCATAGAAAACGCTATGATGAATCATCGCTAAAAGCACGATATTTCTGTATAGCCTATATCTCATGTATGATATATGAATGTAAAGATAGTAAGTCTTTTAGTAAGGTAAACCAGATATTTGTTACGCCCGTAACAAAACAGTGTGACGTCTTTGTTAGGTTCTGTATATTGGAAGTTTAATTAAGAAAGTTGTGTTAGTGGTTATAATCACAAACAGAATTATCACTGTTGCACACCACTATAGAAAAATTATTCCGATTTAGAAATAATTTCCGATCTGACGTTGAGCTGAGAAGCTTGAAAGCTCTAATCGGAATAATTTTTCTATAGTGGTGTGCAACAGTGATAATTCTGTTTCTGTATACTGACCATATAAAGACATATTGAACCAATTATTTCGATTATTAAACCGCACGGATTTCACAGAGGAGTTTAGTTTCCAAGTAACAGTGATGAAAGCAGGTGTGAAGCTGGAGCGGGTGCGGTTTTGTATGTAACATAAACCGCTGAGTGCAGGGGTGTAAAGTTTACACCATCCTCATCTCTTACCTACCTCCCTCCCGTTTAAATTCTAACTGTGGTGAATTCACAACGTTGTACAGACCTGGAGAGACCTGGATTTCACGACGGTATCACTAGTGCTTAAGTACGCTACTTCATTGTAAGTAGACGTTAGCGGTCCAGCGTTACCTCAAAAAATATAATTTGTTGTGGTATTTCTCTTTCGTCGTTTTTACATTCCATTCGCATGAGGAGTGGAATTCGCTCCAATCGTATGCCGGCTTGATTTACGTGTGCCAGGTCTAGGCTTCTCATACGGTTTTTGTCGAGAAAGGGCGCAAAACGTAATAATTCGATTGATATGGTTCCTGAGTGGAAATAATGTCAGGCGCTAACTACTGTCGAATTATCCCACCACAATATATATATATATATATATATATATATATATATACACATTACGGTTACGTTTAAAAAATGTATTACATATTGCAACAATACATATATTTCCATATTTGCCCAGGGCGGTATGTTTGTAAATATTTAGCATAGAAAGTATATGATGAACAGTTTTTAACAATATTATGCAGGCTCAGAATTGTCAGATAGCGTACACCTGCCCCACGTGAATACAGCGCTTGTGTGTTTGTGTGTGTGAATGCAAGCTTCGACAGGAAAAGATGGGGTGATGCGTACGTCTGTAATCAGGTTTTAACTGGATAAAAATAAACTAATTAATAACCTGTGAACGAAGACTTACCCAAATTATAAAGACACCATTACATTAAGGAATTTGTAACGAATATGGTGATATAAAAATTATTGCAAAATGTGCAATAATAAAGAGGCTGGGTAATTTAATGTTAATTACTAGTGTAATTAAATAGTAATTAATAAGTGTGTTATATGTGAGTGACCAGGAAAAAATTACGCAAACGATAATATCGCTCGTGCTACGAGTACGTTTACGAAATCGCGAAAATGGACCAAAAAGTGATTTGCAATCAAAAGGACGCTTTGCACGAAGTGACAATATCTAATAGGTCGAAAACAGTCCTGGATCTGTCAGATTGCCGTCCAGTATAAATACCACCGGCAATTTTGGGGCGGTCGCAGAGACTCAAGATATCTTCACACAAAGTCACGCTGCTGGTCTGCCGATCGATCAGGACCACACAGACTTTACCACACACACCAAGACTTATGGAGGAACTCTGGACCATCATAACCAACAACCCGTAGCGACAGAGAACACAGCATCAGCATTATCATCATCATCATCATCAAATTCTCAGGGTTCAGGACACACACACACACACACGCGCGCGCGCGCGCAACGGTAACGTCGGCAGTACGTAGGTGATGAATAAACTATTATATTTTTGTTTATGAAGAGAACTTTCAAAAAGAAAATTATACATGAACAATAAAGACTTAAAGTTTTAAATTTAAATAGTAGCTAAAGTAAATAATTTAATTTAATAAGAAAATTTAAAAAATATTAATCTTCTGTTATATGTTAAAATCTGGGTGTATCAGTAGAATTAAATAATAGGTTGAAAGTAAATATTATAATTTTATTTTTGTTTATAGCAACAAGTAAATTTATTCTTGAGTTTAATATTCCTATTTTTGTTTGTATCTGAGTTGCTATTATTATTTAAAATTTGTAGTAAAAGTCAGATACACTGAAATAAAAAGGGTTTAGATAATTTGTTTAACATGTCTGTTTAGCTAGTAAGATTATATGGTTATTTATTTTAATATGTCATGAACAGCAGAGAAGGTTATATGGTACTTTATGTAAACTTATGAAAGAGAATATTTTATTTATCAAAGATTTGAAATTTTAATATTTGAATATTTTCAATTAACATTAATAAATCATAAAATGATTATTTTAAAACAGTTTTAATTAATTATTTCATGTCAACAACATCTCACTCCTCTTTGAAAATTATTTAATTATTGTGCAACTACATATACTTGACGCAACGAGAATAAAAAAAATCCTTCGACCTGGCCGGTGTAATACACTTAATAGTTGCATTGAGTACATGGTAATGTATTTGTATAATTTTTGATACAGACTTGTAACGTTGCAATATATTACAAAATCCTACAACTGAAATCATCGTATAGTCGCACACCTGTCACTCTTCTCCAGATTTCTTTGTTAAAGGAGGTACGTTTCTCTTCCAAATAACAAGACTTATAGCATTTCTGACCATTCTTTCCAAGACCGCGTGATCTTTACCTTTGCATTCGTCCTGGAGATTTTCAGTGGAATATCATTCTTGCTTAGTGGTCTTCTGGAATTCTTGGTACAAGTAAAAATCGTTTTATATCTGGCCTCTTGATTCATTTTACAACAATCTCTTTTACTCTCATGATAGTTCTCATTTCTTTGTTGGTTCTCCATTTTAGTCTTGAGATTCTAGTACCAGACAATCCATTTTTGCTGCGGTAAATTTTATTTTCAAATTCGCATTAAGAGTAAACACCTTAAAACCATAAAGGTACCATAAAACCATAAGGGAGTAAATACCTTAAAACCCTAAAACCATTAAGAGTACACACAAAAGCAATTCACCTTAGGACCATAAGTAAATATCTATTTCGGCATTTCTTGACTAATTCTTGAATTAAATCGCTCTTCTCAGACAACGAACCCACCATAATAAATAAAGTTCATCCTATTACCTTGGGAGTTTGATGCATTTATTGTCGTATTTCAGCTAAGTTGACCAGTGGGTATGGTGCCTAGAGGTTCCCGGGCGTACCACACAATCAAGTTGCATGTGGTAGCCCCTAGGTCGACTTAGCCTGTGGAAATGAGTACCTGGAATACCAGTCTGGGGTAATAACGGATGGCTGAAGCGTAATGCTGGCCGCAGTATGTTCTTCATACGTCGAAAGGCTTAGTAGGTGCTCACACAAGCCAACCAGCCTACACTACCTAACTCCTAAACTGCTTCGGAGGTAAAAAAGGAGTCATTAATATATTTCAGTTTCTCTCAAACCTCAACACATTATAATTAACGGGCACATACAAATTTGAGTCAAATATGTAGTCCGAGTTTGACAAGCTCACTTTAGGATTAAAATCCCAAATTTCAAAACGTCATGTATTAAAAATCGTCAAACCACAATGAAAAATTTTGTAGTATTTTTTTTTTTAAAGCTTGATTTATTTTCAGTTCCATTGGTCAATGTTTGGATGCCACCCCCTTCTGGACAAGGGGTGTCAACTCCTTTATAAAAGTGTATAGGTCAGGAAATTTATTAAAAAAGAAATGTAAGCTTTATGAAATTAAAGTCTCTACTCTTGGAATCTCTACTATTGGAATGTACGAACATCGATAACAATTTTTAATATTATTTTCCAACACAAATCACTAATAGTTTAGATAAAAATTTTAAAAATTTACCTTTGCCTTAGTCAGCTTTTGCTCGTTGTGAGCTTTGGTCGACCTCTAGGAGCGCTGACAGCTCCGTTTTTGGCGTTAGTGCCGTTGTCTGAATCTGGTTGTCAGATCGTTGTTTTGTGTAATGTTTAAAAAGTGACTACATCTGTAGAAGCTAACAACGAGCGAAAAAAACGAAAAAGTAAACCTTTTTACCTACCATATTAATGTTCAGTGTCGGAAAAGTGTATTACAAATCTTTATAAAATTTTTAAATACTATACTAGATTCTGTTTTAATAAGTTTAAAAATTACACACATAATGACATTTTCGGTTTTTAGGCCTATATCCTTTTAATTATGTCACATAAAATTTGGGATATATTTACTTTATTGTAAACATCGTTATTTATTGATAACTAGTTTTATACCGATTTAATTGAAACGGAGGTCTTGTTTAATAATCTTAATTAATAAAATGACAAACATCAGCACAATTATAAGATTAAAAATAAGGTTCTACTGTATTTGATAATATTAATAGAAGTGTATTTATATTAATAGAATATGATGTTATATAATATTGTATTCTACATAATACGTATACTCCATATATATTGTATATAATATTCTGTTTTTAAAAGAATATATTAACACTATTTATAATAATAAAATGTAGATTTCAAAAATGTCATATTTTAAATATATAAAAAAGAAATTTTAGCTAGTGTTTACAATATGCTGAAGTGGAAGAAGATGAAATCACAGAGGTCGAGCGGGTATTAACGTTGTCCGCAGTGCTGATACTTTGCGACATACATTTCTAGCTAAGAAGTAATCTCGTGTCGGTTTGCACCTTTGTTTATAATATAATTTCATCTTGGAAACAGCGAACTTGCCAAGGAGAAGTTTATTCACCGGTACACATGGATTACAATTGAATATTCAACAAAGATGAGATTACAGTGGCAGCGTCTCCTTTCCGCTGCGCGTGTGTAAGAGCTTTGTACATGTGAATATATCCATACGTACTTGTAGTTCAGGCAGGTCTTCAACCATGTGTAAAGGATCGCATGTGACCACATCTGACCTTTCTATTTTCATACTCCAAAAGAAAGAATAATTTTTTTTTCAGCGTCATATTTATGACGACTAATAATGTTTATTTTCAGACTTAGGCATCAAACAGTTTTTATTATTATTTTAGTACTACTACTACTACTACTACTACTACTACTACTACTACTACTACTACTACTACTACTACTACTACTACTACTACTACTACTACTACTACTATTATTATTATGATTATTATTATTATTATCATGTAATCGAACTTCTCTTAAGGAGTGTTTACATACTCCCTATATGGTCCCCTAGCTTCAGAGGAGGGGATAACGTCACAAATGAAGTTTGAAGAGCGGCCGTTGATAGCACTCCCATAGCCTGACGGTAATAACGTGGAGGAAATTAAATGTAAATGCAAAGGGAGGCAACTTACAACGGTTGTATTGTTGAAGTACAAAACCTTTATGGATTCTGACAATAGATTTTTCACCTATCTTCGCAAAGCCACGACAGTCAGACAGATGCAGACACTTGAACAAAAGCTCTCGCGTTTTAGTTTAAATAATTAAACTTTACTCTTGCTTACATTTCCTACCTCTTCATCTATGCCAGTCTTTTCGTTTGACTTCATAATTTTCTCTAAAATATCAATATAAAATTCTCTTTCCTTTTATTTTGCTTGAAATTCGTTTATTCTTGTATAGATCTTTAATTATTATATTGTTACGACAGTCTACTGATCGTCGTATGGTACAGTGGAAAATAAAAATACAAGACACCAATTAAGTCACTAATCACCAGCTTTAATTAATCACAAATACAGCTTATAATCAACTCGTACAATAATCCAAGTTAATCTGTCCACACAAATAATAATGTCTACTAATAGAGTCCCGCAGATTTATCAAACACATAACACTTCGCCACAATACTTCGAAACTCACTGGAATAAATCGCCACTTAAACTGATCTCTAAACGGCAGCTGTCATTGTTTAAATAGATAGCACAAGCGTTCCAGAATAATCCATAATACGCGTCAACAATACTAGAAAACACTAGAGCGTAATTGCTTGCGGCCTTAAACACAGCGGTGAAGTCTGGGACCGGCTCGCATGTTAAGTGTCACGTAATTGTCCTTATTCTCAAAGTAGCAATACGTACGCACACAAACATTACATCTGGGATGGCCGAGAAACATGTAGAACTTTCTGTAATGACGTAACAATATTTTATATATTTTTGATAACCGTATTGTGTTACCTTACTGATTCTGTTTCCTTGTGTCTTCAAACTCACCTCTACACTGTGCCTGTCAGCCTCTTTGAGTTTGTACTTAATTATTCCACCTTTCGTTTAAACTATTCTGATTTTTGTCTGTTTAAAATTCACTTAAAATCTGTATTTTAATCTCTTATGTACTAACCACTATATGAGCGCTTCATTTCCTGTTTCTAACATAGAGATGGTGTACATTACAAAACGCTAGTCTGTTTGAGACGCTTACATACTGGATAGTAGACCTATATGGGGAGACCATAGCAACTAACACTCCAAACAGACGATGACGGTATTTTGCTTGCAAAGTGGATGGATAGACAAGTATACAACTTTTAACATACGCAGATGCTATTGATCTAATTGCCAGGACAAAACGAAATCTCATTAGTGCCTTACAGGATTAGAGGAAGCCTCAAGTAAAATTAAAATTGGACTGCAAATAAACTTGGAGAAAACAAAATATATGTATGCTGCCAACAAAGTACCATTAAACCTAACCCTTCAAAACCTTGAAATAGGCACAAAAAATATAGAGGCAGTTAAAGAGTTCATATATCTTGGGTCACAGATAAACAGCACTAACGACATTAACACTGAAATAATAAAAACAATATACTGCAACTTGCAAATAAAACATATTATGGATTAGAAAAGCACCTTACGTCTAGCTTCGTCTCAAGAAGCACGAAATACAAAATCTACAAAACATATCAGGCTAGTGGTAACTCAGGTTTAGAAACCTGAACAATGAACAAAAAATAGCAAGATACTTCTAGGTTGCTGTGAAAGACGGATTCTGAGAATAATATTTAGAGAAATAAAGCAAATGGAATGTGGCGCAGTCGCTATAACTATAAACTCTAATTATAATAATAAGGATAATGAAAATATACAGGCTAAGGTGGGTTGGACACATGGAGAGAATGGAGGAAGGACAGCTTACGAAACATATTTTCTACCGTAAACCAATGGGTATTAGAAAAAGGGGAAGACCCCGAAATAGATTCAAAGACCAGATAGAGGAGGACTTCGGAAAGCTGAACACAAGAAACTGGAAAGGCAGGGCATGCAATAGGGAGGAATGGAATCGACTCTTGGAGCAGCCCAAGACCCATCAAGGGTTGTAGAGCCACGGCTGATGATGATGAGATCGGTAGAGAAACAGAGATCGATCACCGGTTGATTTGTCAATACTGAAAAAGTTGTCGTGTTTGAGAACAATAAGCAAAGGGAGAAGCGTGAAGGTTAACTGTTCTATAAATAAAATATCGGTATGGAGAACCATACATGACTTCCATGTTCTAAGATTTATATTTAAAATCATATTCGAAATGAAATATTTCCATAGAAACTACGTCTTTCTACTTATTGCTTCAGCATTAACCACACTACTGTGGTCACTAACGTATACCACCTCACGTTTTCGCACTCGATTTTCACTGATGATGGCAGTCGATGGCACAGCAGAAAAGTCTGGTTTTACATTGGACTACGGCTAAACAGCCCGGGAAGCAATTTTAACAAAAAACTATTTCTTTGTTGCCGATAACGTAGTACACATAAAAAATTCTCCCCCCCACCTTCAACTATAATTTTTAATAATAGAAAATTCCCCCACCCCGTTCACTTAACCTCTTCATTTATAGATATTTCGTCTACGTTTCTACAGCGGATTATTATGAGCTTCTTATCAGGATACTTTATTTATAAAAATTAAGTACTTTACTCTTGTTAAATCATAAAATGTTTCTGGTAAACTACCCCTTTCTCTTAACCGATCTTCTCCAAAATCAATAGACCTTCAGTCCTCTACAATTCAGGGATGCATGCAAAAAAATATTTGATTCTGTTTGAATGTGCGGCAGTTATCGTTCGTCATGGAAACATTTCTCTTGTTACAACTTAAAATGTGCCGGTAAACTACCCCTTTCTCTTAACCGATCTTCACCAAAATCAACAGACCTTGAGTTCTCTTTAGTTCAAAAAGGTATGCAAAACGTAGTTGATTCTGTTTGAATTTACGGCAGTTATCGTTCGTCATATAAAAAATTACCCTTGTTAAAACATAAAATGTTGCAGGTAAACTACCCCTTCCCCTTAACCGATCTTCACCAACACCAATAGGCATTGAGAACTCTACAATACAGGGCTGTATGCAAAACATCATTTGATTCTGTTTGAATTTGCGGCTGTTATCGTTTGCCATAGAAGAAAATTACCCTTGATAAAAAACCGTTGCAGGTAAACTACCCCTTTCCCTTAACCGATCTTCACCAAAAACAATAGGTGAAGTTTTTTTTGTACTCTACAAATCAGGGCTGCATGCAAAAATTATTTGATTATGTTTGAGTTTGCGGCTGATATCGTTTGCCATAGAAAATACCCTTGTTAAAACATACAATGTTGCAGGTAAACTACCCCTTTTCCTTAACCGATCTTCACCAAAAACAATAAGTCTTGAGAAATCTACAATTTAGAGCTGTATGCATATAATCATTTGATTCTGTTTGAATATGCGGCTGTTATCGTTTGCCATAGAAAATACCCTTGTTAAAACATACAATGTTGCAGGTAAACTACCCCTTTTCCTTAACCGATCTTCACCAAAAACAATAAGTCTTGAGAAATCTACAATTTAGAGCTGTATGCATATAATCATTTGATTCTGTTTGAATATGCGGCTGTTATCGTTTGCCATAGAAAATACCCTTGTTAAAACATAAAACGTTGCAGGTAAACTATCCTTTTCCCTTAACCGATCTTCAACAAAATCAACAGACCTTGAGTTCTGTATAATTCAAAAAGGTATGCAGAAGAGTAATTGATTCTGTTTTAATGTACGGCAGTTATCGTTCGTCATAAAAAAATTACCCTTGTTAAAACATAAAATGTTGCTGGTAAACTACCCTATTCCCTTAACCGATCTTCACCAAACCAACATGTCTTGAGAACTCTACAATTCAGGGCTCTATGAAAAACATTATTTGATTCTGTTTGCATTTGCGGCTATTATCGTTTACCATATAAAAAATTACCCTTGATAAAAAACCGTTGCCGGTAAACTACACATTTCCCTTAACCGATCTTCACCAAAAACAACAGGTCTTTAGTACTCTATAAATCAGGGCTGCATGCAAAAAATTATTTGATTCTGTTTGAATTTGCGGCTGTTATCGTTTGCCATAGAAAATACCCTTGTTAAAACATAAAACGTTGCTGGTAAACTACCCCTTTCCCTTAACCGATCTTCACCAAAAACCGTACGTCTTGAGGTGTCTACAATTGAGGGCTGTATGCAAATAATCATTTGATTCTGTTTGAATTTGTGGCTGTTATCGTTTGCCATAGAAAATGCCCTTGTTAAAACATAAAACGTTGCAGGTAAACTACCCCTTTCCCTTAACCGATCTTCACCAAAAAATATCGGTATGGAGAACCATACATGACTTCCATATTCTAAGATTTATATTTAAAATCATTTTCACCCAAACAGCCAGGCTGTGTCTTACCTGCCTTTTTATTGCTGTATTACATGAAAAATATTATATTACATTAAAATGAAAAAATTATAATTTTATTGCCTGGCAACAAAATTATTGTATTTTTAACAATTACCATTCTTTCAAAAAGTTTAAATAAATTTTCAAGTACTTTACTCTTGTTAAAACGTAAAAGGTTGCAGGTAAACTACCCCTTCCCCTTAACCGATCTTCACCAAAATCGAAAGTCATTGAGACCTCTACAATTCAGGGACATATGCAAAAAATTATTTGATTCTGTTTGAATGTGCGGCTGTTATCGTTTGCCATAGAAAATACGCTTGATAAAAAAACGTTGCTGGTAAACTACCCCTTCCCCTTAACCGATCTTCACCAAAAACAATAGGTCTTGAGTACTCTACAAATCAGGGCTGTATGCAAAACATTATTTGATTCTGTTTGAATTTGCGGCTGTTATCGTTTGCCATAGAAAATACCCTTGTTAAAAAAACGTTGCAGGTAAACTACCCCTTTCCCTCAACCGATCTTCACCAAAAACAATAGGTCTTGAGAACTCTACAATTTAGGGCTGTATGCAAATAATCTTTTGATTCTGTTTGAATTTGCGGCTGTTATCGTTTGCCATAGAAAATACCCTTGTTAAAAACGTTACTGGTAAACTACCCCTTTCCCTCAACCGAACTTCACCAAAAACAATAGGTCTTGAGAACTCTACAATTTAGGGCTGTATGCAAATAATCTTTTGATTCTGTTTGAATTTGCGGCTGTTATCGTTTGCCATAGGAAATACCCTTGTTAAAACATAAAACGTTACAGGTAAACTACCCCTTTCCCTTAACCGATCTTCACCAAAATCAACAGATCTTGAGAACTCTGCAATTCAGGGCTGTATGCGAAACACTTTAATTGATTCTGTTTGACTTTGCGGCTGTTATCGTTTGCCAAACAAACAAAATTACCCTTGCTAAAAAAAAACCGTTGCCGGTAAACTACCCCTTTCCCTCAACCGATCTTCACCAAAAACAATAGGTCGCGAGTACCCTGCAAATCAGCGCTGCATGCAAAAAATTATTTGATTCTGTTTGAATTTGCGGCAGTAATCGTTTGCCATAGAAAAAAAATCTACAGACACACAAGACAGACAGACACACAGACAGACACACAGACAGACACACACACAGACACTTTTCGGAAAACGACTTTTTTTCATGTTTTGAGTGTAGTAGAATCAGAATCTGCAATAATCTGGAACACGATTTTTTTTGCCATCACCATACTTCCATTCCTTAAGGAATATGGAAGTAAAATATCGGTATGGAGAACCATACATGACTTCCATATTCTAAGATTTATATTTAAAATCATTTTCAGCCAAACAGCCAGGCTGTGTCTTACCTGCCTTTTTATTGCTGTATTAAATAAAAAATATTATATTACATTAAAATGAAAAAATTATAATTTTATTGCCTGGCAACAAAATTATTTTATTTTTAACAATTACCATTGTTTCAAAAAGTTTAAATAAATTTTCAAGTACTTTACTCTTGTTAAAACGTAAAAGGTTGCTGGTAAACTACCCCTTCCCCTTAACCGATCTTCACCAAAATCGAAAGTCCTTGAGACCTCTACAATTCAGGGATGTATGCAAAAAATTATTTGATTCTGTTTGAATTTGCGGCTGTTATCGTTTGCCATAGAAAATACGCTTGATAAAAAAACGTTGCAGGTAAACTACCCCTTCCCCTTAACCGATCTTCACCAAAAACAATAGGTCTTGAGTACTCTACAAATCAGGGCTGTATGCAAAACATTATTTGATTCTGTTTGAATTTGCGGCTGTTATCGTTTGCCATAGAAAATACCCTTGTTAAAAAAACGTTGCAGGTAAACTACCCCTTTCCCTCAACCGATCTTCACCAAAAACAATAGGTCTTGAGAACTCTACAATTTAGGGCTGTATGCAAATAATCTTTTGATTCTGTTTGAATTTGCGGCTGTTATCGTTTGCCATAGAAAATACCCTTGTTAAAACATAAAACGTTACAGGTAAACTACCCCTTTCCCTTAACCGATCTTCACCAAAAACAATAGGTCTTGAGTACTCTACAAATCAGGGCTGTATGCAAATAATCTTTTTTAATTCTGTTTGAATTTGCGGCTGTTATCGTTTGCCATAGAAAATACCCTTGTTAAAAAAATGTTGCAGGTAAACTACCCCTTTCCCTCAACCGAACTTCACCAAAAACAATAGGTCTTGAGAACTCTACAATTTAGGGCTGTATGCAAATAATCTTTTGATTCTGTTTGAATTTGCGGCTGTTATCGTTTGCCATAGGAAATACCCTTGTTAAAACATAAAACGTTACAGGTAAACTACCCCTTTCCCTTAACCGATCTTCACCAAAATCAACAGATCTTGAGAACTCTACAATTCAGGGCTGTATGCGAAACATTATTTGATTCTGTTTGAATTTGCGGCTGTTATCGTTTGCCAAACAAACAAAATTACCCTTGCTAAAAAAAACCGTTGCAGGTAAACTACCCCTTTCCCTCAACCGATCTTCACCAAAAACAATAGGTCGCGAGTACTCTGCAAATCAGGGCTGCATGCAAAAAATTATTTGATTCTGTTTGAATTTGCGGCAGTTATCGTTTGCCATAGAAAAAAAATCTACAGACAGACACACAGACAGACAGACAGAGAGACACACAGACAGACAGACAGACAGACAGACACACACACAGACACTTTTCGGAAAACGACTTTTTTTCATGTTTTGAGTGTAGTAGAATCAGAATCTGCAATAATCTCGAACACGATTTTTTTTGCCATCACCATACTTCCATTCCTTAAGGAATATGGAAGTAAAATGGGTCAAGACGCGACCTTTGGAAACACACAACAACGAACAAACGAAAAAGACGACGTCTCAGACACGTGTAATACACCTGTAGCTTACTGAATGCTCAAATAGTTCAGAGTAGTACACTGTCACACTCCATAAACTCGTTACATGAGACTTTTCTACGGAGTAAGTGTAATTTTTCTTGAGTCGGTCTTCCTTTTTCATAAAAGTGAGTGACTGTCTGCGTTCTCCTGGATTTGATATATTCTTTGGACCTGCCTTACACCGAGTCCGCTAACCAGGACTTCAAACCAAACGTTAGAAACATGAAAATAAAATTGTTAGACCATTATGCGAGAGTGTCGCGCACACGTGCATCGCACGTGACGGATCCAGCGTTTATCATACGTAAACAAATTGAGCAAATGCTGATTACAACGTTACACTTACACGTGAGTGAGCAGTCATTCGCTCGGAACTTAACGTCACTATCCACGTACGTAGTTTTATGTTCACTACCTGTTTCGTTTATTTATAGTCGGTGTTATATCATTGCACGCTTATGCTGCGAGACAGAAAACAACGGCGACATAATGGAAGATAGTATCTTCTATTGGACGACCGCTACCGTATGTGCAAAATTGGTATTGGACATTGGGATACTTCGCATGCCTAGAACTTCCAAATTCATTTTAGCAGATACCGCACAACACATTAAAGAAATTGGTATGGAGAACCATAAATGACTTCCATGTTCTAATTAATTATAAAATTATTTTTAATATACGCACTCAGAACGAAACCTTTTGAGCACTCATATCAACATGCTTTTGGTAAAAACGCTGAGAAAGATAATCAAAATACGAACTGTACCTAGTTGTTAATATTTTAAAAACAAAGAATTAATTTGATCAAATTATCTTTTATTTAAACAATGCGAAAGAAACCGGGCGTTGGTTATCTGTGAATTTCTGAAAACGAAAACTTATTTTGTTTACGTATCCATGGTTACATAGCATGAAACTATATAAATTTTTAATATTTTATTGAAATTTTTAAGATTTCAGTCGAATAAATTTATAACATTAATACAAAAAAATTACCCCCTCCTCTTCAACTACATTTTTCATTTAGCCTATGGATATTTCATCTACCTTTCTACAGTAGATTATTATGACCTTCTTTTCAGGATACTTTATTTATTAAAATTAAGTACTTTACTCTTGTTAAAACGTAAAACGTTGAAGGTAAACTACCCCTCTCTCTTAACCGATCTTCACCAAAATCAATAGCCCTTGAGTCCTCTACAACTCGGGCACATATGCAAAAATTATTTGATTCTGTTTGAATTTGCGGCAGTTATCGTTCGCCATAGAAATAATTCTCACACACACACACACACACACACACACACACACACACACACACACACACACACACACACACACACACACACACACACACACACACACACACACACACACACACACACACACACACACACACACACACACACACACACACACACACACACACACACACACACACACACACACACACACACACACACACACACACACACTTTTCAGAAAATGACTTTTCTTCGTGTTTTGAGGGTAGTAGAATCAGAATCAGCCCTTATCTCGAACACGATTTATTTTGCCATCACCATACTTCCATTTCATAATGGAAGATGGAAGCAAAAACAGTGTAGTTATTACTAACGAAAATTACGAAAGTTAACGATCAAGATTTTATGTGTATCTGTTTAAATTAGCAATAGGCTAAGTACGAGACTCTGAGGATACGATATTAGACATCCACCGGTCTTATAGGATTGAGGATCAGAGGAAACAAGAGATTAATTAAAAATTATAAAAATTCTCTTACTCACCACCCAGTTATGTATTTTATTAAACAATAATATTCATCATCCTGTTAGTGTAGAATCAGTAAACAAATAGTATTGTTATCTAATTACAGTACACTTCTTATGTACCATCGATAAGGTGTAGCCAAAAGGGGCAAAGTAGGGAAACACAATGTGGCCAGCTTCCTATCATTACTCTAGATAATCACTTTCCCCAAACAAACTTTGATGAGTGTACTAAATGTCTAGTCTAATGTGTAAATTGTTCTTATTGTTTTATCAAAGACATTCCAGGGGCATTATAAGATGTCTTAAAACAACTATAATAAATTCAGCTTAACTTTACGAGGGTTGTTGGTCCCATGGATCTGTTTTATTCTTCCCTTCAGAACAATACTACATATCAAAGCATTAGTTAGCATTAGCCAGCATTAGTCTATCGTTTTCAAACGTTTTAACTTTTCATATGTATGTTAATTTTGTCATTGCTCTTCAGGCTACACCCGATCTTCTTTCAAATTCCTCAGCAGAATTCCCTTTGTCGGGCGTGAGTGCGGTAATTGTATGTTGTAACGATTAGAGTGTAGTTGTTTTGCCTAAAAACACACAGCTCGCGCGCGATTAAATCCGTCTATGCCGTCGTGTTTCGTTTGTGCCTGACAGCGAAGTTATCCGCGTCAAAGGGCTTGTTAATCCCATTAATTGCAAGTGGCGATGTTTCGGATACACCGATAAGACCCTGTAATCCAGCCGTCAGGTCTGTTTAATCACGCACCTGGAGTGATCGTGTTTGGTTTCTGGTCGACGCTATATCTAGCCTACAGTACGTTCAGTGTGATAAACGTTTCTGCGCCTGCTGATAGTAGCTTAACGATAAAATTTGGAGTTTCGGCAAACGAGATTCGTCGATTAGGATCCCGACGATTGCAAAGATATACGAGGAGCGTTAAAATTTAAATTATAATTTACTATTTATTAAGGTAATATAAGTTTAGCAATTTACATTTTGATTTTAGAAGATCGGGACTATAGAGCGTATGGGGGAGAACGGTTCACTTTAGTTTTTAAATTGTAGCTGTCATATGAGTGGCGACATGAGGACTCGCATTGTCCTATAAGAAACACACAGAATGCTTTTGGAGATGAAGGATGGCACCACTGCATCGAACTCTTTTGGTCTCTGGAAAATGGTGTACCCACGTTCCATTAATACTGACAACAGACTGTAAAAAGCCCCTTCTCTTCGTATTGTGCGGATGGCACGCGCGTCTCTTTGTGGTCGTCGTTAGCATTCGTGGAATCATTACTTTCCGATAATGGTACAGCTATCTGCAACGGCATTTATTGCAGCTACTGCACTATTCCGCACCGTGACTCGACGATAATTTTTAACAAGCGTGTTTACTGTTTTCGATGTTTTTGGGCGCTGTAGATGCTGTTCGTTCTTGACACGTTCTCGGCATTTTGGGCGCTGTAGATGCTGTTCGTTCTTGACACGTTCTCGGCATTTTGGACGCTGTAGATTCTGTTCGTTCTTGACACGTTCTCAGCATTTTGGGCGCTGTAGATACTGTTTGTTCTTGACACGTTCTCGGCATTTTGGGCGCTGTAGATGCTGTTCGTTCTTGACACGTTCTCGTCATTTTTGAAAGCTTTACTCCATTTATAGACGCGTATGGCTGGCAATGTTTCTTCCCCAAACTGTCTTCAAGTTTTTCAGAAATTTCTTATGGTTTCAGGTTTCTTTTGCAAAACAAAAAATAATAATAATACGTTGTTCTCCGCTTGAGTGCACATACACTTCACTCACACTTGCAAAAAGAACTTGAATGCATGCTGGTTGCTGAACACCTGAAAGAGATTAATGTTTGTTTATACGCACGAGCAGGTGCTAGCAACTTCAGCACTTGTTTCTTTTATTTGAACCTCAAACCAAATTATAATTTAAATTTGAACGTTCCTTGTATTTTCACTCGTAGAACTGTGTGATTGACATTTTTAATAGCAACACAATTTACGGTCGACGACCACTAATATTATTGATATTATTATTATTATTATACTAACTGTAATCAATTTAAGAAATATTTCTGGAAAGTAAAACTGAATAGTACTCTATGGGACAGAAACATCTCACAGGAATATCATCGTCGTCGTCGTCTTCGTCGTCGTCGTCGTCGTCGTCGTCGTCTTCTTCTTCTTCTTCTTCTTCTTCTTCTTCTTCTTCTTCTTCTTCTTCTTCTTCTTCTTCTTCTTCTTCTTCTTCTTCTTCTTCTTCTTCTTCTTCTTCTTCTTCTTCTTCTTCTTCTTCTCCTTTTTTCTTACGGTTTGCTTCGTTGTAACGTATTATCGATCCATTATTTTTGGCTCGCCAAACGTTTTTGTTCCTGTTAGGTGTATCAAATAGAATTTGGTCTGTCACGTGTTCATCCTCTATCCACAACATGTGGTCCTTCCATTCTTCTCTATAATTACTTGATCTATTTATTTAAATTATAAATTCCAAGACACTCCCTAATTGTTTCGAAAGCTCATCTCAGTCGACAGGTTCCACTACAAGTTCTAGTACTTAAGGTCCAGGCTTCGCTTCCATGAATACCACAGGGCACAGCCATAACCATGGCCGGCTCCAGTAGAAGGCCGGAACATTAAACGTGGGAACGTTGCGTCTGAGGCCTATAAGCATAGTGTAATAAAACAGCTAAAGTGAACATGTTATATTTTGATTTAATTTCATAGCATTACTAAAAATCATGTAAATAAGCCTATTTATAGCTAAATCTAAATTATAGGTCTGTGCGCACTATACGTTTAAGTTGAAGAAGTTAGTGAATTAGTGTTAGGCCTAATGAATTAATTTTGTTCGAAATATTGAATAGTATCTTATGAACGAGTTAATTATTACATTTATATATATATATATATATATATGTATATAAAGAAGAATGTATGTCTGTTTGTATTTTATACAGCTCTATAGTTCTTTCCGATCGTGATGAAATTTTGCACACTAACAGTTCAAAACAAGAGGAAAATTCTTATCTACATTTCATTTTGAAAAACTACCCCCACCCCCTTTTCTACCCTCTTAAGCAAAATTTTAACGTGCAGCTTTGCGGTTTTTCGCGAATATCTCTTTTGGTGACGAAATCAACCAAAGTGGAACGTAATTGTCTGAAAGCCCGTAAAAGTTTCTACAAAATGCAATTTGCCCAACTCTGATAGCGTTCTTAGTTCCGAAGTTATTAATAATCAAAGTTGAAAATTGGTGCACAACTGTTTTGTTCTTTACCCTGTTGTGAGTGTGTCACCATTTCATCTGCTATCTCGCAATACTTGGCAATGGAGAATTTCCTGTAGACCCCACTACCGGTCTAATTTCGTTTCCCTCAAATTTCTGCAACATGGTCTCTTCACTCGACGAACTTATAACTAAAGTGTTTCCAGATATACAAGAAAAATACAACTCGCACTGATGGCTGTGCGAAAGGACCACTATAGCTCCCAAAAACGACAGCGTTAAATATGTTAACGATCTCATACAGGATATGCTTCCCGGCAACTCTACTACCTATTCATCCAGTGATAAGGTACGGTAATGGATACTGAACAAGCTGTTTATTACCCTACGGAGTTTTTAAATTCTCTGGAACCCCCGGTTATGCTGCCACACAAGTTGACTTTAAAAAAAGGATCCCCTATCTTTCTATTACGTAACATCGACCCTCCAAAACTGTGCAACGGAACAAGACTCATCGTAAAGAATCTATTGCCAAACGTAATAGAAGCCACAATCACCACGGGGAATGCCGCAGGAGAAGACGTATTTATCCCTCGCATTCCGTTGATACCCAGTGACACAAATATGCCTTTTGAGTTCAAACCATTGCAGTTTCCCATTCGGCTTGCATTCGCTATGAGTATCAAGAAGGCACAGGGGCAATCACTTTGTGTGGCAGGCATTTACTTGGAAAGTCCATGTTTTTCGCACGGCCAATTATATGTAGCTTGCTCAAGAGTCGGCACGCCAGATAATTTATTTGTCTGTGCTCCGGACGGACAAACGAAAAACATAGTGTACCGTCTAGCTTTACAGTAAAAACTTTGAGATAAATTTAGCTGAATTTATTGTGCTTAATTTTTTTGGATCTTTCTATTATTTAAAAAAATATTCTATTATTAAAAAAATTATTATAATTTAATTATTGTAATATAAGAAGTTTTTGTTAATTTTTGTTATTGTTTACAAGATCCTCACTTATAAACATTGTTAATATGTCTAACTAGTAAAATATGTTTTCGGCATAACAAGGTTTCAATTATTCACTCAATCCTTTTATAATCATTATCCCGAGCGAAGCCTGGCAAATCCACTAGTTAAATAATATTACAGTATTTTACATAATAAACTCTAAGTTTGCAAAAAGGCGAAGAATTATAAAACTGCTGTTAACCGGCAATTAAAAATGACATGATTTGATTACATACATAAGTTAAGAGATCGTCTAGCCTTAAAATATGAGCTGGTTCCAGTGTTGCCACGTTTAATGTTCCGGCCTTATACTAGAGCCGGGCATGTCATAACTCAATAAAACTTTAATATCGTGTACTGTCTTATTTACCCTTGGGCAATCTTTTGTACCGCGCATGAGATTGAATTGTTTTTCTCAGCGTAATTGCTGTTTTTCTCAACTTAGGATAATTTTATTCTTTCATTGGTCCTAAAGCCCTTAATGGGCCCTTGATCTTCCTTCACTCCTCTATATCATTCGCCAATCCTTTCCAGTTTCTTATACTCGTCATAGCAAGGTCGCGAGTGACGTTGTCCATCCATGTTTTCCTTGATCGACGGTTCCTTCTTCTACCATTTAATCTGCCCTTCCAGACACTCTTAATCATTCTTGTATCCGCCATTCTTTCAACGTGTCCCAGCGAACTTATTCTTTGTGCTTTGGTGAACCTTTCTATATATTTCCCTTCAATAAGCGCATTCAATTTTTTATTTTTCCTTATTCTCCAAGTATAATCGCATCAATAGTGCACTATGGTCATGTAAATCTACACTTTGGTTTTCTTTTAATGTTAACTTATTTCTAAAAGTTTTTATAAAAGCAAAATAGGGGCTCTTTGCTGAGTTCTTTCCTGAATGGTGTTACTCATCCTATTCTAATTGTTCACGTTGTTTCCAAGATGTTTAAACTCTTTCACTTCATTAAATTCTCTTTTTCCTATAATTAGTTTTCGAGGGACCCTATTCAAATTACCTGAAGTCAAGATCATGTACTGTACTTTGTTTTACCCTCATTTAATATGAGGCTTACATTTCTTACTTCTGGTCTATCACTGTCTATACATTCTTTAGAGATAGTTCTTCACAATTTTTGCAATGTCATCAGCGTAAGCGCACTGATTTTAAAAATCGTTTCCTTTTGGACTAACCACCGAGATGACCTTGTGGAGTGCAAGACTAAACAAAGTGGATGACAACCTTGCTCGATGCCTGTTTTTAGCACAGAAGCCTTGCTAATATTGCTATTGACCTTCACTCACGCTCTAGTACTGCTCATAGTCATTCTTATGAGATGCACTAAATTATAAAAAACTTTGTTCTTTTTAAGTATTTTGTACAACTTAGATGTACCAATACTATCAAAAGCCTTTTTAAAGTCTACAAATAAGAAATGCAATTGCGTGTCACGCTCATAATATTTCTCTATTATCTGTCTCACGATAAACATTTGACCTGATTTTGTCGGAATCCCCCTTGGTACTCCCTTAGAATATTTTGTGAGTATCTTTTTAATCTTTCAATTAGTATGCTGGAAAATATTTTCTACACAACACTTAGCAACGTTAGGCCTCGAGTAGAATAGTCAGCCGAGGAATATGAAGATATTGGTTTGTTCTATTATTTTGCTTGGTAGTAAGAGTTTACACCTTAAAGGACGGGAGCTTCCAAATGTTTCATTAATTTAAAAGCGATGGCCTGACGCCCATGCTCGTCGTCTTTAATATTTGAGTAATATCTTTCCCAGCTCTCACTGTGTGCTATATAGGTATACTCTCCGAATGCTTAGGAAGTTCTGTTCGTTAATCGTTGTGTGTATAGTTCGGAGTATAGAGTATACAGTTTGCAGATATGGTCAATGAAAGAGAGAACATGTAAGACAGCTGGTAGTACTGGGGGGTCAAAAAAACCGCGCTTAGTTTTTGGGGTAATTTATTTATTGATGATGATTTTTATTATTATTAAACTAGTCTACGTATTGTGTATTATTTTTAAATTAGTTTATTTTAAATATTATTTAAAATAATAACTTTGTGTCAGTGGTTATAACCACAAACAGAAATTACACTGTTGCACACCACTGTATAAAAAATTACCGATTAAATTAAGCCTTACAGCTATAAAAATTTCCGATTTAACTTAATACTTATAACAGTATAAGTGTTCAGTGTTCATTAATAAATATAAGGTATTTATTGCTTGCACGATATACTTTTTTTGTGAAGAACAATTTAAAAATACGTTATAAATAGTGTGTTGCAGATCTTCATTTCGTTTTAGAATCCGGTGAAGTGGGAATTGTAACATACAAGGTATGTGCTTGTGTATGCGTTCATAGTGGGTTGAAAATAAGCCAAATAAATCGTTTCTCTCAAATATATTTAGAATCTGTACTTCTGACATATAATTACTATATTTCACTGTAAATGAATAATTTGTAATTTGAATAAAGTACTTAATATTGAATGATTTAACAAATTAATGCTGCACGAATTTGTAACTCGATTTTGATTGATAACAAACTGCTTAGTCTCCATAAGAACCTGTGTTAAATTTTGTAATTTCCAGAATTTTTTTATTTCTTATTTCAATGTTTACCCTAACTTTTCTTTACTTTAATATAAATATTGTGACACTACCTATCATATATAATTTTCTTTTAAAGTGAGAGATCCACCTTAAGTTAATAATAGTAGAATTTGAAATTAGAATTTGTTTATAGATATTCCATCATGCAGTGCGGCTTGTGTGAACGAACCATTGATGAAGAGAAGACTAGAAACTTAGGGAAAAAAGCCATTGACAATCTCTGTGAACGCAGCAAAAGTTTAACATTACGTATTCATCGGAGGAAAGTATTTAGAAACGATAATGTCATCGTTCAAACTTATTGTTTTACGAAGTTTTCTGTGTGTACAACCAAGGAATCCTGGGAATCATTCGTTGAAAAAAAAATCCACGATCATCTCTCGCTAATAGCCATTCATCGGAAATGTCAAATCCTCAAAAATCAGCCTCCACATCTAGAAACTCGTCACCTTATCCATCAACATCAGGATCGAGTGAAGATCTAAGCAATTTGGTCCTTCCCGTACGAACTACAAGGTCTTTTGGGAGACAATCGTTTAATTTTTCAAAATTATGCTTATTTTGCTCAGGTGAGGTATCAGATGAAATTATGAACAAAGAAATCCGTTATAATGATCGAACTTGAATTAGAAAGTTTGCAACTGGGGTCGAAAATACAAAAAGTCTTTATAACTTTAGTGTCAAACGTAAAGGCAAAAGGATTCGTTTAAGAATCGATGGTAGGCCTATAGATGATTTGGGAAAACTCGATGCGCGTTATCATAAAGTTTGTCGAGGTAATTTCTTTTATATTCCTGTTCCTATTGTGAACTCGCCTTCTAAGCGTAGAAAGAAAAATGCTGAAGATATATTACGTTTTATAATTGAATACTTGAAAAATAATATGCATGAATGCCAATTTTCCGTTAATACAATTTTGCGAGATTACGGCGAATGTCAAAGTAGTAACAGAAATATTATACGCTTATTGAAAGACGAAATGGGTGATGACATTATTATTTATAAACGTAAAAACGATATTATTTTGTGCTATCGTAACACCGGCCTCAAAATTCTGAAAGATCATTGGTTAGAGTTATCGCTTATGTCAAATGCAACAACTCAAGAAAAGCGCGATAAAATTGTCGAAGCTGCAAGCGAGATATGTTTAGAGAATATACGAAGTAAAGAGTATAACATTGAGACTTATCCACCATGTAGTGACTTTTTAAGAAACTCTTTTGATGGTATTCCAAAATATTTATACAAATTTGTTGACAAAATTGTTAAGCATTCGAAAATAAAGGAAGAAGATTGGGATAAAGTTGTAGAAGCATTGTCACACGCTATTATAAATGCTGCCAGGCCTGGAAGTTTTTTATCTTGTATTTTACTTGGAGTAGGTGTTGTACTTCACAAGAAAAACGCCTCCAGAGATATTATTGATTTTATGAGTTCCATAGGTTTTTGCGCAAATTACTTTGAAATTGATCGCTTAGAAAAACCGTGCATTGTACATCACACTTCATGCGAGACTGACGAATTAGAAAATTGTAATAATGAGTGTTTAATCCAGTTTACTTACGACAATGCTGACCATAATACTTTAACCCTCGATGGCCGCAATACTTTACACGTTATGGGAGGTGCATGTGAAACGCCATCAATTGTAATTAAAAATGACGACTATATTCCGAGACTTAAGAACTTACCGACAGCTGCCGATATAGCTAAAATAAAATCAATAAAATTACTTAATTATCCATATGCGCCTAATCAGGGAATAGCAAAATTAAATTATTCCGATTTAAATGTGCCACAAAAATTTAAAAAAAATTTTAAATATTGATATGGATTCCTTTAAGTGGGTCATACGTAAATTGTTCGTTGATAAAAATACGCCTGGGTGGAATGGTCATATGGAAGCAGTTACAAAAAATGGATCTTTTCACATTTCTAGAATAATATTTCTTCCATTCATCAATGCTCCAGCATTAAATTATAATACAATTTTCACAGGATTGCATGAGGGCATAAAAAAAAGCAAGAAATGTGAGCAAAATTTTACTATAATAACTTTTGATCAACCATTACACTTCAAAGCAAAAGATATTATAGAAAAATTAAAGTCCGAAGGTTACAATGATTTTAAAAATGTTTTTGTTCGATTGGGCGGATTCCATTTGGTTATGTCTTTTTTGGGAGCAATAGGCTTTATAATGGAAGGGAGTGGTTTGCAAGACGTTTTTGCACAAGTATATGCTGTGAATTCAACTAAAAAAATGTTAGATGGCAGTGCTTATAGTCGTGCTGTTCGTGCTCATTCCTTGGTACTTTTTTCATTGATACGTTTGCTATTAAGAGAAATCTCTATTTCTAACGACGAACAGGAAGCTTTTAATAAACTGTCAAACATTTACAACGATGACTATTATGAATCGTCTCCTGAATTGTGTGAAAAATTAAAAAATTTTCACGACAAATTTTACGCTAAAATGGAAGAAATAAACAAGCGCAGTAGAACGGCTGCCTTGTGGGTGCAGTACATTAAAATGGTATTATTATTAAAACTTTTCATTGTATCCGAAAGATCTGGGAATTGGGAATTGCACTTACAAACGGTTAAAACAATGATTCCTCTGTTTCATGCCAGTGGGCATAATCTGTATGCGAAAAGTGCGCATTTATACCTTGACGATGCAATGAAAATAAAAGAAAAATTCGGCGAAGAGGGTTTCCGAAAATTTGTATCACAGGGTTATTTTACAATATGTAGGCTAAAAGCGTTTTGGGGGGGGGGATGTGGACTGATATGATAATAGAACAAGGACTCATGCGAACTTTTAAGTTACCTGAAGGGCTTACGCGAGGTAGGGGCGTTACGGACAGTTTAAAGGCAAAATTTATCCTTGCGATGCCAGCATTGATCGACATAATTGAATGTACACGTCGGTTTACGGGCGTTATTAATGATTTGTCAGAGCAGCACGTTGATGAGATGAGGAACGTAGATTCACGTGAATCGCGAATAGTACGAGATAATGTGGATAGCGACAAAATATTTGATTGGTTTGTGGAACATTCCCCGTTTGAAAGTTGCGAGGATAATCGTTATTATGTTGTTTCTTTAAGCACGGGATTACGAGGCGACGATTCAGTTAACTGCGATAAAGCTTTCGACATTGGCTATAGTTATTACGAAAATATTATAGGTAAAAACGTTATAGAACATAAATTCGTACGAACAAATAGGGTTAAATCATTAGCAGCTTCTAATTCAAAAGTAATAGTTCGAGAAAAAATTGTCTCTATTGATCCTACGTTAATATTTCAAAAAATGTGCATTAAGAAAAATACAGAAGACGATTTAAAAGATTATTTAAAGCACGAGCTTGGATCTTTTCCGCTATCTTTATCTGAGGAGAAAGGAATGCGAAAAAATGAAAAATCAAAATTGTATGATTTCTTTAAACCATGCAATGTTCCGAATTTAGAAGGTAGCTTACATATAGTGGATGGTGGGTTTTTATTACATAAATATGTCTGGACCCAAAATGCGAATGAGCCTGTAACTTACGGGGATATTGCCAACCAATATGTTGATTACCTAAGTTTCCATTATCTAAACTGTGTTGTATTATTCGATGGATATAAAAGTAGTACGAAGGATGCGGAGAGATTTAGGAGAAGTGCAATATCTTGTGCTGATATTGCTGTCAAAGAAAATACTGTATGCTCGATAAATCAATACAAGTTCTTAAGTAATAAACGTAATAAATCGCAATTTATACACATTTTACGAAAAGTTTTGGCAAACAATAATATTCTGACCGATCAAGCTGAGAGCGATGCTGATTTAACGATTGTACGCAGAGCTCTTGATGAATCTATAAAAAGTGATAAGCCTGTCATAATAGTAGGGGAAGACGTTGACTTATTAGTCTTACACAATTAGCAAAAACATATTCTGCGATTTACTTTTTAATGCCGGGAAAAAATTTGCAAAAAGGCAAAACTCGTGAAAAACAATTTTTTACGCAAAAAAGCTTTACTTATGAGGAACTAACGGATGTTATAGCTTTTGTACACGTTTTTAGTGGATGCGATACTACTTCTGCAATGTTTGGTCAAGGGAAATCGAAACTTATTAAAATGCTTAATTCTAATAAAGAATTACTGGAAAGTGTTAAAATTTTTAATGAAAGAAATGCGAGCATAAGTCAGTTGCTCGGTGTTGGGATACATTTAATTTTTAAAGCTTATGCACCAAAATTAAAAAATAATTATACTTTGAATGAAGTAAGATATCTAATTTTTATACGAAATACGTGTAATCGAACAAAGCGAACCTCAAACAAGCAAAAAAAAGCCTTAACTCCGTGTAAGTTAGAGACTTTACCACCGACTTACGAAGCTGCGCGCGAGCATATTTTGCGTGTATATCACCAAGTGCAAGCTTGGTTAGGTAATGACCTTGGAGAAGTGGAAAGATGGGGTTGGAGAGTCACTGTAAATGGTATATTTCCTGTTGAAACTCGAGCACCACTTATTCCAAATAATTTGCTTGAAGCATTTTCTTGCGAATGTGATGGCGTATGCAACACGACACGTTGCACTTGTAACTTTTACGGTAGTTCTTGTAGTATCATGTGCTTAAATTGTGCAAATGATTGTGGAAATTACGGGTATAATGAGATTCAGCATGGCGATATTGAGCATGACGATATGAATGATGATATTGGAATAGATGACAGTAGCAGCGATTCATTTATTAATGCTTTAATTGAAGAATCTATTAATACTGATGATGATAATAATTCTGAAATTAACGAAGAATTGTATGATTTTGATGCCGATGAAATAAGAAATGTACAATCTAATATTAGTGTGGCAAATTTGTAATTCAAATTATGTATAAAATGTAATTGATTCAATTTATGTATGAAATGTTTGAAGTAAATAATAAAAAGGACTTGTAAATTATTTTTTTAACATTAATAAACAATATTTTCAAACCAAATACCTACCTTCCATATTGTGAAGCCGAATCTTGAAACCTTTTTTTCGAATTCCTGACCAATTTTTTGTTATTAACAATTTTATTGTTAAATAATTTAAAAATTTTATCGGATCGATCTGAAAAAATTTACACGTATTCTTTAGTTAAAAATAAAAAAATTCTTATTCTTAATAATGTTTCTCTAAAATACATAATTTTCGTGGAAACGATTATTGGAAGTTTACAAAATTAAACATTATATAATTTTTTTACATGAAAGTGGTGAAATTTTAGAAAAAATTATCAAGAGTAAAAAATTATTCTTTTTTGACGAAAAATATAGATACATTTTTTCAGATCCATCAGATAAAATTTTTAAATTATTTAGTAAAAAAAAAGTTAATAAAATACAATAACTCTCTGTTTGTCCGAAATGGAAATTTTTTTTTGTTTTTTTTTTTTAAATATTTTTTTACGCTCTGTTTAGTGGGTTTTATCCCGCTTTGATACCACTCATACTTTTTGAAAAAATTGCGATTCAAAATTTTTTTAAATGACAAATTGTCCATTTTACCCCGATTTCTTTGCTCAAAAAATCAAATTTTTTGATATATTGTAGTTCTAGGTCTTATAAAAAAAAATAAGGTCTTATTTATTAAAATCTGTTTATATTCCAATAATTAATGGCCGTTGCAAAAAAAGTGTTAATTTGCAAATTTTTCAAAAAATTTAAAATTTGAAAGTTTGAAAAAATTCAACAATAATTAGCAATAGAAAAGACCTCGTTCGCCCCATTTAATTTGTTTTATTTAACAGACTAAACCTGAAAAAATTATGAAAAAAATTTCATTTGTTAATAACTTTTTTATAAATAATGGTATTTAAAATTTGTTTAAATCTATAGACGCGGATTTTTATCTAGTTTTTATATATAAAAAATCATGTTACTATCTTTAAAATCAAAAAAGTTACTTCCGAAAAACACGATTTTTGAAAAATTTCCCCCCCTCCTGCCGTAATCCGGGACTTTCAGACCTAACGTTTTTGATATGTTGTTACTTACACTATAACTAACAATATCCGAAACTTTCAGCCTGGCCAAATTACTTGCCCTAAAATTTTCCTCTAACGACTGGCCTAATATTAATATTAATATTAATGTTTTTTAATATTATTTTACAGTTTAGTTATTTTATATTGGTGGTTGTGCAACGCTGCTACCATAGCACAAGCCGCCACTGGTTAATTTGATATATTTGATTCGGACATTTCTAACACATGAAGGCACATAGATTCTCAAAACAAGTGTTGAATCGGCAACCAAGAAACAGAAGGAACCAGGCAGACCAAGGATAAGCCGAAGAGAAGGTACAGCGGGGTCTGAGGGAGAGGGCCCTTGACGACGATTTATTTTATCGAAATCGGAAAAATTCGGGGAACGTTATCTAGGATCGTGACTATTACTAACAATAAACATTTTGTTCCAGAAGGATGTGTTGGACGATCCATAGATGCTTAATAAAAAATAAATCGAGGAAAGATACTTGTATAAGATATCGTAAAGCGATAACTATCCCAACGTCCATGTATGCCAGTGAAACATACATTCAACATACGCTCGGTAAAAAGGGAGAAAAGAAAATTCATGCGGCTGGAATCAAATTTTTAAGTAGCATATAGAGATATTCTCCCCTAGATAAGAAGAGGAATGAGAGATTAGAAAAGTACTAAGAAGAAATGGAACTGGTACAAGAAGATTAAGACAGTAAGCGCTAATCACTTAGTTATCAAGTGGTGCTAAAACTTGGACCACATGCCAAATTATCAGTGGCAACCTTGAAATATGAACCTAATGGGAAAAGGGATGTTAGTAGACCGAGAAGAAGATAGGTTCCGAAACAGGTCGACTAAGGCCTAATCCGTGAAGTAAAGAAGAAGAAGAAGAAGAAGAAGAAGAAGAAGAAGAAGAAGAAGAAGAAGAAGAAGAAGAAGAAGAAGAGAAAAAAGAAGAAGAAACATTTTGCCCATTATACGATGCAGCATCCTTTCTGAATGTGATCGAGAATGCTCCAGCATACAATTTCCAAAGCGTTTAGTTGGTAATAAAAAAGACGCAGTTGTCAACCATCGAAAATGTGTGTCATTGCTAAATAAAATATTTTATTTGTAACAATTCATAAATAAGGGTGTAGAGCCATCGTTCGAGAATTAAGTTGGTCCGGTCACAATTTCGTAAACTGAAGTTGGCCCCGTAAGTTAACTGAGTGGAACCACTTAGCAGAAAAAGGAGAATTCGAAGCATAGTTTTAATAAAGGAATGAGAAAGGTTAAGACGAAGACTAGCATCGTTTAGAATATCCCCCCGGATTAGTAGAAATTTGTTACATTTTCTTTCACTCCTTTAAGGACTCGTTCAAATCGGCTTAATATGTATTTAAGAAGAAGAAACCAAAGCAACTATTATGTCAGTTAATAATGAGATTAAACGGGGAAAAACAAGTCGTTATATAGAAGAAAGCCGATGTTCAGCAGAACTGACTGTTCAAGACTACCAAAAGATTTATGGACATGAATAAAAAGTTGTTACGAATCACCAGCATGGATCTAGATACAGAAAAACAATAAATATAGATATAGATATAGATATAGAAAGTAATTTAATTTAATTTAATTATTAAATTAAGCAAAAGAACGTGTAATTATTAAAAATGTAAAATTTCGGAAGTTGAAATTTATACGAAATTTCTTGAGACATAATATCACAATCATTTTTCAAAGCTAATGAGCTCCGAAAGGAAATTACGAGACAGATCTGGAAATACTTATTTCGAAGACGTGACTTGGATGTGAGAATTATCTTCAAATGAAACGAGGTGCGGAAAGGATAAACGAGTGACTGCAGCTACAAGACTTTACCTTCCAATGATGATAACGGTGATGATGGATATCTATAGAGGTGTGTAGTACAAAGCCTATTGATTCAAAAGAAGGGAAGAGAGGTGACGCCACGGTTTTTAAAATACAAAGTGTCGCTATTAAAAAATATCGGTATGGAGAACCATACATGACTTCCATATTCTAAGTTACATTGCCCAGCGATCCACAGGAAGCAAATTGATGTCCATTTTTTCGGCTTGCACGCGTTATGTTGGTTTGGGTTTCGGCACTTTCCATTTAAAAAGCGTGCAAATGTAAGAAAATAAACATGAGTGAGGCCAGAAATAACGTGAATTGTGTGTGTGTGTGTTTGTCTTACCTGCCTTTTTATTGCTGTAGGCATAATAATAAAATGGAAACGTAAACATTACATAACTGAGATATGCTTACCTGCCACGAACGATATATTATTTTATACATGGAGGAGCTCAGTGACATACACACGTACAGAAGTCATCTTCAAAAATACTAGAAGTCGTCCACGCTTTTATGTTGGCAGTGTAACTTACAGGAAGTTTTTTGATGTTTTTAAAACATCTAGGATGCAAACTTTTCCCGATAACTAAAAGTTTCCTTTTTTCGGTTCCCGTCATGTTCGCACAAACAAAAACTGTAACTCTTTGTTTAGAGAGCTTCCCACCAACACACTTTTCATTTTTATTAAATTTGAAAGTCTTATCTGGAGTTAATTTATAAAAAATTCCGGCTTCATGTCCATTAAAGATGTCTTCATCTTTATATGATCGTCTAATTTCTGGCCAAGTGTTACGCACCCAATCGCCTGTAACGTTCAGATCTACGCATTTTGCCTCACCACAAATTTTTGCAAAGGAAATCGAGTGTCGGGCCTTAAATCGATCTAGCCATCCGTTGGAGCACGTAAAATGGCTGGCGCCGGCAGTCCTGTTACAGTGCTTATCGCTTGCATACAATGTATGTCTGTAGCCATGGGCTAGCGCGCGCGCGCGCGCACATATATACGTTTATATGAAATTTAGAGTAAAATATCTGAGAAATATTTGACGCTATAACAGAGTAGTACAATATTTAGTGACGTTAAAACCGGGAATTTTTATAATGTTAAAGATATCAGTTTGACCGGACTTATGACAAAATAACGCTACACCCGAGTTGACGTAACAGCCGAGGCCGTAATAACCAAGTTCCACTGTATATATAAAGATATTAACTCAAACATAATTTACATTAAAATGAAAAAATTATAATTTTATTGCCTGGCAACAAAATTATTTTATTTTTAACAATTACCATTGTTTCAAAAAGTTTAAATAAATTTTCAAGTACTTTACTCTTGTTAAAACGTAAAAGGTTGCAGGTAAACTACCCCTTCCCCTTAACCCATCTTCACCAAAATCGAAAGTCCTTGAGACCTCTACAATTCAGGGACATATGCAAAAAATTATTTGATTCTGTTTGAATTTGCGGCTGTTATCGTTTGCCATAGAAAATACGCTTGATAAAAAACGTTGCAGGTAAACTACCCCTTCCCCTTAACCGATCTTCACCAAAAACAATAGGTCTTGAGTACTCTACAATTTAGGGCTGTATGCGAAACATTATTTGATTCTGTTTGAATTTGCGGCTGTTATCGTTTGCCAAAAAAAACAATTTCCCTTGATAAAAAAAAACCGTTGCTGGTAAACTACCCCTTTCCCTCAACCGATCTTCACCAAAAACAATAGGTCGCGAGTACTCTACAAATCAGGGCTGTATGCAAAAAATCATTTGATTCTGTTTGAATTTGCGGCAGTTATCGTTTGCCATAGGAAAAAATTCTACACACAGACAGACAGACAGACAGATAGATACACAGACACACACACAGACACTTTTCGGAAAACGACTTTTTTTCATGTTTTGAGTGTAGTAGAATCAGAATCTGCAATAATCTCGAACACGATTTTTTTTGCCATCACCATACTTCCATTCCTTAAGGAATATGGAAGTAATTAAAGCAACGGTGCTGCTACCTTAGAAGTTTGAACGTTAACTCGTACTGTTTTACACCTTTGTTACGACGTAGTAATTACAGGGATGATATCTGGTAAGCTCTATAATAAATATTTGTTTAATAATGTGGCGGAATTCGGAGTAAGGCCGGCCGGCTATTGGCTCGTGGGCAGTTAATTTCCCGTAAACGTGTCAATCAATCAAGCGCGTATCCGCTCGTCGACAGCCAACGTCTGTTCCAAAATGTGTTTCCATATTTTATTTGTCCTACATTGTATTAGTTACAAGTTCTGAAGCAATTGTGGTTATAGATTATTAATTTTTTAAATAATTTTATTAATTAATGTGACATGTATTTCTACACACTGACAAAGACACACAGAGAAAAACTCACTCGCTTATTGTAACGAACAAACGCATTCTGCACATAGGAGAACGGAGTGCGGGGGCTACACCAAAAATAATAAACCGAGAAACCGACTAACTGAATACGCAACCAGACGGGAGTATATGTCATATTTTGTAAGAATTAAATTCAGTTGAAATTATGTGAAGATTGACGGGACGTTTGGCTAAGGGAGAAAACGGTGGTCATTTGTGTGAATACCCTCTTTCTTCCCATATTTTTGTTAGGTTAGGTCAAGTTAGGTTAGGTTAGGTTAGGTTAGGTTAGATTAGGTTTGGTTAGGTTAGGTTAGGTTACGTTAGGTTAGGTTAAGTTAGGTCAGGTCAGGTTAGGTTAGTTTAGTTTAGTTCCGTCTTCCATTGATACCTACCACTGTTCCGTGGGCACCCTATAGATCATTTCCCTCTGGCTTACAATTATAAGTAATTATTTTCTGTTCTTGATGAGTTTATTTTTAAGGAAGCTTCTTTCATCTTTTCCTCTTCTCTTGTACCGTATCGTTTGGATCATGAATATTTAATTCTCCACTCATGCATTTGTTTCTAATGTGGTCTAATTTCGTTTTCCTTTCTCACGTATGTATGTAGGGTCTAAGGCGCGGTGATATGTCAATAAAAACTTCTCCACTCAACTGTTAGCATCGCCTTTGTGGGGTGTACCTTGTTATAAGTAACTAGAACTGAGGACTTAATGACTTCCGAATGAAGAGTCTCCGCCTATGCCAAACGGCAACAGTCTTTATAGAGAACAGATAAACCGGTATAGCGTTTATGGTATACTCTTTACAGCGGAAAACAATAATTAAAGACGAGGGAACCTCTTGAGGAGGTAATCAGCATAGATTCAGATGGCAGCGGAAAATCACTATATTAAACGTCATAAAGATGTTCAACGTTTGAAGGCGGCATGGTTTGGATTTCTTTTGTAAAACACTCCAGCTTACCGATCGGATGTCTAGAAGGAGCACCTAAAAACTGTAATAGTAAAGATAAAGCAGGTAGAGTTATAGAACAGCATAAACTAGGAAAATGAACGATAGAGAGAACAAGTTGACGGAGGTATTGTAACGAGAAGAAACTGTTTATTACCAACCTTATGATTCAGCTATCATAAGAGAAGAAGGTATACGTGACTCTCGCCAGATGATAAAGGGATGTACCAATCTGTATATATATATAAAACTCAAAGTCTGAGGATTTATGTATACGGAATACAAATCCACACCGATTGCCACCAAATTTTGCACAGGTAACCTTTGACACAAGGCAAAAAATACTGTCAAACTTGGAATTTGATATTTTGCCTCGTTTGCACGATTTAGGCCCTTTTAATTATGCATTTTCTTTGACGCGTATAACGATGTCAACAACACCATGGAGACCAGAATTAATTACCATAGTAACAAGTAAATAAACAAATGATATTTAGCGGCATCGGAACTGTACCTTTATCCGTTGCTGCAGTTTTTAATGTTTTTTATATGCGATTGTATCGATATATTTTGTAATTTTGTATACAGATACGTCTATATATTTTGTAATTGTCTTAAACGTTTATAAAATTTATGTTTATACGTATTTCTGATGATGCAATGAATAGCTAATGAAATATATTAAGTACTACTACTAAAGATGTCAACAACACCATGGAGACCAGAATTAATTACCATAGTAACAAGTAAATAAACAAAAGCTATTTAGCGGCATCGGAACTGTACATTTATCCATTCCTGCAGCACATTTTCGATGTTTTATATAATATGCGATTGTATCGATATATTACGATGTGGAAAAGAAGAAGTGTACTAATTGTAAATTATCCTATTTCTTAATGCAAAGCGAAAATACGTGTTGTTTTCATTTGTGAGGTTAGGTGACAATGGTTTTTGGTTTTTAGTTTACTGCTGAAATAAATAAAAGCCATGGTTGAGGAAAACATAACATTTAAAGTGTTATACAATGCTTCTAACACAGTAACACTTAAAATAAAGAATTTAGGGTTTTTGATTTAACAGGTACTTTATAAATATCTCCAAAGGCTTTATAAACGGGTACTTTTAAATCTCCAAAGGCTGTTACACCAACATAATAATTTAGTACAAGTTAAAATAGTTCAAGTGTTGAAAACAGCTTTGGAGGGAATTTGACTAATGAGTACAAAATTGTTATACGAGCTGACAGAACGCCATACAGACATAGACAATAAAAATTATATTAAAATACTTATTAAAAGTCAAATATTCGCGTGCGAAGCCAAAAGTCAAATATTCGGGTAATAGCTAGTAAGATTATATAGTAGTTGGTAACAGGTATAGGGATACTGTGAAGAGATCTACGAGGTTAGCAGGGCACTGATGTAGACAGTGACCATGAGTTACTATTAATGGTGGAAATAGAAATGATTAAATGACGGAAGGTAAAAATGGCAAAGAGTTTAAGAAATTTAAATCTAGAACAGTTCATGGTTCCAGAAAAGTAAAATGAGGGAACAGTTAACCAACGAATTTACTGAGAATATGAAGGTAATGGGAAAGTGGAGAAAGCATGGAATACGGTGAATGAAGATACAAGGAAAACAAAAGTGGAGGAAATAGGATAAACAATTGAAATGATAAAGAAAACGAAAGAAATAAGGATTTGTGCTAGATAAGAATGAAACAAGTTTTCTTGTTGGTATCGATTTACGATAGTAATGCGATTGTTTTCTTATTTGTAACTAATCGACTGCAAAACTACCGCACACTCGTTAGTCGAATTAGTTTCGTCTCGAAACAGAACGAAGTTTCTAAAACTCGAGTGTTTTAGTTTTATTTTGATCTGTTCCACAACGTGGTAGATCGTTTAACCGAATTTTTAACGGACGGTGATTGTTCGATCAGTGCGGACTCGTTGATGATCCTTTGCATCACAACCCCTTTCGCGATCAACCGGTTACGTCCTTGGGTGTGCCTGACCCCTTCCTAGTTTGCTCAGGCGCGACTTTGCACAAGGGTTGCTGTAACGGGTAATTTGTGAGTTTGTTTCACGTATCTTGCGTCAGTTCTCTTCCTTAAAAACTTCGTCCTTTAATTTAGTTTATTTGTTTTCTGTAGTGTATGCTTCAACCCACTGACCAGATGTCTGGTAGTTTAACAAATTGTCATTAACATGGAGCTTAAGTACTAAAGAGCAAGAAACTGTTAAACATGTTTGTTAAGTCAGTGCAAAGTATGATGTTGTTGTGTGTGTGTGTGTGTGTGTGCGCGCGCCCGCGTATGTGGTAATTTAAATTTATTGTAATGGCCGTTTTAAAGGTAACGTAACGTCATATCAATGTGCGATCTAGTTTCTTGTATATAAAAGGTCAGATCATATTTCACAAACATATAAATAAAAAAAAGTAGTAATATCAAGCTGCAACGATTTTTTTGTATTACAAGTTTTGCAAAGATTAATAAATAAATAAAAATCAAATAAATAAATTTATTGAATGCGAAGACTCATCAAATAAATAAAAATAAAAATATAATAACAAATCAAATAAATAAAATCTTTTACTGTAAAATCTTAAAAAATAAAAGTTTATATTCAGAATACTACATTTTTCAGAAGGAACTTTGAATTCTAAACAGAAGCCGTGTCGAAAAACCGTGTAAACGCGTTAAAAATTTAATAAGCTAATTACTCTGATTATTCTGGGCTATTTTCTATCATTGCGTTGAGGGAGCAACGAACTAACCTTTTTGGCACAAGACCAACGGTACTTAATATTTTTTATTTACATTTCTTTTGATTTTATTTGTCACTTAAGTTGATTTATATATTTAAATGTTTACATTTACTTATAAGTCAGATAATTGTTTAAAAACTTATATATTTTGTAACAGAATTGTAAAGAGTTTAACTACTAAAACGTTTTCTTAAATTAAAACTCACTTCTACTTACTTTTTACTTCCTGAGGGTTTTAGTCTTGCTGACAACGTCTTTCCATTTATCCCTGTCCTGTGCTGTTATTTCGCACTTACCTTGTATTCTTATTGTTTCAGGTTTCCATTCATAGTGCTACGTTGAGGAAATAGATAGTACCGCTGCGCTGAGTGACTATGTAACACACTGCACGTGTAATTGCACGGCAGAATTACATGTAACACTCTGGATTGTTCGAGATGTTCTGCTCTTCAAACGTGACAAATTCACTTTTATTTTCTGTATCTAATTTTCCTTGTTACGGGGGAAAAAGTAGTAAGAGCGATATATGTATAGAAAGCTGTAGAGAAAGAAAGGTATAGAAGGGTCACGAATGAATAGATTGAAGAAAATAAATTGTGAGAATAGTGTGAAGTATAATGAAGCATTTTACACAAATAAAAGGAGGAGTGTGATTTAAAGAGGACAGTAAAACGGAAGGCGCAAGGAAAGAAATCTGATACAGAATTTTCAATTGGGGACATGAAGGTTGTGAAAGGGACAGCATAGAGTGGGAGAATGAAAGATATCAAAGATATTTCACGTCCGGTAGCATGCCACATCTAGGAACCCCGTTCCCCCATATATCATGATCTCTGCAGTGGGATATCTATTCAGAATTTACTGAGATCTATTCAGGTTCGGGATGCGACGGCGTCAAGGCGGGCTTGCCCGGAATCGACGTCGAGTGAAAGAAGGGCGAGCGGAGAAAAGGAGAAAGGCGATTGAGGAGACAAAGTAGTATACAAACTTGCGACGGAAAGGAAAGCGTGGACTGAAGTAACTCATTAGTGCCACTTGTCTTCATGAATCAGAAGACTCTAAAGAGCGGGGACGGCGCCTTTGCAAAGCTGTTTGGTAATGATAAAGCCGTCTTAATAATGACGACGGTTTTAGTGCATCCTGACTATTATTATTTATAATGAAAACTGATTTGGACGCTACTTGTAAATGACTTGACACGTTTTGAGCCCAACAATGGTCGAACCATTCGTATCAAGCGGAAAACGTTACTAAAGCTGACGAAAACGGATGTTTATCAGTGTTGCCAACAGCTTTCATTAAAATGTCTCTTTCAGAAAAAAAATATGGACACGTGCAACTATCTTTACTGCTGTCCTCGTATCTCTGTGAAAAAGAGAGATATCTGTGGAATAACATTCATATAATACAATTGAAAAGAGAAAGAGGTCGGATGCGCAGTGAAATTATAATAAGGATGAATCAGAATCGTATTACTGAAAACCGCGAGAGGCCGCCTAACGGGACGAGAGTTGGGAGACCTAACAAGTGATGGCGTAAAAGCTTGTAGGAATCTGACGGTTTTAAAATAAAAAGGAATCTCCTATAAGAAAAGAAAAATAAGAAGAGCAGAAGGAAATAGAGAAGAGGACAAAGAAGATGAAGAAGAAGTAGAAGTAGTAGAAAAAGTAGACAAAGTAGAAGAAGAAGAAAAATAAGAAGGAGGAAAAGGAGAAGAAGAGGAAAAAGAAGAAGAAGAAGTAGTAGTAGTAGTAGTAGTAGTAGTAGTAGTAGTACTAGAAGAAGAAGAAGAAGAAGAAGAAGAAGAAGAAGAAGAAGAAGAAGAATTATAATACTGTCATATTATTTCTGCAAATTGATTTTTTTTTACTAACAAAAGTGGTCAACTTTGTAAGTTTACAGCTGACTTGATTGGACGTGTTGACGTCTTTAACCGTTTTGTGAATAGTATCGATAGCAGTATCCGGTAGTTGGTGTCGATCCTTGTGGTGACGTCCATTCATCACTAGTCGAAAATAGCGAAGCATAAATCTTCTCTGGAGACGTTTCTAAATAACGATAAATTTCAAGTAATGAGCGCTTGTGATTCGAATGTTTGCAACAACGGTTTATTTAATTTTTGTTTTGTTTTGCTCAGCAAGTCCTATCTGACTCCGTCTTCCCAGGAGACGGATACTGCGTGTTTGTCTATCCCCAGCTACACCTGACTTTTATGCAACAATAAACGAATCGCTAAACAAACGGAAAGTAAATTTATTTTAATGGAAAAACTGCTGGAAAGTCATCTATACTCCAGGAAAATATAAAAAACTGGCAGGAAAGTGAAACAGTGCGTTTTCTCGTAATTAAATTGACTGGTATAATAACTAACGCGCGACGCCAGCGACACACCCACACACCCACACCCACCCACCCACACACACACACACACACACACACACACACACACACACACACACACACACACACACACACACACACACACACACACACACACACACACACACACACACACACACACACACACACACACACACACACACACACACACACACACGTGCGCGCGTGCATCAACACTAGTATCGACCTGTGTTGGTCTATAGCACGAACGGTGTGTTAGCAGAGGGAATACCGTGTATTGAGATACCTAAAGGTGAAGGGTGGACTTTATCTGTACAGCTGCCTAGGGCCGCAGCGCTGAAGGGTGGACGCTAGAGAATTTTTCGGTGGGAAATGAAATTTTTTAATAAGGAATAGGCTTTGGTTTTTTTTTGTGTAGACTTGCATATACCAAAATATTTAATTTTTCAAAATCATTAGTACTAATAACTGAGCTTGTAAAAATATAAAATCAGTCTTATTATAATAAAGATCGTTTTAGATATAATCATTATCATGTTATATTTAAAGTTGTTTTTTTATCTATTTATCTATTTACTTTGTTTAGCATCTGTTTTATTAAATACGTTCCTTAAAAATTTTTATAAGCCGCTACTGATATTGGTGAAAGAACTGTGATTTAATAAGGATTGTGTACTGAATCGTCCCGTTTTAGTTAGTGAGTGTCGGGTAGTCGGGATCTACAATGATAATGTGATATTGGTGAAAGAACTGTGTTTTAATAAGGATTGTGTACTGAATCGTCCCGTTTTAGTTAGTGAGTCGGGATCTACCATGGTAATTTTTTACGCATGAACTGTCATAGTCAGCTGATATGTTCTGTTTAGACAGATGACGCGTCAACCCCTCGCACGCTCGTGAGTGTTCTGCTCACTTCACTCTCACCAGTTGCTAATATTATGTTGCTAATCTCTATTTCAGTAACATAGCATAATACAATATTACTAGACTTCGCTTTTTGTAACCCATCAAATACCGTTCGCAAAAAATTCTATTGACATGTAATTCACTTTAATTTGTATACAATAATTTCATTATACTAGCCGATACTAAAGAAAAACACTGCAGAAACAAGAACTTATAGAATCATAATACTGTGTAGTGACGATTTTTTGTTTTAAAACCTGTAGAAGGTAACGATGAAATTGTACCGTATTATTTTCATGTTTAATTTTTTGTTCCCTTACAATTGTGTTGTAATTCCTTCAGTTTCTAACTATTCATCGAAAGTAACATTTTATACTAGAATGATCTATTAATTCTGTTGTACAGACATGTATTAAGTTAAACAGCAGGACGGTGATTAAAATTTCATAGTTAATTACCGACATTTTATTAGTTTCCTCTTTTATTGTAGTATTGTAGTTTATGTAATACTTGCATTCAAACCAACTTTATTTTCCACTACAATCCCTGACGTGATCTGTGATGAACAATTAAACTCTGACATACACGAATGCTGTACTGCTACAGAAGTGTGGGTTTTAATAAAGTAAAACGGTTATAACAGGAATCGAAAGAATCATATTTACTAAATACGTAAGTTTTGTGCCGCATCTTCATTCCGACTTTTCTCACCTTTTATTATTAGCGTCGTTCTCTGAGACAAAGTATAAATAGCGCCGTAGAAACTATTTTACGCCAGGGACTGAGCGAAAGCTTTTCGTTGTCACCGTGTAAATATCAGCTTTGTACCGAAATTCTGGCGACTTTCATGTTTAAATTAATGGAGGAAAAGCTTCGTATCGATTTAGGTAGCACTTGTTTTAGCAGCGTGGGTCAAAAGTAGATGGCAGGGACCCGTTCCGTGGGTTGAATGAAACTTTTGATAGTGCACCAGCCTTATTTTATCATTGTTATGTATGTAAAACGCGTTTTCCTTTTTTCCTTTTTTAAAGAAATTTTACCCTTAATTTATGCGTCTATAGGTAATGGGGCTATTATATATATACGTATACGACACTGTTACCCAATGGAATACGTGGGAAGTCCTGGATACCACTTAAATCTTAAAGGTTTTTTTTACACTTTATTTTTGCCGATGGCCAATTAGTTATACTAAGAGTGATTGATATCGCTTGCATTTAGTGCATCAGAAGAATCCATACTCATATAAAAACATACCTGTAATATATACTTACAGGTTGTCAGTACTGAACGGGGCCGTAGTCGTCCGCTTACATGCTCGTACCCTTCACTTCAAGAAAGGTTATTTTTATGGCCACTAAAAAGGTGCATCTATTGTTAAGAGGGTTTTACAGTAGACCTACTGCGGCTGCCCCGTCCAGCGGATTGAGTGGCATTTTCCGTTGCATATAACTTTAGTTCGTTCAAAAACATTTATTTTATTATTATATAATATTAATAGCGCACGATTATATATAACATTATGTAATATATTAATGTAAATATTAATACAGTTTTATAATAGTAATAGTAATAATAATAATGATGATCATGATTAATTATTCATAGGCCTAATTTAACACAAAATAATTATTTCATTTTTTTGATAAGAGAAATTTAATTTTGTTAACACCAAAGAATTCACTATTTTATTTTTAGAGAATATTCAGTTATTTTATTCCAAAATGCATATACGTTTATGACTGTATAGTTTACAGTATTCCAAGTGCTCAGTTTATCCATTATACGCTGCTGGTTACTCAGTATTATTCTGACGCAGTGGCATAACTACGGGGGCGAATCAGGAGGGTCAATTCCTTCCTCCAATGCTATTACCAGTGTCAGCCAATTTCAATAATCACTTAACTCCTGAGTTAGCTCCGTGTGTTAAAGTAGGGATTATGCATAACTATAGACATAAAGTATAAGGGTTTCGGTACTGGATGCGGCGGCAACCGTCCACCAGGCGGGCCACGTTGGTGGAATAAGTGGAATTCCACCCTCCCCTTCTCCAATACTCCTACATTCAGCATTACTATTTTTGCTCATAAGTGCAACACGTGAGATACTGTAAGAATCAAGAGCAGCTATATTTGTATTTAAAGTTCATAATCACATTCAAAGTTTCAAGAGTTTATATTATTTTCTGTGTTGTATTTTAAAAGTATTAATTCTTTGAGAAATTACGTGAGGGACAACGGAATAAGGAAATGTATGACAGACTGAAACATTACACGCAACAGGATTGAATGTTTGAAGTGTGGGGTAAAATGTATCTCAACAAAGGTTTTAATAAAAATGTGATAGAGGCCTACAGGGGCGGGACAAACCAATGTAGATCAAAAAAGAATCTGCGAGCGAGACAATACTTTTCTTGGCATAGGGCGGAATCCAACAGAACCCGTGTAGTGCGTTTTATTTGCGTGGATTTTTAAATACCCGATTTCTATAATTACAAAAGAAACCGAATTAAATACGAAAAGGACAAGAAAATTAATTTCCGAGTTTCAGAAAATATTAACTATATTTTTGTCACAGAACAGTACAAAAATTGGTGGTGTTGGTCACACAGTGGTAATAGACGAAAGTGCGTTCCGCAAGAGAAAGTGTAACGGGGATCGACTGGTGAAGATTCGGTGGGTAATCGGAGAGGTAGACAGAAGGAGTAAAAAATTCTTCCTGAAAGATGTAAATAAACGGGATGATAACGCTTTGTTGGATGTAACTGAGAAAAACGTTCAGTCTGGAACTACTATAATTACGAACACGTGGAGGAGCTACAATTCTCTACAAAGTAAAGATTGTACTCATTTGCGAGTTAGCAGTCGCTGAACTCTGTATACTGCAGTGACATGAACATTCATACACAGAACATCAAGAGCCACTGGTCAAAAATGAAAACAAGACATGAGGCGACGGGTAGGAAGGATCCCGGTGAGGTCCTTTGAAAGACGTCGCAGTCTGTGTAATAATGTTATGTGAACAAAATTAAATTTCTCTTATCAAAAAAATGACAGAAATATTTTAGTTCTAAATTAGGCCTATAAAAAAATAATAATCAGCATTATCATTAATAATAGTAATAATAATAAGTATTAACAATAAAATAATAATAATTATTATTATTATTACTATATAACGAAAATATTATCATTAATATATGACATAATGTTAATAAAATAAATGTTTTTGAGCCAACTAAAGTTACATGCAACGGAAAATGCCACTCAATCCGCTGGACGGGACCGCCGCAATAGATCTATTGTAAAATCCTCTTAACAATAGATGCACCTTTTTAGTGGCCATAAAAAGAACCTTTCTTGAAGTGAAGGGTACGAGCATGTAAGCGGACGACTACGGCCCCGTTCAGTACCGACAACCCATTAAACCCTATACTTATATTTAAAACATGTGTATCGTTTAGAAAGTTTGAAATAAAATTTAAACAAAGATTACGGCTTTTCGCGGGAAACATCTAGTACGTCCCAAAATTCTCATAATTAAACGACACACAGGTACGCACTTCCAATTATCGGGAAATGATATCGCTAGTTATGATTACAAGAATAGATATGATTGCCAAAAATACCTGGTGGTATTTGGTTCAATACACAGAGTGTTAGGAAACAAACAAGAAAGGATAGAAAGGATACTTAGAAGAAAATTTTCGAACGAGCGAAGTGAGTTCTCAGTTTTAACTCGACCGTTTGGTATTTGTCTGTGTGTCTATCTGTCTATCTATCTATCTGGCGTATGTGTCACGATAACATTTGAACGTATCAACCGATTTTCTTAAAACTTGGTATGTCCATACTTTTACCCTACAGAACCCTGTTGTTTTTTAGATTGATCCCGCCAAAAATGTGGAGGGAGCGAAACTGTGAAAAAATTGCAAAAATCTATGTGGAATATCAAATTGAAAGGAATGTTAACCTAAATCTGCGTGTAGCCTTAATTGTTTAAAATTAAAAAAAAAAAGGTCAAAGTTTTGATGAAATTGCAAAAATCTATGTGGGGTATCAAATTAAAGAGAATTTTAACCAAAATATGAATATAACATACAGGTTTGGACATTTCAAAATGTATTTTTGATGTATTTTTTCCAGAATTTTGCAATTCAGGAAGCTTACTAGTATAATGTAATGGTAGCTCCTGTACTCTGTTGGAGGGAATCATGGACGATAACTTGTGAATCAATTACTTTGAATTTTAAAATCCAATACAAATAAGAGACTTGGATGGAAATTTAAATTCATCAATAAAATCACGGTTTTATTTTTAAGAGTACTGCGTGATGGTGTTATGGGAAATACTTTTAGAACATGTTTTACAGGTAAAAATAAAGATTAAACTACCATAAACATAGCTCTGGAAACACTTTATTTTAAATTATGGGTTCTTAAAAGATTTAGTCAACGTTTTTAATGTAGAAACGTAATTTTTGTTTCAAATTTTGTTCACGTCTATTAATTTTACGTCAAAAATAATTTTGAATTATGTTTCATTTATTTTTCAGTTACTTCTTTTTCTAAATTTTTACTTTATCCGTGTGGATAAATGGCTTAAATATTGTGTAACTTTATTTATTTTATTCAATTCGTTTAGATAAAATAGATTATAAATTAACGTTCTTCTATTCGGTCGAAGAGAAATCTGTGTTTTGGGGAATTTTTACACTTAATGAACGTTAAACATGTGCGTTTTAAAGTAATTTAAGTAGCTTTCAGACCGTCTTACCTAAATCTCCAACTGTTTTAAAATACGGTACATGTGAAATATTTTGAGTCTCAAGTTACGCGTTCACGTTAAAATTTAGGCTAATTATCTGGGAAACAAAAATGTAAAATCAAAGCGTTTCTAGACCTATATAGGCCTATGAACTTTTTGTTGCATAAAAACATGACCTTGAAGTATTTCTATAACTCTGTGTATACACAAATGACTTTGCTTCAAAGGTCAAGTTCAAAGAAACAACATGTATATTAACGGGGAGTTTCTAAAACATTTACGTGTATAAAATGGCGGAATAATGTCGATCCGACTCGGGAACAAATGATCTGCTCTGTCGTTGTTAAGTTTACAGTAGTAGAATTGTTGTCGGTAGCGCAGCTACAGTAAATCTATGCCAAGTCGTTGCATAATGCAGATACTATTTATCTAACGACAATATTTGTTCTGTCTGAATGGCCAGCTGCATGTTTTGCGTTATCTCTCTGTGCGTATTGTCTGCATGTATCGAACACTGGTAGAGCGAGAAATAGGTGTTGTTCCATCGAGGTTACCGCCCCGAAAATCATCTGCTAATTGACATCTGTTCGAACTAGCGCAAAACGAACTAGCGCATTCTGAATAATATTTAACAAAATTAAGTGTCGTAGACAAATTTCAATGCAATTAATTGTTTAAGAACTTTTACCAGTTGTTAAACACATGTAAACATTTTAGAAATAGATAGAGAGCGACAGATTGAGACATATTTTTATTTTCATTAAAATGTTGATATTTGGTCACAATATAAACTGAAAGTTAAACCAACAACGAATTCCAGTATACGATAGTTTACTAAATGGACATAGTAGGTTCTAACAATACAAGATTTAAGTCTGTATCAAACAAAAACAAAAGAATAGACGCGGAAGCAAATTCTTTACTTTACTACATTATTATCACTAAACAATTAAGTAAACAATATGCAATTCTTATGAAAGATAAACCAAACAATTCGTCAAATGCTTAGTAATCCTTACTATTCGTTTTACATTGTTAAAATTATAATTATTCATACCCGAACTGTTAGGCCGTGTTCGACCGTTGTTGAATGTGATAAACGCTTCGGCCCCATCGTTGGAGCCCATCTTCAGTGTCGATAATGTGTGGCAGATGTTCGCCAATTCACAGCAGTACTGAGGTAGACTATGTTGCCACTATCAACAACAGCCGACCACAGCGTAATACCTCTGCTATGAATAATAATAATTTTAATAATGTTGACGCTGGCCGTGGTAGGTTAATTTTCTTAGCTCAATTGCATATTAATTTTACAATTCAGCACACAAGTGAAAACTATAATAAATAATTAAACGACTAACACTAAATTAAGTTTCCAGCAGCATTCATCCAAAATCCTTAGTACTATATCTGTGACCTCTGGCTTGTCTGAAATGTTACACTTCTCTCTCTTCCCTTCAAATGGCCCATTTACAGTTGCATTATAATGTCGCTGCCTCAGTGATGATTCTCCAGGCTCCTCTGTCTTGGCCCTTGTACAGATACATGTAGGCCTAGGCCGGTCAGTGGCCCCATTTGATCCAACCATCGTGTAGGCCCCCGTCCTGTCGGTCGTTTTCCATTTATCTTTACGAGAATATACATTTAAATGCTACACTTCTACTTTTATCAGACCATGAATGGCTTTTTTAATCAATTTTTAACTTTTTTGAAAACAATTTAAATTCTGTTGTTTTATTTAATATCGTCACTGAGGAGATAGAACCGCATCGCTGCTAACTATGTGACGCTTTACAGGTATATTAGCGCGGCAGAATTACGGTAACGCTCTAGGTCATTCGAGATTGCTCTTTCACACTTTACTGGACTATTCTGACAGCATCCGACAGTGTAGGCGGCCGTGGTATAAATACTGGATTTAGGAACGGCTCAGTTCAGTCACACCTGGTGATAGTACAGGTGCGTACCGAAGCGACTATTGCAGTTTAGTGGAAAATGATTATTGTGTTAATTAATGAAAAACTATAAGACGGTGAGATTTATTGTTACGTGTTGTACATATATATTTAATTTGAAATATTGTATAAGAGTGCTTTTGTTGATATCTAATTAAAGTTGTTTGAGTCTAATTAAAATTTGTGTAATTAGTGATTTCATTGGTGTCATTTATTCTGATTACACTGTACAAAACGACGATCCGTGAAACCGTCATAACAGTATTGACAGGCAATAAAATTAGAAACGTTTGGTCCAAGAAATAAAAAAGAGCGCCGGAACCATGATTTACTTATTTTAGGTTTAATGAAATTACCTTATATTGGTTTCGAGTTCGGTAGTGCTGATGGGGAACTATTTGTCGAGAGTGTGTATAAAATATTTTCAAACTTTATAAATGATTAAGTGTCGTAAAGGTAATTTTAGAAAATACGAGGGAACGCCGTGGCAAATCTGTTTTGGAATCCGGATAAACAATTTTGGGGTCGAGCTCAAATGAATACAGCACTAACCCGTAATGTAAAACCATTTCAAAGTCTTGATATATAGAAATACAGAAATATTCTGTGGTCTTAAGCAAAAGCTGTTACAGAATATAGTTTTAGGCTCAGATACACTTAAACAGCGTACGAAGCAAGACGGTATGGGCTAGTATGCTATATCGCCTTGTACTGGGTACTGTACCGCCTTCAAAAACATAAGTACACTAAGTCATCACTTCCTAATTCCTTATGCCTACATAATGTTTTACTGAATGAGCGAGGGAAGTTCTTAGTTTTAACTCAACCGTTTGGAATTTTTTTGTCTATCTAGATATCTTTCAGTCTGCCTATCTGTTTATTAGGGGTATGTGTCACGATAACATTTCAATATATCAATCGATTTTTCGTAAAACTTGACGTGTGTGTTCACACTTTTATCCTACAGACCCTTTTGTTTTTAAGATTGAGCCCTCCAAAAATAGGGGAAGGGGCAGGAGGCAAAAGAAAAAGTGAGGGAGTCAAAATTGTAAAAAATTGCAAAACCCATGTTGGGTATCAAATTAAAGAGAATATAGTTCAATCAAAATCTAAATATAGTGTACAGTTTTGATATTTCCAGATTTTATAACACCAGGGCATAACAAAATTTACAATCAGCCTATTGAAAACACTACACTCTAAAAGAAAATAAATATTCTATTTGCCTTCCAGAGCTGGAGAACTAGCTCACTATTTTGAACAAGATGCGTTTATTATCAGATACAGTACATTCAAATTAGTAAATTAAATTTTTTAAACCAACATGTAAATTTCTTCATAAGTATGATTCTGCCTTAGCCGAGGTCACCATCAGGTGACCGTGTACATTGATTCTCGTAATTACTTTTTTTTTAAGTTTCTTACTTTTAGTGTATTATTGCATACATATTTAAGTGATAAGGTTAGAAATAATATATTACGTATCAAAGTAAATTTAAATCCCATTAAGTCATTATATTAATCAAAGATTTGTATCACAATATAGTCTGACACCCGGCTGAATTTTTACAATTTTCAGAATTTTTAATCCCATTTTAGGGCCATGTGGTCAAACGGTTTTAAAATTTCCAAAACTGTACACCATATTCAGACTTTGGTAAAAAATTCTCTTTCGTTTGGTACCCCATACGGAATCTACGATTGTATTTAATTTTTGTCCCATTTTTAGGCCCTGGCGTCTCCAAAAATGTGAAATTCCGAAAACTTAAATGTACATTCAGATTTCAATTAAAATTCTCTCTAATTTGATACACCTCTTGAACTTTTGCTATTTCATAAATGTTCCACCTCTCCCGGCGTCCTATACTTTTTGCCCTCTGGCGTCCCAATATATTGAAATGTTTAAAAATCGAAGCTAAATTCGTATTTTGGTGAAAATCGCCTTTAAGTTGATACCCTACATGGACCTTCGCGATTTTTGTTGTGTAAATTTTGACCTCCTCACATTTTTGCCTCCCGCCCACCTGTTTTTTAGGGGATCAATCTCAAAAACAATGTGGTCCATGTGGTCCTGTAGGATAAAAGTCTGGACACGCATGCCAAGTTTTACGAAAATCGATGTGTTCAAAGTTATCGTGAGACTTACCCCAAATGGACACAGATAAACAGACAAATGCCAAAGGTTAGAGTAGCCTATAAACTGAGAACACACTTCCTCGTTCAATAAAGTTTAGATGTCAATTACAGTGCGACTAAGTAAAAACTGATGATTAAAAAAAAAATAATTCTTTAACTGGGGGAACAGTTTATTGAACAAGCGAAGCCAGTTACCGGTTTTAATTTGAACACACACACACACACACACACACACACACACACACACACACACACACACACACACACACACACACACACACACACACACACACACACACACACACACACACACACACACACACACACACACACACACACACACACACACACACACACACACACACACACACACACACACACACACACACACACACACACACACACACACACACACACACACACACACACACACACACACACACACACACACACACACACACACACACACACACAGAGAGAGAGAGAGAGAGAGAGAGAGAGAGAGAGAGAGAGAGAGAGTTCTAGTATGTTTAGGTATAATTCAAGTCAAATTTCTCAATAGTGTGTTTGTTTTTAGCTAGCGTTATTTACTTCAGTTTTCTAAAAAATAAATTCTCTACAAATTTCATTTTTTAATTTTGTTTTTGTTTATCAGTTTGACAAAATTATTGTACACCAAACCTAGAAAATTATGTTTTTCATTCCAAATTTTGGTACTTAGTAATATTCATACAAACTATTAGTAATACAGGGCTGAAACTCAGTTTTTTGTATATTTCAGGTCAACCAACATATGAAACTACTAATGTTGTCCCATAATTTGTGTTCCTAGAAGTTTCGTCTCTGGTAACATATCGGATAGAAACATGAGCAACATTTTCAACAGGCCAAAATAACTCGAAAACAAAGGACCCATGTTTCCGGACGCATACTTTTCCTATTTTTAGCTCTAGAATCACCTCGTGAATAGTTTTCTTTCCTCCCGGAATATCCTGCACTCCCTCCCCAACACACACAGTACATTTACTTCTCCGGTAATTAATCTAAATTAATAATCAATAATAAATGAAGTTAAAATTCAAGACAGAAATTTGATTTAATGAATTAACCAAAACAGTAAAATACAAGCCTTGGAAATGACGTTCTTAAGAGGAGTTAAAATGTGTTCTAAACTTGACCGTATAAAGAATGAGGCCATAAGAGAAGAGTTACTAGTTTTTAAATTGAATGAAAAATTTAAAGATTATAAATAAAGGCGAAAAGAACACTTAGAAAGAATGTCAGATTCCAGACTGGCCAAACAAGTCTGAAAGTACAAACCTATAGGACACAGGTGTGTGAGTAGATCCAGGAAGAGATGGCTGGAGGATCTTTAAAGACGGAACAGGCAGCACCTTGCCTATGCCGTGTTGTGAAGAAGATGATGATAAGAATTGATGAATACGACGAAGAATAGTAGGAGAAGAAATAAAAGAAGTACACAAAAATTGGAAAGTGTATTGAAAAAGAAAATGAAGGAAAACAAGAAAAAAGAAAAAACATAGCAAACGTATAGAGTAGGATATATAGTCTACTCTCATAAAAATATAAACGTTGCATTAACACTTACATGTAAAACTAGAATTTACATAATTGAATTAGCCTACCTCCGCGGTAAGTGTGTCACTCGCTGACTTACATGTTGACCGATAACTAAAAAAACACGGGGGAACATAACGTTTCCGGATTAGTGACGGAAGGACGATCGCTGGTTGCCAGGCAACGCGTTACAGTTGATGTTATAGACTGTTAAAGCTTGCTTAACCCGGGTACTCGTAACTATTGTTGCATTACCAGTATTTTATCTAATTTAATAAAAACTAATATAATAAGTTTACTTTTCGACGTTGTCTGTCTCTTTTCGTGTGTCTGTGTATTCGTTTTATCGTTTGAAAGGCGCGACGTTAACAATTCCCCACACTATGCTATTTTCTTCTCTTTTTTCTTTTTCGTCCTGGCATTTGTCAGTTTGCTTTCAACGTACGTCGGGGTATTAGAATTACAGACTGGCGCCGTCGTTAATATTAAATTGCTGAGGTTCCATAGTTGCTGCCCACGAGACCTACAGGTAGACCGAGGAAGAGGTGGGAAGACGAGAGAGACATGGGGATAAGAAACTGGAGGAGGGTTGCAGTGGATAGACTGGATTGGAGGCGGAGATTGGTGGAGGGCAGGGCCCGATTTGGGCTGTAGCGCCATAGGAGAGAGGAGAGAGAGGTTCCAGCTGTGTAATAGTGTTTACAATTAGTACAATTAAAAAGAGAATTGTATTTTATAATATCTGAAGATACAGATCTATCCTGTGAAACTTGGGTCAGGTAAAAATATGACTATAATAATTTAACAAATATAGCTGGAGACGTATTTATTATTTGAAACACACACACGACACATAAGGAAACTAAAAAGGAAGAAACAAGAAGAACTTTGTGATTGTCAAAACTATAGGCCAGAAATGTTCTAAGGTAACTGAGATATAAAGTTCTTATAAGGAGAGTTTGTTCTTTGTAGCTTTCCGAAGATGAGTTTTTTTCTTAGGAAAAATAACATTTTTCTCAAACAAAAGCTATTTAACCTATGTGTTGAATTTTTTTACAGGATGTTCATTGCAGAAGGCACACATTTTAACGAGTTGGTTTTTTGAAATAAGTTGTAGAATAATGTTATTATATTTATGAAGTGAATTAAAATAAAATTAACAGAGTTGCAGAATTCTTTTTTACACAACCAAAATGTCTATTTAAAAAATCAGCTGTTGAAATAAAATGTAAGACGGATTTATTAGATAGTACAAAAAATTTGAAAATTAGTGCATGTGGTCCCTGAGAAAGTGTTACTTATGTAACTATTGAGTGGTATAGGGAGTCCGGGTATATTAACAGCTTAAATGGTGCACACAGATATAATAAAATTGTGAAATAGATGCCATAATTAAAAAGGATAAAAGCTCGTTATGGCAAATCCTGGTAAGAGGGAATCCGGAATGTTATGCTGGAAGAAACAACTAATGATAGACAAGCTTGGCTGGGTAGACAATATGTTGATGACTAGTGAATTGTATTGTCTTGTACATAATTAATCCAAATATTCTCAAGTACAACCATGTATCTATGCTGTACTTGATAAAAGCGAGAAGAAAACTAAAAATCATATTTGTTTTAAAATTTAAGTTTAATCGTTTAACTTTGTCAACTACATGAAACAAATTTAAGTTGTTTCTATTTTTTAATAAGTTAAATATATATATTGCAAAGTTATATATATATATATATTGCAATGGAACATCGCAGAAAGGGTATCTGTAGTTAAGACTACATGCTTTTATACCAATTTATGACGTTATAGACATGTTGAAAATTGATTTTGTTTAATTTTTGTAAAATAGCTATAAGTTTTGAATTAAGAAATAGGTAATTAACTGTTGTATGTCAAAATGCCCATAAATTTATTTTCTGTCATGTCAAGTGCGAATTTAGTGCGCGAGTGCGCGTGCGCGCGTGTTATTCGTATTTACATGAATAACTCTTGTTTAAATTAACGTATTGAATTGAGACTTGGACAGCTCATGCTTCTAAATTAGCGCTAAATTTTTCTTATGCCAAAGACTTGAAACATATTATTTTAATATGCATTTTTTAACAGAATTCATCTTTCTAAATAATCCTTATCTTCTGAAAGTCATAAAATTTTTTGATACAATCTATACATGCTTTTGCAGACTTCAGCCAAATTGTGCAGGACTTCTGTCTATCTTTCTAACCCATCAATCACGTGCTAGGGGTTTTGACCAATCAGAGACTCGTATTTTCATTCAGATTGGGTCTCCGCGAAGGAAGTGTCAGTTAGTTCTCCCTATCAGCTCGACCTAAACAGACGTTCTCTCTGTGCGAGTTTTTCGTATCAGTATACGATCTACATAAGGGTTACGAGTACGGAATCTTAGCAACGAGTTGGCCGTTCGCTAAAATCCTATTGGGTACTAGAACTCAAATAATATAATAAATTATTAATTAAATAGTGCTATTCTCGCGAGAGTCAAGATTTCCTCATAGGGCAGGTGTATTTACCGGAATACATCTGTGTGAACGCGAGGACACATCAAGACTCGGGAAAGTGTACGTACAATACACCGAAACTACATTAATTTAAATTACAACCCATTATCGAGCCCTGAGTAAAGAGATAAACGCTATCGATGTATCGGCGTGCGTGAGTGTGAGCGGACAGTCCACGTGTCATCAGAGCAGCAGATTTCAGCAGGCAGCGAGGGTAGCAGATTCAGCAGTGAAACCCGCGAGAGGTGGCAGTACAACGGTTCAACGGTGTTGTAAAACGAATTCAACGACCAAGTAAAATAGACATTTAAGGAAAGAAACTTTCCAATCATTAATAGACATTATTACTTCCATATTCCTTAAGGAATGGAAGTATGGTGATGGCAAAAAAAATCGTGTTCGAGATTATTGCAGATTCTGATTCTACTACACTCAAAACATGAAAAAAAGTCGTTTTCCGAAAAGTGTCTGTGTGTGTGTGTGTGTGTCTGTGTGTCTGTAGATTTTTTTTCTATGGCAAACGATAACTGCCGCAAATTCAAACAGAATCAAATAATTTTTTGTATACAGCCCTGATTTGTAGAGTACTCACGACCTATTGTTTTTGGTGAAGATCGGTTGAGGGAAAGGGGTAGTTTACCTGCAACGGTTTTTTTTAATCAAGGGAATTTTTTTTTTTGGCAAACGATAACAGCCGCAAATTTAAACAGAATCAAATAATGTTTCGCATACAGCCCTGAATTGTAGAGTTCTCAAGACCTATTGTTTTCGGTGAAGATCGGTTAAGGGAAAGGGGTAGTTTACCAGTAACGTTTTATGTTTTAACAAGGGTATTTCCTATGGCAAACGATAACAGCCGCAAATTCAAACAGAATCAAAAGATTATTTGCATACAGCCCTAAATTGCAGAGTTCTCAAGACCTATTGTTTTTGGTGAAGATCGGTTAAGGGAAAGGGGTAGTTTACCTACAACGTTTTTTTAACAAGAGTATTTTCTATGGCAAACGATAACAGCCGCAAATTCAAACAGAATCAAATAATTTTCTGCATACAGCTCTGATTTGTAGAGTACTCAAGACCTATTGTTTTTGGTGAAGATCGGTTAAGGGGAAGGGGTAGTTTACCTGCAACGTTTTTTATCAAGCGTATTTTCTATGGCAAACGATAACAGCCGCAAATTCAAACAGAATCAAATAATTTTTTTGCATACGTCAGTGAATTGTAGAGGACTCAAGGCCTTTAGATTTTGGTGAAGATCGGTTAAGGGGAAGGGGTAGTTTACCTGCAACCTTTTACGTTTTAACAAGAGTAAAGTACTTGAAAATTTATTTAAACTTTTTGAAACAATGGTAATTGTTGAAAATAAAATAATTTTGTTGCCAGGTAACAAAAATAAAGTCATTTTGATTATAAAATATAAATATTTACAACAAGAAAAGAATTTTCAGTTTTCAAAATTTAAATATATTTTTATAAAACAATGGGTTCTTCATTGAGGTGGGGACCATGTCACTCACTCCATCTCAAGCCTGTCCCATTTTGCAGAAAAAGAGGACCCTGTCAAGGCTGATACTTTGACGACAGTGACAGGGCTTTCCACCAAATTCAGCAGAGTGACAGGTAGGCCCAACTCTGATTGGCTCCTCAGATTTCCCCAGCGTTAGTAGGTTCTATGAAAATATTTTATTTCAAAAATGATTTTAAATATAAATCTTAGATATGTTTTATAAATCTCATGTTTTATGTTTTAACATGGGTAATTTTTTATATGACGAACCATAACTGCCGTAAATTCAAACAGAATCAAATAATTTTTTACATATGTGCCTGAGCTATAGAGAACTCAATGTCTGTTGATTTTGGTGAAGATCGGTTACGGGGAAAGGGCAGTTTACCTGAAACATTTTTTGTTGTAACATGAGTAAAGTACTTAATTTTGATAAAGTATCCTGATAAGATCTTAATAATCCACTGTAGAAACGTAGATGAAATATCTATAAATGAAGAGGCTAGTTGAACGGGCTGGGGGTAATTTTCTATAAATCAAAATTATAGTTGAAGGGGGAGGGGATAATTTTTTTTTATATGTGTACTACGTTATTGGCAACAAAGAAGTATTTTTTTGTTAAAATTCCTTCCCTGGCTGTTTGGCTGAAAATGATTTTAAATATAAATCTTAGAATATGGAAGTCATGTATGATTCTCCATACCGATATTAAATTTAGAATAAATAATTTTTGTCAATCACAGACCATTCTAATTTGTCAAAAATATATACCTTACTCCAGATAAAAGACTCTATTATTATTGTGTTTTTAATACTATGCCTTATATTTGTTTTGTCGCAATATATATATATATATATATATATATATATATATATATATATATTGCAACGATACGTTTAGCATAAGTCTCCGTATCAACCCCTGACTGCGGTATGAGACTGCGGTATGAGAACATACGAACGCACGTATGAGTCGTGTGAAAGATGTAAATAATGAAAATAATATAATAATTAAGTGTTAGGTATAAGACATAAATAAAAGACACAAACGTATTAATTAATTTTAAATAAGGAAATAATTGTAAGTGAACATGCATATGGAATTGCCAAGCCTTGTTGGTTTTAAACGCAGCGAAGGGAGACGAAACACGCCCCGACTGGCAGCTGTGACGTCATGGCGACAGGCAACCGCGTGTGTATCAGTTTGTGTGTGTGTGTGTGTGTGTGTGTGTGTGTGTTAGTGTTAGTGTGTAAATGAAGAACAAGTTGAATTATGTATACGATTGTGGAAAATTTTACACAGTTTTTTAAGTGCTGAACGGAAACCAGAAGTCACACGAATCAGAGACATATGTAGAAAAACAGCTGGCGCCTGGCGCTACAATTCAATACTAAGAGGTCTATGATCGTGGGAACCGTTCAGCTACCGTGTGAAATTTTGCCATAACTTCCATAGTTTTACACACCTTAATGTTCATAATTTGCATAGGTTAAGTTTATTAATGTACCTAACGATTTGTCAAATAATATTTATAAAAAAGTGTGCGCTTCATAGAAAGACGCGTAGGTTGTAATTAGTTAATAAACCGACGCGCTGACTTGTTCAGCTCTGTCCGAACAGTTTTCAACGGGAATTGAACGCCGGCAGGAGTATAAAACCCCAGCGAGCGACACACGCTTTCTCAGATTATTAACAGACAGTACGTGAAATCCACGCATCTCGTGGATCCACCGCAAATTTTACAAAGTTTAAGTAATGTTTTAAATCGAATTACGTAACTTAAAGTGCGATGGAACCGGCAGTACGTCGGTGAAAGTAATTAGTGATATACACGAGTGATGCAAAAGACAATAATATCGTAAACTACGAGGAGTCGAAACGTCGTCGATGAAATTGAAGAAGTCCACGTAGAACTTCGAGACATCCACGAGGGAAAAGACGAGGAGAGGAGAGGAACCAGAGCAATATAATAGAGGACGGAGGGACAGCCACACGCAGCTACATCCAGCCGTACATCATCACGACCAGAGGTCCATGTCAGAACTCAGCATCCATTAGACGGAGAAAGTAATTCCAAACGACGCAGAGACAGAGAAGGTGGTACCGGAAGGGGATCCCAAAACTCGAGAGTCCAGGTGACGGTAACAACACAGTTAAATGGTTGCAGAAATATGCAGGTGAAGTCAGACATTTATTCAATCTTATAAATTACCCTGAGGTCTATCAAAAGAAGGCTCTAGATTCCATATCCAAGTTTACATAAACTTTATTATTTTTATTTGCATAATGAATAATTAATAAAAGTTCAGAAAATAATAATTTATAACAAAGAACATAAAACTTATTAATCTCATAAATAAATGGTAATTAGAGAAACCTTATTTTATTATATTTTTATATTTTTATTATATAATTGAAATCAAGTAACTGTAACGTAAAATCGAGTACGAAAGTTTACTTCAATTGTAGATTTTAATTAATTGAAACATTAGGAGTATAGTTAAATAAAGTAATAGAATGGTCTCTATTAGAATTTTTATAAATGTTTAATTATTTATTTGTTTAATTAAGTGGTACATAATAAGAAAAACCACACTTGCTAAGTCAATATTAATATTCAATTTCGTACGTGTTAATCACGCATTGTAATAATATATGTGTTATGTATTATATGTCTGTGTAAATATTCCAGGTCATATATGTCTTATTTTTGTGTATAATGTGTCTTAGACTATAAGAGATAAGATTTTGCCACGTTATAATTATACAATATTCGTATAAGTGAATATAAGGGTTTCAATATTAGTTAACCCACACACTAATTAATAACATGACAATTTGCATTTTTTTAAATTAATAAACAAAATGAATATAATTTTATTAACAAAGTCGTACTAATTTCACAACCAGTACTAAATCCTCTGTACTCTTTACTTGTAACGATATTCACGTGCTTATCCACCCTCAATTAACTACTAAAGCCTGCGACCTGGCTGGGGAAACATCAAAGTAAATACTGCAGAAGATGAGTATACCTTCGAGACGTGGGCAAGTGCGCACAAATGAGTAATAGCATATGTGCAAAAGTGAGTTGTTAAGAGTATCGTTGCAATATATATATTGCAACAGTACACAGGATATGAAGTTCATTTAAGTGGAATACTAATGCTATATAACATTTTCTGATGGCCATAGACATGTTTCAAATTGATTTTGTTCTTTCTTTGTAAAGTAGTCATAAATTTTTAACCAAACTATGTTTAGAAAAGTGTTATGTCAAAATATTCACAATTTTATACTCTTTTATGTCATGTGAAATATTTGTGTGTAAATGCGTGTGTGCGCGTGTGATTTACATTTTATTTAATAACTTCGAGGAAAATTAACATTTCGTTCTGAAACTTTGACAAAGTATTCTCATGGTTATAAGCTTCATTTTCCATATACTCAATTCTCCACAATTGTAATTTTTATATGTTTTTTTAAAATTAATTCAATCTTTTTTTATTCTCGTTATCTTCAAGAAAGTAATACAATTTTTAGATTAAATCTAGACAGGCCTTTGCAGGATCGGATAGAGTTTAAGCCTGATGTCAGTCTATCTGTGTTCTCATCTGTGACGTTGCTAAAGATTCAACCAATCAGAAGGTTTAAAATTATTTGAGTTGGTCTATTGTCGAGAGCACTTCGCTCAGTTTCTTCTAAGAACTCGTTATAGAAAGACATACTCGCTGCCACGAGTTTTTCGTGATAAGACAGGTCGTTTTCCCGTAGACTTAGAAGTTGGTTCACGGTTCGAGGTCTTCGAAACCAATACCACTTAGAGAACTCAAATAAAAAAAAAGTAGATTATTCTAGTGCTTTTCGCGTACAGTGGAAGATATCCGCTAGGGACAAAGTATCTGCCGAGATATTTTGATAGTTACGCGAGAACACTTCAAGAAACCAGAATTTGTGTAAGATCAATACACAATCTATTTTACCCAGTTAAAATCCCTGAGATTAAGTAAATTTAAATTGTAAACAATAACATTCGTATTGCAGTGTGCGTGGGTGCAACGACGTGAATTGTCAGCATTACTGATCTTCGAACGGTCGACATGCAGTGTTGCAGCGGTCCAGTCGAACAGCGTCGAGAAGCTATGCAAACAGCGGAATTCATCGCAACAAGTAACATAGTTGTAAAACAAGCCATAGACTCAATTATTGAAAGACAAATTTTTAATAAACAATTTAATATTATAAAGTAATAAGACAATAGTTAATTTTAATGTTTTAATTTAATAAATTTTCCTACCTCTAGATATAGACTCTGTTGTAATAATTTCAATATTACCTATCTATGCAGTTTAAATTTGTATCGTTGCAATGTGTATATATATATATATATATATATATATATATATATTGCAACGATACGTTTAGCATAAGTATATGTATCAACCCGTGACTGAGGTATGATAACATTCGAAACCACGTATGAAATATTCGTAGCAGTACAGCGTGCGACACACTTTTTCTCAGATGATTTTCAGATCAGCTCAGATAGTATGCAACATCCACGCATCTCGATACCGTAAATTTTACAAAGTTTTAGCAATGTTTTAAACAGTATTCAATAACGTGAAGTGCGATGGAACCGGCATTACGTCGGTGCAATTATTAATGAACACGAGTGATTTTAAAAAGACTATATTAACGAATCTACGAGAGTTGTAACTACGATGAAATTCGAGAAGTCTACATAGAACTTCTAGACATCTACGAGGGACAAGAAAAGAAGAGGAGAGGAACTAGAACAAGAAGACGAGAGGACGCAGGGACAGCATATGCAGCTACATCCAGCCGTACATCATCACGACTAGAGGTCCACGTCAGAACTCAGCATCCAGGAGACGGAGCGAGGAATTTCAACGACGCAGAGACAGAGGAGGTGATACCGAAGAGGATCAACACACTCGAGAGTCCAGATGACGGTAACGACAAAGTTAAATGGTTGCAGAAAAATTCAGGTGAAGTCAGACATTTATTTAATATTATAAATGACCCTGAGGTCTATCGAAAAAATTTTTAATTTTGCATAATGAATAAATAATTGTTCAAAATATAATTGAGAATAGAGAATATAACTGTAGTAATCTCATAAATAAATGGACAAGGAAGAACCATATTTTTATTGTATTTTGTAATTGATTAGATGAGTAATTTCAAATATGAGAGTTACGTAATTAGAAGATTGTTAATTAATTGAGACATTAAATAATAGAATCAATTAAAGTAATAAATGTTCTCTATTAATATTTTAATAAATATTTAAGTAATTAAAAGTTTTTATTAAGTGGTATATATTGAAAACCACACTTGCGAAGACAAGATGAATATGGAATTTTATACGTGTGAATCACGTTTTATAATAATTATACGTGTTATATATTATATGTCTGTGTAATATTTCAGGTCATATATGATTTATGTATACTATGTCTTAGAAATATAAGAAATAAGATTTAAACACGTTATAATGGCATTATATTCAGATTGAATATAAGGGTTCAAATAATAATTAACCCACACTAAACAATTAATAACATATAATTTGAATTTTTAAAGAATAAATCAAATGAATATGATTTTATTAAAACAGTCGTACTAATTTCACAACCAGTACTAAATCCTCTGTACTCTTTACTTGTATTAAAACTTATAACGTTATTCACGTGCTTATCCACACTCAATCAACGACCAAAGCCTGCGACCCAGCCGGGGAACATCAAGGTAAATACTGCAGAAGACGAGTATACCTCCGAGACGTGGGTAAGAGCGCACAAATGAGTAAGAGCATATGTGTAAAAGTAAGTGTCTAAAGATAACGTTGTAATATATAAATTTTGTTCAAGCTTAAACAAGTTTAAATATATTGAAATAACGCCTTACACTTTAAAATGACAGTAACCCAAAAGCTGGCGTTTTGAGCCTATCATAAGTGGCTTGGTTTAGTAGCTAAAATTTATTTATAATTACAATGGATTGTTTTCGTAGACTGCTATGCGATCTGTTCATCACACAAGGTAGACACTGTGGCATTATGCTTCAACTCAACATTATTATCCGCGGGGTAACAACCCCAGAATATTATCCCTGGTGCTCACTTCCATTGGCTGCGCCGACCTGCGCCGACCTTGAATCTAATACTTTCGCAGTAACCGTACCGTACACTAATTTTAGACATTTCGATTACGCAATAGTTAGCATTAATATGTAGTGAATATCGCATTTAATATCAGTTAGATAATAGAATAGAGTTCTTCAAAATATGTTCGTCTTTGTTATAAATATCTTGCTGATGATTGCAGTCGTTTTCGGTTTTTATATTTTTTTCGAAAAATGTTTCTAGTAATAACTTCGATCTGCGCCTAGGACGCCAAAAGTTGACGTTCTTATGTTAACAGGCAAACTAAAAGTACACAGTAAAACAGATATGCCTTTAAAATAATGCTTGATTTTTTGGGAGAACTACGTAATAAACCCAACTCGAAATAAGGTGGGTTGCAGTTTATTATACATATCTCGCTTTTTGTGACAGAACTCGTCTTTCGCTTTGAACAGTAAATTTTACGCATGCATTTTTTGTCACCGAAATATCAGTGCTAAATGATAAACGATGAATGGAAAAACAATGATATATAAATTATAAAGGATTGCTAATATTACAGTATAGCCTATTCTGTTTTAATTGCAATACGTTTGCAAAAAACGTAAATTTTTTTGTTCGCAAGTGTAGGTTCGTTAGGTGAGGTTTAAATATATTCCGATAGTAATTAAATCCATCCATTACGAGCAACATTTTAAGTAGTGTAGGTTCAGCATGTTTGTGAATGAAGGAGAAGAAAACGTTTGAAAGTCTAAAATAATGCTTAATAGTGAAAAATAGTCCTGAATAATGCTTAATTCAGTTTGCTTTTAGTTTTTTTTTTTTACGTGCTGAGATTGTCACCAAGTGTCAGTCTGTTACAGTCATTGTATTTACTTATTAAATGTTATATTTTGTCAACAATAAGATTTGTTTACTTTTAAGGAATAAACAAAAAAGCGGAACATTCTTACCTAACCTCAGGCATTACCATATTACGTATTTTCACGTTACATTCAGCAATAAAATCGTTTACAATTTGTACACTCCTTCTTGTTTTTCTTCACATTGTGGTATATCGACACTATCGCATATTCAAAAGATCGAAAGTATAGTGCAGGCACGGTTACTGGGAAAGTACCATGGTAATGTCCGGGAATTGGAGCCGGGACCTCTAGGTTAGTAGCTAGGCACCACACCTGCTGGTCTACCGAGACGAGAAGTAAATAAACATTTATTTATTAATTAAAAAAATTCCAATCCTGAGCAAAGGCTCCCCCAGTCTCTAATCTCAAAACAGAGAGTATGGATGCATGGTAAATAAGCATCGCGGTGACTTTGAGATATTGTTTACCCAAGGTATGTTCTTTTAACAATTAAGAAATCATTGGTGACTTAAGAACTGACCTACATGGTAAGAAACCATCGTGAAATTTTTTCAATTAACTTCTCTTGAATAATTATTTAACTTTTAAGTGTTTTGAATAATCATAAGTGTTATTTTATTTTAGTATAAAACTTCATCGCAAGTGTTAGTTTTTATTTTAATTTGTGACGTACATTTCCATGAAGTGCGTTGTTTAACTTGGAGTGAATATATTTCATTTTATAATGTAAATTTTGTTTGTTTATTTTGACGTTATGTTTAAAGTCAATTAGTTGTTTTAAATCTTTGATATATATTAATCTATTCAATTTACATCATGTATCGTATTTTTTATTTTTATTACATTATCATAAGAAAAAAAAGCTCACCAGTTGTTTCAGTTTGTTCTATGTTTTGTAATATCATTGGTTGATTTAATCAACAATCAAAGAAAAAAATGTTAAAAGAAAGTTTTTCAATCGCGACATGGTCGGGTGCAATATTTTTTGGAAATATTAGCTTGGAGATACGTAGTTACATAAACCAATTACACGAGCACGGGTTATATGAATGGCCTGTAAACATACTAAAACTTGTATAAAATTACGGCTAAAACACACAAACATTAATTACAAAACATTTTGATTAATCGATATTGGCGCATATCGATAACTAGAGATAAACCGATGCTGTGTGTTGCTGTTAGGAATTTTAAGCGACTCCACCCAACGCATGTGTTTGTAATTTGTAACATATTCACTATACATTAGTTTACTTAATATAGGTTTAGATTTAGGTTTTATTTTAAAATCAGCGCTTCGAATCTCAATAAAGGATGCTGTTCTGTTCTACTTGAGGACCATTTTCTTTCATTTGCATTGAAGTACAATATTCGAATTAAGATTTCAGCTCATGTTGTAACACACATGCTTTTATTTCAAAAATCTTTTCCCCCCTTTTACCGAATTCCGTTAAAAATTTAACGCGAGATACCCCGTTTCACAAAACTCAGTTAAAGATAATGGCCGTTAATATCGTCGGTTAACGTATCGGAAGAGATTTGGCCTGTTAGATAAGTAACGGGCCGTTAAAACGACGAGAGCTAACCTTTAAATATGTTTGGCGTCATTTATGTAAGCCTACATTGTTTTTTCCGTGAAGTAGTTGTTCGAGTAACATAAACAAAATGTACATCCACATGTTGGTTTGGTTTCTATGATCACAAAATTAATTTTATCTGCTTTCTGTTCTTTCACTAAATAATTTAATTAGTTTCAATTCCTGAGTGTGCATATGTTACTGTAAAAGTGCGAAGTAAGGTAAATCTTAAGATTTACCGGTATATCCTAAGATTTACCGTTTTATGATGGTAAATGTCCGAAGATCCTTTGAAAATGTTTGCATTGCGGACTTTTACCAACAGTTAGTGGTAAATGTCAAGATTTACCGCTGCATTGTTGTAAAAGCCGCACTCGGAGATTCTCGTTGTCTTGCCGACCTGTTCAGATATGTTCCAACATGTTTGTTAGCCACATTCATTGTCAATGTGTTTTATATCGCAAAGGCTCAGTTTCTACCTTACTTTTATTATTTTATTACTTTCTCATTTATTTGGATCAATTAATTATTTGACTAAAAAGACAGTAAAATATCGGTATGGAGAACCATACATGACTTCCATGTTCTAAGATTTATATTTAAAATCATATTTTAAATATGATTTTATTGAAATGAAATATTTACATAGAAACTACGTCTTTCTACTTATTGCTTCAGCATTAACCACAGTACTGTGGTCACTAACGTATACCACCTCACGTTTTCGCACTCGATTTTCACTGATGATGGCAGTCGATGACACTGCCGAAAAGTCTGGTTTTACAGAAAACATTGGACTACGGCTAAACAGCCCGGGAAGCAATTTAAAAAAAAAAAATCTTCTTTGTTGCCGATAACGTAGTACACGTATAAAAAATTCTCCCCTCCACCTTCAACTATAATTTTTAATAATAGAAAATTACCCCCACCCCGTTCACCTAACCTCTTCATTTATAGATATTTCATCTATGTTTCTACAGTGGATTATTATGAGCTTCTTATCAGGATACTTTATTTATAAAAAATAAGTACTTTACTCTTGTTAAATCATAAAATGTTTCAGGTAAACTACCCCTTTCTCTTAACCGATCTTCTCCAAAATCAACAGACCTTGAGTTCTCTTTAGTTCAAAAAGGTATGCAAAAACGTAGTTGATTCTGTTTGAATTTGCGGCTCTTACCGTTTACCATAGAAAAAAAATCTACAGACAAAAAGACACACAGACACACAGACACACAGACAGACACACACAGACACTTTTCGAAAAACGACTTTTTTTCATGTTTTGAGTGTAGTACAATCAGAATCTGCAATAATTTCGAACACGATTTTTTTTGCCATCACCATACTTCCATTTCCTTAAGGAACATGGAAGTAAAAGGACTAGTATTTGTTTTCGTCAGTAAGATTACATTATCACAAAATGGTTAAGAACTTTAAATGTTCTTTTTTCACAAAATGGTTAAAGTGGTTTTAAATATTCTTTTTTTTTTAAGTAAACTTCATTAATTTTATCAATTCTTATATTTTTGGCAGTAGGTTTTTTTTAGTAGTTTTACAATAATTCATTGTACATTGCTAAATAAAAATTATTTCAGAAAAAAGCATTAGTGTAATGCATTATTTTTTGTCTCCTTTCTTCATACGTTTTTATGGACATTATTATTTTTTTAAAATTAGCATCTCTAATAAATTTCTTTAAAATTAAAAATATTACGCTTTTACCACAATGCAGCAGTAAATCTTGACATTTACCACTAACTATTGGTAAAAGTCCGAAATGCAAATATTTTAATAGGATCTTCGGACATTTACCATCACAAAACGGTAAATCGTAAGATTTATCTTACTTCGCACTTTTACATTAACACATATATAACATAAACAAAAGTGTATCAAAGAAAACAATTTACGCTTAAAGAATATTTGTATTAAAAAATTATCCAAACAAAGACGATAAACAAATGTCACCGGTAGTAGAATAGGCCTACCGGTTTTGATAATTTGAATGAGTCCAAATTTATAGAAAGCTACAGGCTTTCAGAAAAGTTACTCTCAAAATTCTTGAAGGATTGCCGTTACACAGGAATATCCTCGATAACAAGGATAAAACCAATTAAAACTACAATCAGATGTAAAATATAAAAATACATTAAGAAATAGAAAGTCATGAAACAGGATCGGCACCCTACAAATAATTCACACGTTATTTAATTTTTCACATCATTTAATGGAGAATCAACACTTATCTTGGTAGCATATTCGTGTTAACGAGAGTTTCACTTATTAACCGGGCCCAAACGGGCGTAGGCGAAATGGCTAAAACGATAAAGCCAGTTAAAAATTATTTCGACAGTTGACAACTGGTCCGTTTGGAAGAATGAACAGCCGTTTGTGAAACGGGGCAATAATGTGTTTATTAATGTCCATTTATTATTGAACAAATAGTAGTTAAATATACATACTCTCACCTTAATTCTTCAGATGGTAAGAGAATGTATTATTTATTTCACTATGAAAGAACAACATTAAGGAGGATGCAGCGCAATAAAATCGAATAAAAAAACTGAAAACTAGTGCAACTCCATCAGCACAATAATAATCACAAAAATACGTACAAAAGTGTGTTGAATAAATTAATAATATCCTATACTATTTCCGTTCTTAGTTTAATCCTTATGTCAACAAACAGGCGTGGTACATCTAAAACGCTATTTGCTACTTGAATTAGAGGTGTGTCACTTTGACGAAGGAGTACAGGCAGGGTACATATACAGTAATATTGATACTGTGTAAACACATGTAAATTGTGATATTGTTCTGACCAAAGTAAAATTTGTGCGCCTGTTGTCAGACCGACGGAGGAACATTTTATAACACCAGTTAATGACTTATTTTTATTAACCGTTTAAAAATCTCAACAAAACAAATATGTAAAGTTTATTTAAAGCAAGTATAGAAGCTGTCATAATTACCAGTGCACTGTATATTGTCAGTTGCTGTCGGAGAGTAATTCAATCCCTTTCATATCAGTGCCGGAACTTGTATCATCACAGTGCCAGCGTTATTATTGATAAGACTGTCCACAACGACGTCGTTATGCGGGCCAATTCCCAGAGCTTATGTCCTTCCTTGATTATATTACGTTTGACATAATGACGCCAATTGTCCGCCGTTGTTTATTTACCTCCTCCTCTATCAATTTTTTTATATCAGGCAGCTTATATACGTCGTGTTGTGACGAGCAACATATCCTTTCACCTGGCTCAATATTTAATACAATAGGATTCAGAATACAGTGATAAGGACGAAGTCTTGCGAACTCTCACATGACTATACAGACATTCTGCACATGAGCGTAATACACTGTGAACAGTGTCAACGGCCCTGACCAATAGCGTTTCATATTTGCCACGTGGGCTTGTTTACATCAGGATTTAACTAAGAACGGAAATAGTATATAAAATTTCATTGTTACATTACAAAACCTATGAACTAAATGCGAGTTTAAGCAAAACACGTAGACATTTTTTGTTATTTGTCTGTGTGAAGTTTCAAATTAATTTTTACACAATTACAGTCTAAATAAAAGTTCCATTCGTGTAAGTCAGTATTCATCAAATTAAAGGCCACTGCAGAATACCAACTGTAGAGTAGAAGTGAGGTCAAGTAAAACAGCTGATGTATTTTTCGCCCCTGTCGTAATGGTTAGTTGGTAGTACAGTAGAGCATCGATTATCCGAACAACCATAAACCGAACGATCTATTATCCGAACTCAATAAAAAGTACAATTATCACATACAGTAATGTATGTATTGTACAGTAAAGTACAATTATAGAAAAATTACTATACAGTAATGTATTGGACACGTGTAGGCTAATTGGATAACGTGTAGCGTATTGGATATTTACTGAACATAAAAAATTGTATACTATAAGTTACTATACAGTACCGTACAGTAATAAATAAACGCTGTAGCTATACAGTCCTACAATCGATAAACAACGAATCGATGAACACACTTACATCAACAAACTTCCATAACACATTTACAATTGATAAACAAACTGTGTCAACGGAAGTCTCTGTCACCGAATATCGACTGTTCTTTAATTAATTTCATAGTACAGTCTTTGTCATTAAACTCTAATTTTGTTTAAATAAGTTTTTGTTTTTATTAATTGGACTCAGTTTTAATTCAATTATTTTAGCCTTAGTAACAATTACAGTTACAATTACAATTACATTACAGTACAATATACAGGTTGCTTTAAGTACATAACAGTAAGTTATAAATGATTTTATAATAAAAACCTTTGTTTTTGTAAAAAGAAATAATGTTTTTAATTTACGATCTATCATCCGAAATATTGATTATCCGAACGGGCCCTCGTCCCGAGAGGTTCAGATTATCGATGCTCTACTGTGTTATACGGTGAACTTGTAATGCTGACTTCTCAGTATACAGGAAGCAAACGCGCGTATTCTGTGTTAAGTACCAATGTGTGTTATTTAATAATTGTAGTTTGTTATATTAGTTGTTAGGCAGTTAAGTTATCTGCCACGAAACAACGTTGGTTTGAAAGTAAACTACTAAATAGTTTACGGAGAATTTTTATTCTGTAAGGAGACTTTGCATCCAATGAAGTATGTTTGTGCCAACTATTAATTTACGTGCCTAAAAAAAATGTAAAACTAGTGACATTATAGAGCGGCAGTTAATTCAAATATAGTGGAAAGGTACGAGTAAAACCTTTATATAATTTAATTAGATTTCCGATTCGTATAAATTGTTAAACATTATTTTGTGCAATAGATACTACCGTACCTCTCATTTTAAATAACACGGCAACAGTAAGAAAAATTTAATTTTAACAGTACGTATAAAAATGAAACAGTAATTATTCGTCGGGTAAAACGTTATATTAGCTCAGTAATTAAAAGGTTGCATCAGAGTTTAGTTTGACCAAGTTTTTATTGGCTTCTAAAAAAATCAGTTGTCTACGTTTCAATTGGTTTATGAACAAAATACAGAAGCCAGCCAAAGTTATTAAGCAATTTAAAATTTAAGTTAGTCGATCCTTTTTTTTTGTTCAGACAATATTCAGTTAGTTTTACAGGTCAGTTGAAAATAAAATTCAAGAGAAAGTTCGAGCAATTTGTATTAACAAAATTCACTTTTTGTGCTTCGATATGTATTTTAGCCTTGGCATTGGAAAACTTAAGCTGATATGAGACCATTAATCATAATTACCTTAAACTGTTGGGTTTTCTTTATTTAATGTGTTGAATGTAAAAACTAAATTTTTTCTTCTTCTTCTCCTACTAATCGATTAATCAGTTTTATTGTTTTGTTGTTACATTCATGTTTGGATTCTAATTATTTTCTATTTTTGTTGAGTGATGATTTATATCAGTTATGTTAATATGTCGGTTAACATACGGCTTATGTCAACTGTCTAGTGTTGTCGTTTATAAATTCTTGTATGCTTATTCGATTTATTATATATTACTATGATTTATGAATTAAACAGTGGCGTGACGTGGGTACATAACACCTGTTGCCGGTTGTGATAGGCCTAAAACTTAACCTAAAAATTAATTCGAATTTTTTCTTGTACCAAGTGTTCTTTTAGAGCATTTCCTATCATTCGCTGGAAGAAGAATAGGGTCCCGGTTCAACGGGTTATATCATTATATTTATACAGAATAAATCAGAACACAAATAATTGAATTAAAAATAATAAAGACAAACAGAGAAACACGTGACTAAACGAACAAAACACAAATAGGTACGTAGTATATCTGCTGTACGTCAGTTCGGAAAACAAACATACTAGCTGTTAACTGAGCGTTTTGCCGGTTTATACAGCAGCAACACATTGGGTGGACGAATGTCTCCCCCCCCCCCCCCCCCGGTTTGTACGGTGACAACTACTACGAGGTCAATGACCGTACGCAGTAAAACATTGCCGATATTGAGCCGGCAACTCAAGACGGTGCAAGTGCCCAGGAGTTCGAAAGCAATGCTCCGCTTTTCTTCAAGTTTCCCTACTAATATTGTTCGGATTAATATTATTCAATAACTAAAGTATTTATTCTGTGATATAATTAATACTATTTTCTCTTATATTGCTATAAGTACTATTGCCGCCTGCAACAGCGGTTACATGGACGCCAGGCTACTGCAATTAAAACAAATGAGAACAGACGATCCAGTTATTATGTAAGTATCTGTGTGCAATGAAGCATCATTATACATATACTTTGTGCTATTCGGTTTTATACAAAATATAATAAGCCGTGATAGAATTTGTACACTCGTCATTGAAATATTTCTTTCATAACTTCAAAGTACACGCACACACACTAGATACGTAACTTATTAGGAAATACATTAATGGATATGATAAATGAAACCGTGATAATTACAATTGTTCCTTTGTATATTTCAACCTAAATACATCAGTCTTATATAAGGGTATACCTTGCTTTCATAAGGTATTCGTAGGTCTCAGTAACACAGATACCTCACCCCTCAGACTGCATCAGATATACAGTTCGAATCAATTTCGGGAGAACTGTTCCACTGACAGTCATGAAACAACATTATTTCTAATTAATTACTGCATATAATGGCGAAATCGCAGTAAAATATTATCGTTCATTTTTAAGTACAGAATGTTCCAGGAACTTTCTTACACTGTTGAGTTCTCAAAATTTGTCCTCCGTTAACTTGAGTAATTTTCTACACTTTTTTAAAGAGCTTTAAAAACTTAGCTCTTAGATGAAACATTCGAAAAAATATTAACTGCGGTTTCAAAATGGCAGCCAAAATCGTAAAAAATGTAGAGTTTTAAAGTCTTCCCTGTGATAAGAGTAATAATTGATATAAAATGGCGGAATTTCCTGAGTAAATGTTTTTATTTCAAAACATTATCGTGGAATTAAGTCACTGATTGAACCCCGTTTACTGATAATTGTGATGGGCATACGATAATATAAGGCCGAGTATGAAAATGATACCCCCAGAAAAATCCATGATCCGCGAGTGACGAGAGAGTTCTATACAGGTGATGAATGTGGATTTTCGATTATGATGAGGGAGGAACAGGGCCGGTCCCAGCGCTTCTGCTGCCCTGTGCATTATTTGTGTGTTCCGTCCCTTATTTTAACTCTGAACACATTCACACACACTAGACCTACTCTAAAGATACGGCGAATGCCTTCAAATGACGGCTAGGAATGTTTTGCATTGTTGTGTTTCTCAAATAACTAGAACTTTTTCGCGTTTACGATGCGGCGAACGGCTACAATAAAAATTGTAGAGACAATACAAGGAATCGTGAGACAATAAAAATGTATGCCTATGTGATGACAAAATTAAAATATTAACTAAAATTCATTATGATTGAAATCTAACAAAATTATTGTATCATATAACTTAGTTAAAAAAATGCTCGTCTAGCTTCTGCACTGGCAAACTCCTTTAAGACTTCGTTGTAATCAAGTGATTCAGCTAACTATGTTCTATAGATATAGTCGCCCGACCACTCAGGCAAGTCTCGGACATACTCGATGTGAGAGAAGTTTTAATAAGTTTGAGCTTCGAAAAAGTCCTTTCTCCGCTTGCCACTGTCACAGGTAATGTTAGCAAAATTCTTAGAGCGACGCCAGTATTTGGCGCGAACCCATACTCTCGAATAAATTTTAAAGTCTCGACAAGAGTACTTTTAGGTCTTACAATTAAGTTCAAAAGTTCTTATCATAACGTTCACTACAAATTCTAATTGGGAAGGAAGTGTTGAGGAGTTGCATCAGTGTCACTCATCTCAAGGTCGATACGGCTTAGTAGCACGAGTGTTTCACATGAAGTTGAAAATAATGGATATCTTAGTACAACTCACTGCAATTTAAATATGTACATAGACAATTAAAATTGTACAAATGACATATTAAAAATTAAATATTGGCGTGCAAAGCCGTGTGTTGTAAATAATTTTTGTTTTTAGTTTTTGTATAAACAAATAGTGCATTTATTTTAACAAAACGTTTTAAATAACGTCTTTACGTCTTTACTTTTCAATTAGTCTCCATTTCCGCTAGAGCTACACTGTATGATTGCATGAATTCTTAAATTGTCATATTTGAAAGGGCTTTGATTATATGCCAGTAGGTTTTTATACATCAAGAAAATCCTTTCTACATCGCATTAACCAAAAAACAACAAACTTGAAAACAGTTAACCATTTCAGATAACTTCTGGATCACTTTCATAAAAATTTAGTATTTATCCTCTAATAATGTCAGCCATTTTGCAAGATGGTGAGTATTCTAAATCATATCTTTCGTTCAAGTACAATTTGTATTTTTACTCAGACATATTCAGCTACTTCAAACCTTGTGCTTGCTACAACTCACTTTTAGTAACTTTCAGGATTGCTCACCCACAATTTCAAACCAATTAGTATGTTTCTAATGAGACACAGACATTAGTTTTGTGTAAGTTAACGTTCTTTAGAGTGCGACTGAAAACAACTCACTCTTGTATTTGTTGTAGTGAAACTGCAAATAATATACAAAGCATGTGTCCAGCAAAACATACAAACGCAACCAAATATCATCAAAAAATTATTTTATTCAGGTGTTTAATAAAATATAAAAAATCGTTAAAACATGCTTTTCTATGACATTAGCCTATATGACGTGCCATGTGAATTCGACTCTCAGCGATCAGTACGTCATTCATAAGAAAATTACTATGTTGTTGAAAAAATTAAAATTATTTTTAAAACGACATTTTGGTTTAAAAAAACCCCAATGTATAGTTCACAAAATACACTTAACCTTAATGAACAATTAAAAATATATAGCGTATACATTTACAATACTAAGAACTAAAATATACAATTCCGACGGAAAACACAAGTATTTTAGATATAAATGTTTTAAAATTTGCACCTTATTGCCTGTACTAGTTTTTGATTATTGCGAGCTTAATCAATAGGTATAAATTTGTAAAAATTTGTGTCTGAAATATACTTATGTTTCGCGTCGGAACTGTATATTTTAGTTGTTAATAATATTCGGATAAATAATGGACAGAACACCTAAGAATTTATAAAATGCTACTGTTATTATAAAACAGTTATTATAAAACAGTTATAATACATTTTCTTAACAGAAACAATATTTTTATTAAACAGATGAACAAATAAGTATTAGTAAGAATATTAAACATTAATCACAAAAAATTAAAATACACAATTGCTTTACTTTTAATTATAGTATCCATACTGTTTTTGTGTGCCCACTCTGTTAGGAAGATCTTTCTCAATTTTCTGACTTAAACTGAGATTACTTTAACTTAAACGATGAAGGAATCGGGACCTAATAAATACGGTTATAACCTAATAAACACAGTAAACTCTTGCTAACTGACCGACTGCTATATGTAATTTGTGTGAAGCCTAGCTAAAATGCTTCTTAAAACTAGCGTTACCAACCGTTTTCGATTATTGTTAAATATGGCACTAAACAAAAATCCCCCCCCCCATGACCTCTCTCACATGAAAAAGACGACATGTCCGGGAAACCCGGACGGATTTGCAACCAGACTGTGCCACAGTACGAAACCAGATCGTCCGTCCATCACGCAAAGTGATGTCGTCAGCTCTTGATTATCCAGCATCCTGCATAACTTACCACACCAACCTCACGCAAACAAATGTCCTGGCCACCTCTTTTGTCGAGGATTTTTGGTGTCTCTTTGTTGTTTACCAAAACTGTAAATTTCTTTTGTTGGCTGAGATATGGGTTAGTCAGTATTTCTTGTTAATTTATTGGTTATCTTATTCGTGACCTTAGGAATATAATTGAAGGCATTGTAATGCTTAGGTTAATTTTGCGTGTGGTTGTTACTCAAATAAAATTGTTGAACAACTGTTTCTTCAGCACCTTGTATAATAACTTTTCTGTTTAATTAGTTTTGTACCCATTGCTTTTAGCTGCGTCTTTTGTGAGCTTAATTTGTTTGAAGTGTTCTTAGACAACGGTATGGTAAGAAGTCTATGTGTCATAGAATAAAAGATGAAAATCAATTTAATTTTGCATGTTTCATATATTGTAAGAAGACAGCCGAAAAGCCGGTTGGTTGGTTGATTTCTCCCCCCCCCCCAAAAAAAAAACACTCGTAGCCAAGCTGGATAATCGCAACCAACACACTAAATTATGACAAATTATTAAAAATACCAAGTTATTATTTTGAATAAAATTTCTCATAGCTAAATGCCCCACAATATACTTTTACAATTTTCTTAAAATTTTGTTTTTCATTTTTGGCCCTAGATGTTCTTAAAGTTAAAAATTTTTTATAGCAAACGCTACTTCGATTTGGGTTAAAATTCCCTTTAGTCTGATACCCAAAGGCTAGATTTTTACAATGCTTTTAATTTTTTCTTCCTTTTTTTGGGCTCCGGTGTCCGAAAAATGTTTAAACTTATAAAACTCTACATTATATTCAGATTTTGTTTAAAATTCCCTTTAATTTAATATCCTATATACAGGCTATTTGGCAATTTTTTCAAAATTTTGACCCTTTGTATTTTTGCCTCTCGACTCCACATTTTGGTGATGATGAGCCTCAAAAACAATAGGGATCTGTAGGGTAAAAGTACGGATACCCACACAAAGTTATAAGCATATAGTTGATGCATTCAAAAGTTATCGTTAGACATATCCCAAACTGACAGACAGACAAAAATATGCAAAACTGAGGACTCGGTTCGCTAATTCATGATCACATGGGCCAAATATCTAAAAGGAATGTTTTTTGAATTATAAATAAACGTCATAACACAAAGGATAATTTGTATTATGTTACAATTGGTACACTGTAAAGAGCAAACGGAGGGCGTGAGCACAGATTATGTAACAAAGTCGCTTCTTTCACACAGTGAATACGTTTCGTAAACAAAGACAGCAACACAAAGCCACTGGTACAGTGCAACTATGTTATATGTTTCTGCGCAGATGACAAACGTGTGATCTGCCGCTGTCGTATCAACAGGTGAATGATAATCCGACGAAAATAAACCACACTTTAATTTGGATCAAGAGCAAGACGTGCAAGACGTTGTTTGTGTTCGGCTGTTCAATAATTTATAAGGCAGTGGTGCTTCTAGTGGACGTGCCAATACAGAAAGTGGAATATACGTATATACTTTCCCCTACAGGACTGAACGTGACGTATTTAATCGTGTAACTTGTCGACTGACCGCATGCTGCTCTTTCAGAACAGTTAAGTTACTGTCACATTGACATGTCAGTCAAGTATAGGTTACACGTTATTTCAGTTGATTTAACTAGAACGGTTTAAATTATTTAAGAAATAATAACAATAAAGATCCAGTCATCAATTTGCTTCTCAAAGAATGCCAATAACAGAATAACGAATTATGGTATAGGTATCGTTTACTCCATTATGTTTGAAATGGGGGAGACATGGGTGCTTAGATGAGAATCAATTTTATTCTTTCTACGGAGAACAATAAGACGTAAAACAATGATAAATGCAGAATAATGAAGATAATTATGGATGAAAGTATTTTACTGTGCTGCATACGAAATATTTAGGGCTTACTGATATATGAGGTTTTTATTGTATACAGAAATGGAAAATATGCGGAATGAGTCTCTTTATAGTGCCATCTGTGAGACTGACTCTTTCTATGTAATCTTCGTTTTAGTTTTCGTTTTATAGTCATCAGGGCATTTTAGATTGTTGTCTATTGGGCAGACGTGTCGTCTATATCTGAGGTAGATCTTGTGTCGCTGTGTTGACCTTGTCAGCGGCAATGTTTATGTTTCTTCGTTTAATAGCTGCCAATAAAAACACAGCAAACTTATCGTACGAGAGCAAGTAGCTAACTAAAACCAACCAGAGTCACTGAAGAAGACTACTGCAGACGTAGGTGAAACATCTGGCTGAGAAAGACAACTGTTAACGTCTCCCGGGTCGGGTAACGCCGGATATCTAACACCCGAAAATCGAATCAAAATAAAGATCAAACTGAAGAGCTGTAAACCTAATATATAAAATTTGAAGGGTTACACGTTGCGAAGAGATAAAAGGAGGAAGAAGGTGTATGGTGATTAAGAGACTGTCTTCGGAAGGGAAGAACTTGCAAGCCAGCCAACGTCAGGACTGAAGAGAAGAAGACACATTGGGAATCAGTAATTACACTTGACCAGACTTTTGATGCGCAGGAAATCTCATTTCCTGTTTCTAACTGATACGCAGAAATCTAGTTAATAGAAATCAAAACGGAGTAGTACAATTTCATAATATGTACTTCAGCAAATGCCGCGAACTTACTAAATCTATTTGCTACAGAAAAATTACTCTCAACAGTTCCCCCGTAGATCAAACTGTTGAACCACCGCCCGGTGGCGACTGTGGCAACCGAGTTGCGTACAATGTGGCACACCGAGGTTTTATGAGAGAGGAACGTAAGAGAGAAGTTTCAGACTAACAAAACAGTACACGAGGCAAGGGATTTAACCCCACCAAAACGGCCACACTATTATTTGTTTGTTTGTTAATCTTGTCGGCAATTTTATTACTTAACCATTCGCAGAACAAAAAAATTATTTATTTGGTACATTTATTTATGTTTCGATTTTAACTGTTATTTATGAATTAATAACTTTTACCCACGGCTTCGCACGCAAATATTTGATTTTTAATAAGTATTTTAATATAATTTTTATTGTTATATCTATATGGCGTTCTGTCAGCTTGTATAACAATTTTGTACTCATTAGTCAAATTCTCTCCAAAGCTGATTTCAACACTTGTACTATTTTAACTTGTACTAAATTATTATGTTGGTGCAACAGCCTTTGGAGATTTAAAAGCAGTGCCGTAACGAGGGTATGAAGCGCCTGTGGCAAGTGTCTAACTTGCGCCTCCCCGTAACCCAATAATAACAAAAAAAATTAAAAATTTTAATGTAACAAGTTAAATTTTACTAAATGCAATATATTAAACACTATTAACCTCATCAAAATGAGTTGCCTGTATATACAATAATGTATTTGTCAAGGTATTTGAAAATAAATAATCTATAACCTAAATAAGAACAAATTTTTTTCATATTCAATGACGACAAAATAAAGGAAATACAAAACATAGGTATATGTTAAAATAATATAATAAAAACATAAAACAGTTCAGCATATTTTATAAAGTAATTTTTCTCGCTTTTTCATTTGCAAACACATCTATTATATCGTCATAATTTAATGTTTTGGCAACATCTTTTTCAATTGATATTATAGACATGTTTGTTAATCGCTCTTGTCCAATAGAAGAACGAAGGTACGATTTTACAATTTTTAATTTGCTAAACGAACGTTCGCAGGAAGCTGTTGTTACAGGCATTGTTATGAAAATCCTTAATGCTAGGTCTAGATTTGGATACGTGTTTTGTAATGAGAGTTCGTAATTTTTTTGCAAGATTTGAAAAGCGTCCATATCCCCTAAATTTTCAAAAACTTCCATGGCTTGATATTTGAAACTCTAAATTAAGGCTGTGAGCCGTGCATGGAACAAACCTCGCCATATTGTTGAAACGTAATATCCTGGCTTGTACCCCCTTGTATTTACCTGCCATATTCGCTCCATTATCATATGATTGTCCTCTTATATTTCTAATATTTAATCCGTCTAATGTTAACTTGTTTTCGATGTCATTCGCAAGTGCTTCGCCAGTTTTTTCATGTGTCACAATAAAGTCTATGAAGGTTTCTTCAATGCTACATTTATTCGTGTTGGGATCAATGTTAACATAGCGCAATATTTGCGTCATCTGTTCCTGGTGAGAAGTGTCAGGTGTGCTATCAAATAAAATAGAAAAATATTTTGCTTTTTGAATATTTGAAATAATATGCTGTCTAATTTTAGAAGCAACTATATTAATTATATCATTTTGTATTATAGGAGAGAAATAATTAACTTGATTTTTCTTATGACTTTCAATATGTTGCGCAATAATAGGATCGTAATGACTAATTAATTCTATCGTGTTCAGAAATTTTCCACATTCGGGATGACCAATTTTTTCACAAGTTCGTCTCAAAGCGTCATTATTTTTTACGCAGTGCAGAATGGCATCCAAAATAACTTTTAAAATATGCCTCCACTTTTCTTTTTCTTTTAAAATTTCTTCTTGTAATTGATCGTCTATAAAACCACCTTTCTTAATTTTTGATTCGAAAGTTTTCCATTCGACATAACTTTTTTTATGATATAATGAATATTCATGACGTGGTAACATAGGATTTAAATGCTGCCAGTCTCGAAACCCCGCAGTGGTCCATACATTCTGATTTTTTCCAAAAATAATACATGGGAAACAGAACAGTGCATCTTTTCACTTGCAATATATCAACCAATTTCTGATTACTTGTTCTCCGTTTGACATGGTTTTTACAAACCATTTTTTATCAAAATGCCTATTTTCTCTATCAGGATAAACACTTAAATTATCGCACAACTCTGGTCCATGTTGAACAAATATTTGTATGTTACTATTAGTTAAGTGCCATGTTGTGGGATCATTGAAATCTATTATTTTGCATTATTATCAATATTTTCTAATTTAACATCAACCATATAATTATCATCATTACATGTACATTGCTTCTCGATTTCCTGGTTTTGATGTTCAATTGTACTTTTCTCTTCTGTTTCAATTTCACATGAAACATGACTACTTGTAGAAGGCAGATTTAATTAAGTTGTTAAACTTGAATGAACTAGAGGTGTAGATGATTTTTTAAGAAAAATATCAATCGGAGTTATATTTTTCTTTATATTTTCAATCTTCTGTTCTCTTATTTTTTTAAACTGTGCACCGGACGGTTTTTTTGGTGGCATTTTACTCTAGAAGTGTTTTTTAATTAAAATTAATATTTTTTATTAATATAATTAAAATAAATGTTTTTATTAATATAATTATTTACAGTACTTACTTAGTCAGTATGCCAGTATGTTGTATATAAACAAAATTATATTTCTTTTCCAGTATGTTTTGTTCCACAAAAGAGAGAAAATATATAAAAATAATTACCACAAAGCAACAACACAGCTGATCTTATGAACGAGGAACGACCAACAAAGACTGTAGCGCCTTGCCTACACACTACACAGTATAGATCGTTCTTGTATGAGCCTGCATTCACACAAGACCAACTACAATATCTTGTAGATATTGTAGTTGGTCTTGATTCACACATGAGTATCAACGTCACCTGATTTCTCCTCACGTTCTGATTGGCTGAGCTGAGCTTTTCGCCTCATGTGAACGCGGGCTAGGAGTGTAAGAAAGAGAGGGTGTGTGATGTGCGCGCAATAATACGTGTCTCTGTCTAATTGGACAGGAGACGAAAAACGGCCAGTGACAGTCGGTGTTGATTCAATGATTCATGTAGAGTAGAATGGTCAAGTAAAATAAAAACCACGTGCAACTCTCAACCGGGTCGGTATCCTTTGTTTTGCGCCCCAAACCCAGTTGCGCCCGTGGCGGGCGCCTTTTTCGCCACGCCCTCGTTACGGCACTGTTTAAAAGTATCCGTTTATAAAGCCTTTGGAGATATTTATAAAGTACCTGTTAAATCAAAAACGCTAAATTCATTATTTTAAGTGTTACTGTGTTAGAAGCATTGCATAACACATGAAACGTTATGTTTTCCTCAACCATGGCTTTTATTTCTTTCAGCAGTAAACTAAAAACCAAAAACCGTTGTCACCTAACCTCACAAATGAAAACAAAATACAATTACAAAAGACAATTACAAAATATATACTGTAGATGTATCTGTATACAAAATTACAAACTATATACGGATATAATCGCATATTAAAAACTGCAGGAACGGATAAAGGTACAGTTCTGATGCCGCTAAATATCATTTGTTTATTTACTTGTTACTACGGTAATTAATTCTGGTCTCCATGGTGTTGTTGACATCTTTATACTCGACAACGGAAAGACATAAATAGTGCGAACGAGCCAAACTATCAAATTTCAAGTTAGACAGTATTTTTCGCATTGTGTCAAAGGTTACGGTACTTGTGCAAAATTTGGTGGTAATCGGTGTTACGGTGTGGATTTGTATTCAGTACCCGCAAATCCTCCGACTTTGAGTTTTATATATATTGATGGTGACTGTCTCATATGTATTCTTAACTTGATTCATAATCTGTCCTAAGTTTTTTCCTCCTTCGTGTATTCTCTACACCGTTCACTACTTCTTGTCACAGTTTTTTGAAATATTATTTTTGTATTGGAACCCTGTGTTTGTATGTAACCAAATTTGCTCTTAATTCACCTAGGAATTTAATTGGATAATTTCTTCTTCTTCTCCTTCTTCTCATTATTACTACTCTTTGCACACTCTGAACCTTACGATCCGCTGCACAGTTCTTGGTTCAGCCATCTATCCTTTGCTCATACAACATTTTTGGAGTTATACTTCTTTAGGCGCGTTGAGAGTGAAATTTTTAGTAAGTAACGAAATGCGCGCGCACCATGCAACGGAAACGGAAAGTTAACAGGATGAAGTTAGCCGTGAACAACGAGCCTGAGGCCAAAAAAGTGTACTGCAGGAATGGTTAAATGTACAGTTCCGATACCGCTAAATAGCTTTTGTTTATTTACTTGTTACTTTGGTAATTAATTCTGGTCTTGTTGACATCTTTAGTAGTAGTATTTAATATATTTCATTACTTATTCATTGCATCATCAGAAATACGTATAAACATACATTTTATAATCGCTTAAGACAATTACAAAATATATAGACGTATCTGTATAAAAAATTACAAAATGTATCAATACAATCGCATAGTAAAAATGTTAAAAACTGCAGGAACGGATAAAGGTATAGTTCCGATGCCGCTAAATATCATTTGTTTATTTACTTGTTACTATGGTAATTAATTCTGGTCTCCATGGTGTTGCAACGGCATCACTTTGACTTTAACAGCCACTATCTTTACGTCCATCTGGAACCACAGTCTGTCAAAAACGTCACACGCGTGTCCAAATTCATTATTAAAGAATGTTTTGTGTACTTACGTAGAAAGAAAAGTGCCACGTGTTATTCGTTACCGAAATTATGATATGGGACAAGATCTAAATGAATATAAGCGAGAAATGGTAACTTTACACATTCCATTTCGAAACGAAGATGGAGAAATACTTGCTGAAATGAAATTCATCGAAATATACAACGACAATGAAAATTTAATTTTACGCAGACGAAAAGAATTTGAATCCAATTTGGATATCCGAAAAACTATTGAAATTTGTCAAAATTTATGTCGAGAAGATGGTTTTGATGACGAAACTGAAGTGCGAGATGTCGCTAACGTTTTACCTGAACCTAATCCATTTCAAAATTTATATGACAATCCTATTTTCGACATAAATAGTGATCTTCGCCTAGCTGTACTTAACAAACTTGGTCCTATCACTAAAAAACGAGAAAATGTAATGCCTAATACTGATTTTTATGAGTTGATGAGAATGGCAAACGATAAACAAAAAGAACTTTTGCTACATGTCATCTCCAATCTATTAACTCCAAACCGCAATCCGTCCAAATATTTTTCAAGGGTCCAGCTGGATGCGGTAAAACGTTTGTTATAAAACTTCTCATAGAGATCTATAAGCGATTCACTGATAATGATGGATATTGCAACTCATACATTGCTTGTGCTTCGACAGGCAAGGCTGCTGTCCCTATAGATGGTACTACTGTGCATACCGCTTTAAAATTATCTTTGTCAAGATTACTTCCATTAAGCACGGAAGTAGCACATCAATATCGAGCATTATTCAAATATGTTAAAATGATAATTATCGATGAAATAAGTATGATTGGTGCTGAATTACTTACTCAGATTGATTCACGTTTAAAACAGATTACGGGTAATTTCAACACTAACTTTGGTGGTGTGGATGTCATTATGAGTGGAGATTTACGCCAGTTGCCACCAGTTAGAGCTACTCCAATTTATAAACAGCAAAAGCAAAGGATTGTTGGGCCTATTTTGTGGCGTGGACTCAAATTTTATGAGCTGGATCAAGTTACGAGACAAGCAAACAACAGTTTTCAACAGTTGTTGAGGCAAGCAACAGTTTTCTTCGATATTGGCCAAAATTGGAAGCGGTGAACAACTTGAAGATCATGAATTAACTTTATTAGAATCACGATTTGTTACGACTCGAGAAGCAGAAACAAGCTGCCCACATGGGATCCGTTTATTTAATACAAACGAGGCTGTGACAAGATACAACAATCGATTGTTAAGTGCTGCGCAAGAAAAATCAGTTTTAATTGCAAGAGACGTATACATCGGTTGTACTTCAGCAGAACAGACAGCTTTTGTACGCCAAAAACTGCACAAAATGTCACTTGTTGATACTGGAGGCTTGCCTTATGAAACTGTGTTTGTGGAAAATGTTTTTACATGATAACGACGAACATCGATGTATCAGATGGTTTAGCAAATGGTGCTGTTGGGAGATTAGTTCATATTGAACATGATGAAGAAGGAGAAGTGAGTGTTGTGTGGCTCGATTTCCCGGACTCACCAAAGATTGGCGAAAAAATTAGAACAAAAGTTGCTGGACATATGGCTGCTAAACAGATTAGTAAAACAGCTGTACCTATAGAAGAAGATCATCAACTATTCCGCTTAATAACAATAAAACTATAAATGTTGTAATGGTACATATAACACTTCCAACACCAACGTACCACAAATGAGTTGAAAGCCACTACAATCAAGAATACCTACAAGGTCATGCATACGATCATGGATAAAAAAGGAAGTATCACAAGCCAAAACAAGTGGATAAAATGAAGAAAGAATTACCAGTAAATATGCAACTAAAGAAGATAAAGCAAGACTAACGACGAGACGACATACTTAATTACCCAATAGATCAAATAGTGAGAAGGAAACCAATAATGACAACATCGAGAAGAAACCTATTAACAGTGAGAAGGAAACCCATGAAAACAAAATCATGAAGAAACAAACAGTGAGAAGGAAACAAGGAAAACCACATTAAGAAGAAACTTATTAAGAGTGAGGAAGGAATCAGTGAAGAGAAGAAGAAAATATCCAGGTCAAACACAAAAAGGGAGATAACATGAATTATAATGAATCAACATATGCCAATAAAAGAATTATTATAAAAGAAGAAAGTATAAGTGAAATAAGGAACATGATATAAATTCCTAAGGTGTAAAATTGACACTGACCCAAACTTATTACGTAAATACCTTCCTTGACAATGTAATACAAACAGTACTCAATAAGAGTTGATTATTGAACACAAAAAATAATAAAGAGAATGAATAATAGTATGAGTTGTTCATAGCTAAATGATGTGTAAACTTGAAAGAAGGACTATGTCCAAAACACTAATGACCAATTGTAAAGTGGAACTGATATAATAAATAACCACTAACTACCAATAACAAAGATTGTAAAAGATAAACAAGATGTAATCTAATAATAAACAATGAATGTACCAGTAATACATAAAGTCAAATAAATCAAATATAATGTGGAGATACGAAACTGACAGTAATCCATTGTTGCATATTTAGAATATGACATAACCTAATCTGGTCAATTACTTTTCACTACAACTATAGAAAAATAAGGCTAAAGCAATGGTAAACTAAAATATATTATAATGTAACATGAATAGATAATATAAGGAACATTTATTGTACAATAGATAATGTAATAAGTAAATATAAAAGTTAAATTGATGTAATTTAATATAACTATATGCCTGACATAGAATGGATACCAGATGCAACAAAATTATCTTGTAAACTTTTCAAAAAAGAGTAGGAACTCAAATAATAACATTGAATGAGGCAGAATACCGTTCAAATAAGTGAATTCAAGGATTATAGCCACTTAAATACTAATAATAACAATAATAATCAATAAACCATGTTGACAGCTAGATGCAACTAATCTTGGTAACTTTAAACCAAAGCAGTTATCAATGCAAATGCAGAATGAACTACTGCATAACAATAACAATGTTACCTAAATACTGATAAGAGATATCCAAACAATAATGAGAATAATTTGAAAGGATTACTACTCATGTAAAAATGTAACTTTCTAAAGTATAGTAAACTCACTTAACAAACTATAGTTAAGGTAATAAAACCATGAGATAAAGGAAAAGAACACTATCAGAAGTGACAATGACCAATGCAGTATGCATAGGCCATAATAAAATGTTATTAACTATTAATGTTAGTATAATAGTATTGATAAACAAAATATGTAACAGTAAGCATAGGATTTGGACCTATGAAAATAGATATTTTAGAATTATTTGTACATGACTAGAAGGGAAAAGTGAATAATACTGTAAGAATATGTTATCACCATGAAAACATGGGATAAAAACAATGTATTTAAAGTATTAAATAACTTAAAAAGTATTATGAATTTATACCAAGTGCGGTTTTATCAATCCCAAATCAGAACTATATGATGAGGGTATGCAAATTACTCGTAGTCAAAAAATAGAAACGATGGGAATGATAAAAATAGTGTCAGTGTAATTATAGATAAGATATTTAACTTATAAGAAATAATTAAAAAGTGACAAGCCCTTGCGCTTGGGTATGCGACCAATAAATCACAATCTCGAACCCAGCTACTGATGCTATGGTAAGCGTCTATTTTGACGAATCTCACTGAGTATACACGAAATAAAGACAATTAGCCAATCAGAGCTCATTAAAAAATACGAAGTGTAGAATACCGACCAGGTAACTATAGCCAGTCTATCAACAACGAGAGATACTCCACGTTAGCCGAACGTCCAGAAAAACGTGGGTTTGACAGCCGACAGCTGTTAATACACAAGCTAACCTCGAAACTTTGAGTTGAGGTTAGGTCAACCCGAGAAGACAGTGCAGTCTATTTTTAAGTGTTCTATTACGGAGTTCATGCGTATAGGCAGTGTGTGAAGTGCATTTATGAAAATTAATTAAAAATATTAATTAATTATAAAAAGTCAAAAAAGTGTTAATTCTTCGAATCGACAGATTACGCAAGTATCAATGCAAATGACCATTATATTATATATATCAAAGAATTCATTAATTAAAGAACGCTAATAGCGAATCTAATTTGTCTGAATTAATTGATAAATAACCCTAATTCCATAAGGAAGGGGACTTAGAAAAAATCAAATAAACAATAATCAAATTGAACGATTTTAATAACGACAATGTTAATTCTTTGATTTAATCAATTATAGTAGTTTAAGAAAAGACATTGAATGATCAATGAAGGGAAAATGAACCCTGACAATTAACAATTTAAAAATGTTTTTGTATTTAAGTGTAGTACTTAGAGTCACACATGAGTGGAACCTAGTAGTATCGAATTAATGTGAATTACCTGTTTTATTTATATCCAATCTTGGAGATTATTCAGAAACATAACACTGAATTTAATAAATTATAATGATGTACTAAATAAGTAATGCCTCAAAGAAGCATAAGTAATCAATTTTAAATAAGCAAGGTTACATGAACAATGAACAATCGTTCATATTTTATGTTATGTTAAATCAACAATTAATATTTTTATTCTCTGCCTACTCAGTATTACAGTAGTGCATTTTATTGTAGAAGTGTATCTTGCAGACTCAAAGAACCTACTAATGTTATAAAGCATCATAACCTAATTATTTACAAACAGAAAATAATCGACTTGCCAAATGCAGTCATACCACCCTGAGCATTTAATTATTTTAAGAGTCCATGTTCAATTTTAATTATTTTAAAAAAGGAAGATAAATAATAACATTGTAACAATTACTATTTTACTTGAGTTAAATAAACAACTATTGTTTTATGAACAATTTAAAGAGTTGACCTTTATTGGAAAATATAGAATTACAGCTTAGGTGAGCAACAAGAGACGATTGGTACCAGAAGCCAGAGCGAATATTCAAATTGAATGATTATCACCAACCACATTATCTAATATTTTCAACATATTACGACTGATAGTAAGTATCCTGTACATGTTGTGTTTTTGTTGATGTCTATACAGGAAAGTACCGATCGACTCACCGCAGCTAATGATAGAAAAGTCAACGCAACTTCTTCAGATACTAACTCAAGATACTGAACAAAAACATTATAAACAATCTAAACAAAATTAATAAACGACGTCAAAGAGTAAGTGAACCGATTTATTCATATCGGATTCAATAATAGATTGAATTGGGTAGAATAAATCAATAAAACAAAAATTAATAATAAAAACAAAACTTTAATAAATAATAATAAAACAGATAACAAGAGCCTACAATAGGACGTAACTTCGTCATATTACAAAGTGGTGAACAACGTTAGAGACGATTAATTAGGTGCAATCTCAACATCATTAACGGACACAAATAGGACAATATTTCGTCTTATTACAATGTTAAACGTTCACATTTACCTTTAGTTTGTGCTTATGCGACTACTATTCATAAATCTCAGGGAAGCACGTACCCTGAAATTGTTTATGAATATGATAAAAAACATCCACTGTCATTACTATATGTTGCTTTGACGCGGGTGACTAGTCTTCAAGGTTTGTACATTACTACAAAAGTCAATGACAGGACCTTTTATCATGGCCGAAGAGCATCCACAGCTGTAGTTAGTCTACAAGATGAATTTTGTAGACTCTCACTTAATCGTTTAGAGACTATTAGCAGTGATTTGCTACATTTCATACGCCACAGGAAAGGATTGTCAGCGTATATTTTTAGTTGTCAAAGTCTTCGAGCTCACTCCATAGATCTTACGGATTCAATTATACAGAACTCTAACGTTTTAATTTTAAATGTGTGCCGTACGTAGGTGTACGGCAAATAGCGGTTCTAAGGATTCCGGGCGTTATTTTCTTGCCTCTGGGGAGTTCGCTTTGGACAGGTTCTCTTCGCTATCTATGAGACGTTACGGCGACTGTTTGTTACGCTCCCGCCATCTAGTAGACGTCGCTGTAACTTCGGACTAGGGTATCTTCCTTTCCCGCTGCTAGAGTGAGCCTGCTGTATTCCGTTGTGGGTTGTAGAGCGCCTTTGGAACTCGGCCAGCTGTAGAGTTTGGTCTTGACTCGAGGGTTGATGTCAGCTGTTCTCATCAGGAGCGTTTGACGACCACGTGTTGGTCTCAGATTGTATAGAGCTGAAAGTTTTGTGGTTTTCTTTTTTTTATGCCGGCGTTGAGTGAAACCATTATGTCAGGCTAAGGGAAAAGCGTGCTAGGGGTCCTCGGGGGGCCGGCATCCGTGAATCTGGGAAGACCAAGATGTGAATTATGTGATAAATTGTGTGAGTATTGAACAGGTATTGTGATGTGAGGTATTGATGCACCATGAACAGGTATGGAAAAATAAAATTATTAAATTTTGCCCTGGGACTTTGTGGGTCGGGTCTGGCTGATTTCTCTAACACTACAAAAAAAAAAAGAGGGGACAATAGTTTCTTAATACTGGAGTTTTGTCACTTCTTGGTACTCTTGTAATATCATGTACTATTGAAACATGCCGGTTTTTGCAGAACTTGAGTAACTTCGCATGTTTCTCTCTAATGATGAGTAGCTTCGCCGCTGTTTGCGGTGACCTGGTATTCTATGGACAAAACTTTTCTTACCTACAAAAAAAAAAAAAAAAACAAGGAAAAAAAACAAAAAAAAACCTAAGAAAATGTGTTGGGAATCGGCCGGGGCGTTCATTTGGCCTAGTGAAGCAAAATTCCTTAATTGCTCTTTGAATGACTCAGGGTGATATTTGTCTTGTGTTGAATTGCCAGAGCATGTAATGGCCAGTACATCTTTTACTATAGTCTGTGTGGAACTTGTATTGTGGCTGCCTTTTTATTGGAACTTGTAGATCTGGTTGGGAAAAGAGTTGCAGTCTACCTCCAGTTGTAACAATGCCTTACCTTGTGATAAAACAGTAATTCAGAAGCATCCAACCTATTAAATAAAATGTCTGAACTGTTCTACAAGAGGAAATTTTCTCTCTTTATGTATTTATAATGTTTGTAGAGATATATGTAACTGATTATCTGATGTTTTTTATATAATTGTGCACTCTGAAATCTGTAAGCCTTGGGGCTACACCAGTTTATACAGGTTTATGGCAGGGGGGAGCACATGCACTTGTGAGTTCCACACAAGTATATATTATCTATCTCATTTTGCATGTTACTTTATTGATTAGATGAGTCTTTTTTCTAGTGTTTGAGTTAGATTTCAGAGGGCGCATGTTGTTGGGTAATGTAATTGTTTGCATTGTTGTGGCTGTAATGCTTGTTAAAGGTTTTATATATTTTGTATAGTGTTCAGTATGGCCTGTAAGAGTTTTTTAAATGTTTTATATATTTTGCATAGTTTTCAGTATGGCATGTCAGAGATTTTAAATGTTTTATATATTTTGCATAGTTTTCAGTATGGCATGTCAGAGATTTTAAATGTTTTATATATTTTATAGAATTTCAGTAGGCTATGTAAGGGTTTTAAAGGTGATATATATTTTATATACTTTTCATGGAATTTGTCTTAAATATTAAATTTGAATGTTTTGAAAATTTTAGATTCTGGTTACCCTGTCATGGATTTTGAATATTCACATATTTTCTATAATTCTGATAGAATACCTTCTGTCTGGACACTATGAATCATTTTCAGAAAACATGTAATATTTTGTAGATGTTTTACAGATTTATATATTTCTCATGAAATAATTTTACATATTAAATTTTGAATATTTTTTGAAATTTTAAATTGGAGTGTCATGTAATATAGTGAATATTTCCCCTACTTATAGATTTTAATGGAATAACCTCACAACCTGATTTTATGAGATTTCATTGTAACAAAACACTATATGATAGCCTCAATAAACTTGTGTTAATTTTTGAAGTTTTAAAACTGAGGTCACCTCATTCCTCCAATTACCCAAAGGTTATCCAGCATGCGGATATTCTTCCACTAGGAGGCCTCTCCTAGTTCAGTGAAATGGTGAGCCGGTCATCAAGGTAAGTTGTGGTTTTTTGAAATTTATTTTTCGGTTGTCAGTTTTGGAAAGTTTAAAAATTGTTGTGACGTCATGGGTGATGAGCGGCTCAAATGAAACTTGGTTACCCGAAGCAGAGTCAGTCAGCATACCAAATTTGAATTGTATAATCAAATATGAACGACCAAATGTTCGAGCTGGAGGAGTCGCCATATATCATAGTATATACGACACCACTAACATCGTTACTCCATGTATCGATATGACTGTAAAAGAGTCCGAATTAATAAGTTCAACGATGACAGCAGTAGGTGAATTTTGTGTGGCTGAGTGTATAATGAAAGATGGAAAAAAATTGTTTTGGTAGCAATTTTCATTTCTCCAAATCAAAAATTAGATGATATTCTTCATTTTCTACGTCGTTCATTGCTTCCATATATAACAGTCGGAGGAGCGTTTCTTGGTAGAGGAGAAGACAAGTTACCAATGATTCTCAGTGGAGACTTTAATGTCAATTTTGCCTTAGAAGATTCTGATCCACTTATCAACTTTCTCCAAGAGCATCTAAATTTAACAATAAATAATGATCCTACTGTTTCAACGACACGACATGGCACCACCACTGATGCTGTATTCACGCGATATCTGGACAACGTTAATTCGAAAACATTTATATCGTACTTCAGTTATCACAAACCGATTGTAACATATGTACCGATTCAGTCACCACCGAAAGAAGCTATGGAAGTGGACGTAATTCCAAATGAATAAATTGACTCGATTTTATATAAAAATAAATGTTGTAATGTTTTTTAGACTGGATTAATAAACATTTATTTTTTCATTTAATTAAAATTTTATCAATCGTATTTTCCATCTCCCTTCACTCCTCTTATCGTTCTACTCGTATGAATTTTTATCATGCATGTTAACCCTTAGTTTTTCAATCACGCCAAAGAAGTATAACTTCTAACGCGCGTACATAAGTACACGCACCCACTTTTTTTCTTGTCAGATAACAAACCAAAATCCGTTCAGTTATCGTTTTCTCATACATCCTTTCTACACGATCTGCACAATCCTACCTGTATCGCCTTATTTTGTCGTTTGATTGTGTATTTCAAGGCTTTTCCTTACACAGTCTCTGTGTTATTCTCCCAGTACTGACCTACAAATCTGATTTCACTGGCATGTCGCTTTGAATTCAGCGTCCAGCTTTTACTGTCGTAACCACCGCACGGCATTGCTATCATTTTATAAAATTTCAAAAGAGTGTATCTCTTCTGGCCTTTCCCTTAAAAGTTCTTCTTATCTTCCACCCTTGTGATTAAGCTTTTATATTTTTTGTCCATATCCGTGTCTCTAATGTAAGACAAGTCACATCTAAGAAACTGAAATGAATGCAATTGTCTCAATTATACTAAAATTTTTACGTGAGAGGGATTGGCAGTTGTCTGCAAGCGAGTGGGGAAGAGTTGTTTTGTGCGGTCTCGTACTTTAGATTGGCCGACTCGTACTTGTTAATGCTTTACCACGTGCGCTTACTAAGTTCGCGGCCTACCATATAAACAAGTGTGCGGCGTTTTTGTTTCTACCGCATCGTGGCGCCACGTTCGCCCCACGAAGCGTCGTTCGTATGTGAAGCGTCAAGACGGGTCAAGTCATTGTTGCGGAGAAACAGCTGTATAAATAAGATTATCTCACAGCAATGCTGAAAATGGAGAAAACTGAAAATAAAATTTTTTGTTAAAAAAGGTTTAACGCCAACAGAAATTTTTAATGAGATAAAAAATGTGTTGGGTGATGGTGGACCTTTATTTACTACAGTGAAAAAATGGGCTACTCAATTTAAACGTGGTCGTGCAAGTTTGGAAGATGACCCGGGTACTGGCCTCCGAAAAGTGCCACTACACCAGAAATCATCAATAAAGTGCACGATATTGTTTTGGAAGATCGCCGTTTGAAGATGTCTGCAATTGATAAGCCTGTGGGCATCTCAGATGAAAAGGTACATCACATTCTTACTGAGGAATTAGGTATGAAAAAGCTGTCTGCAAGATGCGTGCCGCGTTTGTTGACAAGTGACCAAAAACGCATGCGAATGCAAGCTCCTCAGAAATGTTTGGACCGTTTATAAAAAATTCGAAAGATTTTGTTTGTAGATTTGTAACAAATGATGAAACTTGGGTCCATTACTTCACTCTAGAAACAAAACAACAGTCAAAACAATTAGTCGCCGTCTCCAAAAACGGTAAAATCAATTTTGTTGGCTGGAAAGTGTATGGATCCATTTTTCTGGGATGCTAAGAGGATATTGTTACTAGATTGCCTTAAAAAGGGTCAAAATATAAATGGAAAGTATTACGCTAGCCTTTTCGCCCAACTAAATGTAAAAATTCGAAAAAAAAGACCAGGTGTAGCAAAGAAGAAGATCATTTTCCATCAGGAAAATGCACGCCCTCACATATGCGTTGTGTCTATGGCAAAAATCGCCGAGTTGAAGTACGATCTGTTACACCAACCGCCTCATTCGCCTGATTTAGCGCTATCTGACTTTCATCTATTCCCAAACCTCAAAAAATGTTCGGGAGGAAGCGATTTTCCTCAGATGACGAGCTGAAAGCTGCAGTAAACGGTTATTTTGAGGACCTAGACGAATCGGACTTCCTCAACGGGATAAATGACGGGGTAATGACTTGACGCTTCTCTGCTGTTCGTGGGGCGAACGTGGCGCCACGATCACGGCCCCCTAGATCATGAGTCTAGGCAGCCGTACCACAATGAGGTAAAAAACTGAAACGCCACACTTTTTTTCTATGGTAGGCCGCGAACTTTTCAAATAGCCCTCGCAAATTAAATAGCAGTGCGTTTACTTTTGTTTGTTGTGGTTGAAATTACGAAATGGCAACACGGTTATGACGTCATCGCAACTGTCAATACAACTGCTGTAAAAATTTTAGTATAGTTTATCAATAATTACTACTTTAAATCTTCATGGGTTTGAGAATTGGACTTCAACGAAAGGCCATCGCAGCCAAGCGGCTGAAATGAGATTTCTCAAGCAGGTGGCAGGGTATACTCTCCATGATCATAGAAGAAACGTAGATATACGACAGGAACTGATTATTATGAGTATACTCGACAGGATCGCCCAGTATCGGCTGAATTGGTGGGAACATCTTTGCCGAATGGATGACTGGCGCATCCCCAAACAACTCTGGAACTATAAGCCGAGGGGACGGAGAGGTGTAGGACGTCCGAGGAAGCACTGGAGTGATCAGCTCTAATCTCTGCCTATTTTAGACCGGAACAAACCATTCTTGGTTTAATTCGTGAAGAAGATGATGATGATGATGATGATACTTTAATGTTGCTAATTTATTTTAATAAACTTGCAGACAATTTTAGGATTGTGATCAGTTGGATCAGTCGTGTAGCCAAGGATGTTTGCTGGGGGGGGGGGGTAACAACCGATTGAGGAGGTCACCAAAAACATTTAATAAATAAAAACTACAGGTAGGCATTACTAGCTTGCTAGCGGTCTATATAAAATACATAGTATTTATTTATTTATAAATAGCGAATCCTCTGATACCACCAACTTATATGCCTGTTTATCATCAATAACCCGTTACCAGGGAAGATCCTGATCTTCAGCCCTTCCTCATGAAACAATTTTGGCTACGCTACTGGTTACTATTTAAGAATTGGTGTTACTGATAGACAGTCACGAGTTCACACATAAGACTGTAGTCTGACAAATCTGTACCCTAATGCAGGATTGTTTTAGGTTTGGAATTTTTATTTTAGGAAGTACAAATCAGTTTCTTTATCTTTCAAATTATAGTTTGCACTATTTTTTTACCTTTAAAAGAGTCATTAGGTAAACTATATTTTGAACGGTCCAATATTAATTTGATGGTGTAACCGTATGGAATAGATATTGTCTCCTGCCATGCATTATTACGTCACCTTGTTTGCAGTTAATAAAGAAATTTCTAGATATAAAACGCGTTTTGTTGATGAGATATTACACCAGAAACTCTAGACTCCATAATGAGGTATCCCGTCGCTTCACCATTCATTCATTGTTCGCTCAGCACAAAGACAAACAGCAGGTGTGTGTTTTCCTATATTCGTGTCACAACAAAGAAGAAAAGGCAGTACACGGGCCTAGTTTAAGGTAAAGTAAAGCAACATTCCTATTGTATACAAAGTATTATGTTATTATAATACTCGAAATTAAGGCGTAGGCCTACCCATCAGCCGAGGAGTTTGTGTGTTCCGAGAAAATACCTTACTGCCCGGCACAGTGGTTCAGAAAACGCAAGCTTTCACGGGCGGTGTTTGCAACATCTCAGTTTACCGGGTTATTAGGTCGTGGTCCAGGCTATGTTCACTGCGAGACGTTCCGCGCCACTTAACATGTCTGTCATCGGTACAGACGAAAGTCTGGTAGTGAACACAGACAATTTAGACCACGGCCTAATAGCCCGGAAAATCATGATAAGGTATGTCATGATAAAATATCGGTGTGGAGAACCATACTTGACTTCCATGTTCTAAGATTTATATTTAAATTCATTTTCGAAATTAAATATTTCCATAGCAACTACATCTTTCTACTGATTGCTTCAGGCTTAACCACAGTACTGTGGTCACTAACGTATACCACCTCACGTTATCGCACTCGATTTTCACTGATGATAGAAGTCGATGGCACTGCCGAAACGTCTGGTTTTGCAGAAAATATTGGACTACGGTAAAACAGCCCGGAAAGGAATTTTAACAACAAACTACTTCTTTGTTGCTGATAACGTAGTACACATATAAAAATTATCCCCTCCCCCTTCAACTGTAATTTTCATTTATAGAAAATTACCCCTACCTCGTTCAACTAGCCTCTTCATTTATAAATATTTCATCTAAGTTACTACAGTGGATTATTATGATCTTCTTATCAGGATACTTTATTTATCAAAATTAAGTACTTTACTCTTGTTAAAACATAAAACGTTGCAGGTAAACTACCCTTTCCCCGTAACCGATCTTCACCAAAATCAATAGACCTTGAGTCCTTTATAATTCAGGAACGTATGCAAACATTTATTTGATTCTGTTTGAATGTGCGGGAGTTATCATTCATCATAGAAAAAATTACCCTTGTTAAAACAAAACGTTGCAGGTAAACTACAATTGTTTGAATTTGCGGCTGTTATCGTTTGCCATAGAAAAAATTCCACACACACACACACACACACACACACACACACACACACACACACACACACACACACACACACACACACACACACACACACACACACACACACACACACACACACACACACACACACACACACACACACACACACACACACACACACACACACACACACACACACACACACACACACACACACACACACACACACACACACACACACACACACACACACACACACACACACATTTCAAAAAATGACTTTTTTTCATGTTTTGAGGGTAGTACAATCAGAATCAGCATTTATCTCGAAAACGATTTTTTTCGCCATGACCATACTTCCATTTCCTTATGGAACATGGAAGTAAAAATCATAAAGGAAATCATGACTTCTTTTCTTTAAATTTCTTTAGAACCTTAGTTTTTAAAGAACTAGAAGAAATGCTATTTTTTTCCATGCGACTTTAGCCGAAATTTCAACAATCTTTGAAAGCTACAGTCATTGAATTCATAGTTTTAGTTTTCCATGTGCAAATTTTTGCAATTATAACTTGACATTCTTAATTCGCAACAACAACACACCTTTCTGACCTAATGTCAGATTCGTTTCCTAAACACTGATCGGCTAACATTTTCGGCCTGTAATTTAACTTTTGAAAAATGTCTATATTTTTTGCCGTAATAATAAATTTTGTAGGCCAAAATTGAAAATCAATTGTATGTAAATAAGTTGCCTTGTTACTGTCAAGGTCCATATGCCTTAGACATATTGTCGAATTGCCCTGACACGGGTTTCGTTTACCTCGACTTTGCGTCGAACCTACAACTCAGTATAACTCAATGAAAACAATGCAAAACGAGTCCCCTACCACTGATATTCCCCGCCATCTGATAAACTTTCATGGCATACAATACCACAATCTTCGTTTTACTATCATAGATTCACTTCATTTACGACTGGTTCTGAAACCATTAATACACATCAGATTTGTCAAAGATCGTCTGTAGCGCTTTTACCACCTTTATCTCATTGTTTACACAAAATGTAATGCAAGTTTCTCAGTTTTCCATTCTAGAACGTTAACAAACTCGCCTCATAGAGCAGAAGACGACCTACTCAGTTAGCTCAGTATTCCGCAACCGGTGTTTCGCGGCACAATAGTGTGCCGTCACAAGGTGAAAGGTGTGACGCGAACTTTTACCTATTATTGTAATAAATTAATTGTCGATTTTAAGTAAGAAGGTGCTTGTTTATTCTTTAATACATGCTGATAACTGTTATATTTTCATAGAAATTAAATGTAATTTATTTACTTAATATTGTTGTTATAGTTTGCTTATCTTAAGTTAATTGTATTCTCTCCTGAAATATTGGGCCGGTTTGATGGGTTACAGGCGGCAAGCTTTGTGTTCACCGCAAAGAAAGCCGCGTAAGACTTTTAGCAAGCATTTTAGCGGCCCGCACCAATCATACAATAGAGTTTACGTTCAAAACTCTAAACGTTCTAAACCCTATTCAAGAGAGTTCTTTGTAACACCGCATCTTTTGTGTACGGCTGGCTGTACGTGCTTTTAACTAAAATTGCGGGGATTAGCACAAATTTCCCTCTCTTTTATTATTTTATTGCCTTGTTTTGATATTTGTGCCTGTTTGTCGGCGCTTCTTAAACTTTATTGCTCTTTTCCTTCGCCGAAGGACCCACACATTGTCAGACAACAATTACAGTATTTCAGTTCAGTTCTATCACAGCTGTGCTCTGCAGTAGTGCGAATATTGTGATTGCTACACCAGTCTTACTATTTTCTATTACAGTGTTATTAAACTATTTTTATTTCGATATGGATAAGTTCCTTGTACGGAGTGGTCCATCCTCGAGTGCAAGTAGTGAAACGATCGAGGCCGAAAAAAAGAAACAGAAAGTAGTTCACCGGCAATATAGTGATAATTATTTATCTTACGGGTTTTTTGGTGTGGTGACAAAACATGCCCAATCCCCGAGTGTGTTGTATGTGGTGAAAAACTCAGTAATGCTGCTATGGTTCCCAGTAAATTGAAACGACATTTGTCAACAAAACATTCCTCTCTGTTAAGTAAAGATGTGAATTATTTTCGTCGGTTGTTGGAACAAAATAAAAAACAAGTGACGCTCATGACTACGTCGGTACGTGTTTCGCAAAAAGTACAGGAAGCTAGCTATAAGGTAGCCGAACTTATCGTAAAGGTCAAAAAACCACACACAATAGCAGAAACGTTGTTAATGCCCGCGTGTAAAGAAATGGTAAAAATAGTCCTGGGTTTAGAAGCTCGTACTGAAATTTCAAAAATTCCTCTCTCTGCTGACACAATCAGCCGCCGAGTTAGTGACATGTCCAGTGACATCGAAGACATTATGAAGGAGAAAATAAAGAGCAGTCGAAAGTTCTCACTTCAGATCGACGAGTCCACCGATATTGGCGGTCACGCACAACTTCTTTCCTACATAAGGTATGTTGATGGGGATGTAATTGCAACTAATTTCTTTTTTTGCAAAGAACTACCCGAGCGAGCAATCGGTGAAGAAATATTTCGTACGACTAATAAATATGTGGTCCGTAATGAATTAACATGTGAGGATTGCGTTAGTGTTTGTACAGACGGAGCCGCTTCTATGACAGGCCGAGTGAAAGGATTCGTGGGTAAAGTACGCGAAATAAATCCTAACTTACGAACCGACCATTGTCTCATTCACCGCGAAGCCATTGTTGCTAAGTCTTTGCCATCTCCTCTGAAAATTGTGATGGACGAAGTAGTAAAAGTCGTGAACTTCATCAAATCGCGGTCCCTAAATATGCGGCTTTTTAACGTTTTGTCAAGAAATGGGATCAGAGCACACTACACTTCTGCTACATACAGAAGTACGATGGTTATCTCGAGGTAAAGTGTTAACGCGAATGTTTGAACTTAAAGAAGAGGTACTTGCATTTTTTACTATTGAGGGGCATGAGTATGCGGATTTATTTGCAGATGATGAATGGATATCTAAGTTGGCATATCTTTCCGATATTTTCGTACACTTGAATGAACTAAACAGAAAAATGCAAGGTAGAAACGAAAATATTCTGACTAGTATGGATAAGATTCAAGGATTTATTAATAAGTTAAATTTGTGAATACAGACAATTGAAAATGGATCGTGTGAGATGTTCCCAACTGTATGGCCCCTTGCTGACGATAATAAGGTGTTGATGGACTTAATTAAAGAACATTTAGTACTCTTGCAGCAGAATTTCAAAATATATTTTGGAGAGAGTGTTGAAGATTTTGACTAGGTTCGTGATCCATTCATTATGGATTCGAAACATCTTCCGAATAATTTAGGCTTACAAGAGGAACTGGCAGATTTGAAAGCAGACAGAACATTGAAATTAAAATTTTTCGAAGTGCCTTTGGAAATATTTTGGTTGTCAATAAGTAGTGAATACCCGGCTATCTCCGAGATGGCAGTTAATGTGTTATTACCATTTTCAACTACATATTTGTGTGAACTGGGCTTCTCGACGTTGACTGAAATTAAAACATCAAAGAGAGAGAGACTCAAATCCATCGATGAAGAAATGAGGCTTGCTTTGTCAACGATTCCGCCACGAATCAGCCGTCTGTGTGCAGCTAAGCAGGCTCAAGTATCACATTGAAGGTGTGAGTAGAGTTGTTTACTTTAAAATTCGTATTTTCTACAGTGAATTAAAGTTAATAAATTGTTAATAAATGCATGAGTCTATTCCTGTTTTATAATAATAATAATAATAATTGATTACATAACGACGTAATATTTCGTAATTATATTAAGATTCATATGATTTTGAGGGGACATACATTTTGGTGTGCCGTGTTGAGTCTAGGCCCGTCTGGGGTGTGCCGTGAGTAAAAAAATGTTGCGGAACACTGAGTTAGCTGACAGATCAGGAACGCGTCTACTTTGCATAGAAACGTAGACGGGTGCAGTAACAAGCAAGTTAATCGAACATTTTTATCGCGTGAAATTAGAAAACCGCGCGAATGTTTTGATACAACCCAGTATTTCAGCGATTTAACCAAGCGATGACTTCGATTTTTACCTTTTAGCGAAATTTGAAAACGAACTCCACCTGCACAGTATTTGGATAAAGAAAGTGCTCTGATAAGCGTTAAGAATAAGGTAAATGTTATTTCAAAACATTAAAAAAACATACAAAACAGGAGAAGGAACGCGTTCGGAGTATTTTTAAAAAATGTTTAAGGTTTTGCTGTACGTTAATTTTGTACTTTTTTTCAGAGAAATCTGATTAATTTTGCTTTCCGACTTTGTTTTTACCAACCCGTAGGACTCAACTTAATTTGCATACATTAGGTGTTTGGAATGTGCTATATTACGATGACATTGCGTGCAAAGGTTTTGTTTGAGCAAGAAAAATATATTTTTTTTTTTAATAATGCGATCTTTTTACGTTATTCTACTGTTCCCTGTCACACACACACACACACACACACACACACACACACACACACACACACACACACACACACACACACACACACACACACACACACACACACACACACACACACACACACACACACACACACACACACACACACACACACACACACACACACACACACACACACACACACACACACACACACACACACACACACACACACACACACACACACACACACACACACACACACACACACATGTGCTAATTATAGAGAACTTAGTTTGCTTCGTATAAAGAACTTACATTGTTTTAATGCCAGCCAAAACCAGTGACATATCTAGAATTTGGTCTGGGGGGGGGTCCGAGGTCGGGTCGGCTTCATACAAAAGAAAAAACAACTTAAGACTAATCAACATTACTAACTGTAAACTGGCTGAAATAAGTCCAATTAAAGTAAATGGAAATAACACAATAAAAATACGCGTTATTCAAACATTGTTTACAAGATACTTATTGACAGAATTGATTTTCCTTTATTTCATATTTTTATACGCTAATGCTGTGTAATAAACATGCTTGTATATTTAAAAAAGAGTTACTACTATATTAGCCTACACAGCTGAAAAAAATAATAAAACAGCCTAAAAATTAAGAGATTAAAAACTTCGTCAACTCTTTCGACCCTCTGGGTGGAGGTCCGGCCCCCCCCCATTAGTCACCGCATAAATACGTCCCTGCCCAAAACAAATTATTACCCGAAATATATTCAAATCATTACAAAGAACGACGACATTTTTAAACCACTAACTGCCAGACACACTGATAATACAAAAAATCGGCATGGAGAACCATACATGCCTTCTATGTTCTAAGATTTATATTTAAAATCATTTACTTGAATTTGGGTCGATAATTTCTAAAAAAAAAAAATCCCCCACATTGAGTTTTATAGTTGACAAATTTAAATGAAATATTTCCATAGAAACCACTTCTTTGTTGCCGACAACGCAGTACACAAAAATTATCCCCTCCCCCTTCAACTATTATTTTAATTTAAGAAAATTACCCCTCCCCCTTAAACTACCCTTGATATTTATAGATGTTTCATCTACCTTTCTACAAACAAAAAATTCTACATACAGACACTTCTCGGAAAATGACTTTTCTTCATGTTTTGAGGGTAGTACAATAGAATCTGCCCTTATCTGGATCACGATTTTTTTCGCAATCACCATACTTCCATTTCCTTATGGAACATGGAAGTAAAAGTACATACGAAATATAATACAAGATTGGAAATAACGAAGACCCATCAGTACGAACCCACAGCGATGACAATTCCAAGCATAAAGAGACACACTTTACGGGAATGACGACGAGCGTACACCTTGTTTGAAACATGTTTCAAGTAAGAAGCGTATCACAGCCTCGTTTGAACGTATCACATGGTTAGTCTTGCAGCGCGGTTTTCAAAGCACGTGCGAGCGAGTTGCGCCTACTATTCCGAGCTAATTCCGACGGTCACTGACAACCACATCCGAATGTAGCAGCGTTGCGTTAACTGGCTAGGAGGCATTCTTACTATTACTCCGGTCGACCCAGATCTACTACTGACTAACCACGAATTGCGAAGCAACTCAGACTGAGATCTTGCAACCAGTCAGCCTATAGACTGACATGTTGGTCATCTATCAGAATGGAAGGACCGTCTATTGCGGTCTCAAATGAATTACATCGATATCATCCACGCTTTCTAAATCTTCACTTCATTTTTGTCCAATTGACTTGTAATGCCGAACTTACTCGGATAAGCTGCCATCTGGGGTCCTATTCAGATGACCAGTCTATCTCGGTTTTCCCCAAAACAATCTCGATTATTCCAAATTTTGAAGTACTTACGTATGTCTTATTTTACAGAGTATCTTTTCGTTTGCAAGGATCTCTTCTCCGATGTCTGTATTCCGCTAAGTTTGTTTTTCACCGGACTCGTGTTTCGGAATCGTTGAGAAAAATCGCCGACAAAATTTAATTTACGTTACTTTTAACTTGTAACATTTTAGCTACCTTTTACTTCTCAAATCTCGTCAAATAATTCAAGATATTGACCAGAAATTGTATAATTCATAACGGACATCATGATCTACATCGTACGTGATGTCGCGACGAAGGTAGAGGAAGTATACCAAGTGCTCTATGCTCTTAATATCTACCGTTATTTTAGTTCGCACTGGGTAGTTACCACAAAAGCCGTAGTTACTAATGAATAGCATAGTCGCAAACTCTATTTTAAATTAAGGAAAAAGATTAACATCTCGTAATAGCAATTATATTCTTTGAAACTTCAACACTCGAGAGGGAGTCTGACACCACTTGCAGTAAGAGGAGTCACTCCGGGTCTGCTGTGCATTTTAGGGGCCTTGTGGCCTGTCTAGTCAACAGGTACGTAGCCAGTTAACTCAGCGTAGCTAAGCCACTGAGGACTGACGAAAAGTTGGATCAACAAACAAAATTAGTTTAATTTCCAATTTCCACTGCAGAAACGTTCTTGAACTTCCAAAATTAACTTGAAATTTTGTATGATCAATTGAATGTTTTGTTAAATGGTCAAATGGTCTGTGGTGTGTTAAACGGTTTTCGGTAGTTCTGTTAAACGGCTAGTGTGACATTTATCAGACGAACCAAATTTATTTTGCCATCAGTTAAGGCGTTTTATTTTGCGAGGTCTCGACTTCGTCACGTAACTCACCCCTACCATGAGAAGCGTCTGGCGATGCTAAAATTACTCTCGCTCTCATTCTGTATTTTGTAGCAATAGGCTATACTGTACAAAAGGCGCAAAGTCCATTCTATAAGAGTCTGTTTACACAATGTCTAAAGTATTATGTAGTCGGTAATTTTACCATATGAAGGAAAGGGTCCTAAAGAAAATTATTTTGCTTGTGAAATAGACAATTTCCACTTTGTGACTGCATCTTTCTATCCTTTACTACTATCTTCTTTTACAGTTGCTTTCAACACGTACCACAAGTACATTTTCCGCTTCCAACCACATTACCGGCACTGCCCTTGGTGTTCACTCCGAACGTGACCATAAAGACTTCTTCCCGGAAGTACTACAGAATCTGCACCCGTTTCCAGTTAACGCTCTCATTAGGTTTTAAACCGCTGCCCTTCTTCCAGCAGTCAGTCTATGGTTTATTGTATTCCTTGAAGCATCTGTTTCTGCTTTTAGCAATGCTGACATTTAGATTTGGTTTATTTCCGTATTCCAGAATGTAAATTTCTTCCATTATTTACTAAAGTCAGTACTTTTAATATCCACATGTTAATCAACTTTGCTTTAATGTGAGTACCAAGATTGACTAAAAAATTTGTGTCTCAATAACTGTTGAATGTTTTAGATGAGACTGACTTGTTTTATGTTGTTCTGCACTTGATTTGTTTTTACTGTTGTCAAAAAAACGTGAATATACACAATCATTTTTAATGTAATTTTCATACATTTTTTGGCTAGTTAATTATAAATTATGTTATTTGTAAACTAACCTAATAGACGGATGTGGAAATAACTTTTATCTGGATTTTGTTTGGTACTGGTCTTCCAGACTGCACCGTGTACGTTTTTGTTTTCAATACATTTCTGTTAAATAGTAACGTAACACTAACTGTGATTCATTCTGTGATCTCACAGTAGCCTCTCGCACAGACGAGTGTAAATTACAACGCTACATTATGTAGTGTGTTTGCGAGCGCATGCTTTACCGAGTTGACATTATGGTGATTAGGCGCTATCGTATAAAAGCACTGATGAGAAACGTCCGCAGAAAGACAGAGAAAGAAAGAGAGAGCTAGAGAGAGATTCAGTGACGTGTGTAATCAAACATGAGTAACAGAAAACGCATATGGAAATGTACATACATGAGCGTGTAGGCGTAGATGAAGAAAATAATTTTTTTCCACTGCAGTCACAGTTCTACAACATACTTTGTTTTCCCGTTTTTGGTGTTTTTTTTGGACCACTTAAAATTCTATCATTTTGCATTATAGTATACAATTGTTTGTTTGAAATAAACTCTGGAGGAAATATGCAGCCTATGCAGACGACGTGGTAATTATGGCAAAAACAAGACCAGTGCTAGTGGCAGCATGTCAGGAATTGGAAAGAGAGGGGCAAAAGACCAGATTAAAAATAAATGAGGAGAAACAAAGTATATTTTGATGAGAAGGAATGAGAGAAGAGAGAAAGGAGAGAATAAGCAACCACAGTTTTGAGGAGGTCCAAGAATTAAAATATCTCGAAAGCACAATTACAAAGAATAATGAAGCAAGCGAAGAAATAAAAGCAAGAATAGCAGCAAGGAACAGAAGCTAGTACGCATTAAAAAATATATTCCAATCCAGGAATGTATCTAAAAATGTCAAAAAGAAAATATACACCACAGTAATCAGACCTATAGTAACATATGAAACCACGAAATGGGTACTGAAGTTAGAAGACATGAAAAACCTTGGTGTTTTTGAGAGGAAAATTCTGAGAATTTATGGAACAGTGTGGTACTGAAAGATGTTGAGGATAAGAAAGAATCGGGAGCTAAGAGACCTGAATGGAGAAGCGGACATAGTTGCGGCAGTGAAGGCGCAAAGGTTGAGATTGTTGAGGCACGTGGTGAGAATGAGAAGTGACCGAGGCCTAAAAATTGCACTAGAGAGGAACCCGGAGGGAGTAAGGAAGAGAGGACGTCCGGGGAAGAAGATGGTATGAAGATGTGGAAGGGGATTTGAGGGAGATGCAAGTGGAGGGTTGGAGGAGTAAAGCTCTGGACAGAGAAGAATGGAGGAGAATCGTTGAGCAGGCCAGGGTTCTACAGGGACCGTAGTGCCAGAAGAAGAAGAAGAAGAAGAAGTTTATTTGGATATCGCGAATGATATGCCTAAATCAGGAGTCACAATTGGCGGATACAGGTCCGGATCCGAACCACGGACCCTCTCACTTTCCGAACCAGTCGGAAAATAATGATCCAAATAGAGTAAGCAAAAATTAAAATTTTCCTGTTCCACTCTTGTTTTTCTTTTTCTTCAAGGTGTAGGCAATTAATGGTAGGCGTCTGCTTCGTGGTGTGTCTATGCTCCATCTTTATTGATGCTTGACAGGTTTTGCTTAAAGGGCAGTTCGTCAGGATTACTTCAATCCATATGGTCAAATCAACTTGAGGTATACTTTTCGATTCTTTCCTTTAATTTAAATATTCTTCGTTCTTCTTGTAATGTTTCGTTTTCGTATTCTAACGCTACACAAAAGTATCAGTTACAATTTTCTCCCTTCACGGAGTAAACTGTTGTTGCTTTGCTAACTGTTCCATTTTTGCCTGTTATTAAAAATTCTTTGTTTGGTAATTGTATAGGGTGCGTCAGCTAAATCCGGACAAAATTCAATTTGAATTTTCCGCCACATTTGACTTCAGCAGTAGTCGATTGTTGGCGTTTAGGTAAGCCAGGTGTATGTGTAAGACGCGTATAACCTCAAAATGGGTGTGTCTGTGAGATTGAGTGCGGAATATAATCGGAGCGGCAGTAATTGAAGCGCTTCGCGCCGGGCTTTCGCCGACCGAAATTATTCGCTTCTTCGGGTACCCGCGATTGACCGTTTACGACATCGCCCAAAAGTATGCAGACGCGGAGAAGTCCGAAGAAGGGTTCCGCGAACCCTGCAAAGCAAAGCCATTCAAGAGAAAAGACTGCTAGGGCCCCAAATGTCGTCCATAAGGGCTCAAGAGTTCATTTCAGAAGACCCAGGGGTGCCGCTTCGTAAATTGTCCACCACACTTGCGGTGAGTGAGGCGACCATGCGTCGAATCGCAGAAAATGAACTGAGATACACGTCTTATGTGCCCAAGGTATGACAAATGCTGTCTGAGGCTGCCAAAGTCAAGAGAGTTGCCCGCTGCAATTTGCTTCTTTGTTCATTGAAGCACGAAGCTGCGGGTCGCCTCAGGTTTTTTCTGATGAAAAGATTTTTACTGTTGATGCAAAAGTGAACCGAAGAAACGACCGTTGGGTCGCGCATGATCCCGAGGATGTCCCTGTAGTAGCCAGGACGAAGTTTCCGGCCAGTGTTCACGTCTTAAGCGTCGTCTCCAGTGAGGGTGACGTCATGCCGCCACAGTTCCTTAAAAAGGGAGAAACCATCACGATGGACGTTTACCTCCAGATTCTTAGAACTGTAGTGAATCCATTGATGGAAACTGTGGCCTCCGGGAGACCGTACATCTTTCAACAGGACGATGCACCTGCTCACACAAGACCTGGTCACACAAGCCATTTAGTGCAGAACTGGCTTTCCGATAACGTGGACGCATTCTGTTGTAAGGAATTCTGGCCTCCCAATAGTCCTGATTTAAACCCCATTGATTATTACGTTTGGTGCGTTATTGAAAGGATGTCTAACAAGTCTAGCAACCCAACGTGGCAACCCTTCAGGCCAGTATTGAGGCAGCATTCGCGGATTTAGACAAGGAGCAGTTAAAGAGAGCATGCTCGCGCTTCAGAACAACGATCGAGGCAGTGATCACAGCAAACGGGGGTTATGTCGAATAAATATTATTGTTTTGTATAAATAATAAATGATTAAATATTATTGTTCTATTATTGTTTTAATAAACTGTTTGTTTTGTCCGGATTTAGCTGACGCACCCTACACATCTCGGTTGCGGAGGACGCGCGTAGGCTTGAACTTCAGTGTTTCAACAGAATTTGACATAGTAAAACCTCAAACGGCTCCATGTCAGCAGCTATGCTTGCACTAATTCTAATTATCTATTTTAATGGGGGGGGGGGGGACACACTTTGTAGAGGCTAACGCAATAGGATATTAACTTGTAGTAAAATCTCTGGTCACAAGACTTATGGCTGAAATGACAACTATTCATATCCGCGTACGTTTACGTTACAGTTGTTGTTAATATATTTGGTTAAATCTTTTGATACAACATATTCTCACGAATCTACGTTTTAAAAAATATATTATTGTTGCAAAAAGAGTTTTTTATTTATTTTTATTTCAACCTGATGCACTTTTCATAAAATATTTTATAAAAAAACTTTACGTTAGGTTGAAATAAGACGGTAAAATAAGAACATTCTACTTGCAGTAAAATATAAGTTGATTACATATATATTACACAACTTAACAAGTTACTTACAAAGAAAACATCGATTTTCAAAAATAAACTTTATAAAGAATAAATTTAGATCATGACTAACTAAAAAAATGCTTAAAAGACGCAATGCAAATAGCTTGTACTGTTTTAGATCCAGATCTTAGACAGATTTACTAGTGTACTAGTGTAGATTTACTATCGCATTCCGCTGCTTCCGATATATCGTTTCGAGCGTTTCAGCTTATATTCTGATCGGGGGTGCTCAAAACACTTATCGAAAAATAGTGAAGTGAAACCGGTGATTTCTATATTTGTGAACCCACAATGTTCTAGCAAATGTTTATTAATTATATAGCAGTGTAGTGAGACAAATGTTAGAAAAAAAAACACTTATCCCACTGAGTGAAAGGCTGTTAAACATTTTTTACATATTCTATTTACTGTGTGTAGAAAGAAAATTATTTTTGATGTTTTTTATAATTTAATTCATAAAGTGCTTCATAATTATTTCAAACAGACGTTCATTAACACAAACAGATAGAGTATTTAATTATATTAAAAACAATTTTACACAAGCACGTGTGTCAGCGCGCGCGCGCACACACACAACCAGTAACACTTAGTGTGTTTAATATTCTGGACCTGAACTGATGTAGCCTGTTGAAAATGGACCTCCATGAAATCTAACTTATGATCCCTGATACTTAAATATTCTTAACGTAAATGTTTTACTTGAACTTTATTTTAATTTCGATACTGTGAGAGGTTGTACCACCGGTATGTGCGCAATTGAAGGAAACGAGGGTTGAGGATCGTTCATGGAATAACCAGGTTTGTAGGCTAATTCGTAAAATGTAGGAAAACGTTGTGGGCCGATGTGAGTGTGCGATAACTCATGTTTATTGATTTCAACGTATTTATTTATTTATAATGCCTTTATGAATTGTTTTGGAATTTCTAATATGTAACGGATTATGAAATTTGTGTAGATTCGTGTTGGATTACGTGTGATCACGACAAAAGCGATCTATGAAACTTGTATACAGTGTATTATATTTCATAAAAATTGTCACACCATTATTAGAGTATTATTGAAATACACGTAAAATTGCGTTTTAAGGAAAGAAAAAAAATCTCGAAAAAACAATCAGCAAATAGTTATTCACATATTAATATGTGGGTCAGAATCATGGACAACCATAGAAGAATCTGCAACAATAGTAGAAGCAACACGAACGATTTCGTACGAAAAACAGACAGTAACATAATCACGGGTAAGATGTAATACATTCAGAAAACTACTTAAAACCAAACCTGCAGAACACATGAGAATACACGTGAGACAATTTCGTCCCATCAACAGTACGAATGAGAAAAGAATAACTTGAACAATGTTAGGTCGGAGATCAATAAAGAAGAAAAGGTAAAGAGACCTACAAAAATGGCATAGTGAAATAAGGAATGTGCTTGAGAAAAGATGAGAAAACTTATGGTTTTTGCTTAAAAGATCAGAGAACAGCAGGAAATGGAAAATTATGGAAAAGTAACCCGCTCTCTTTAAACCTAAGTATGGTATAGGCTATACAATTTCACTTCATTGTCACCTTTGATTGACTGAAGAAGAAGCAATTTTCAAAGAACTTAACGGATACACGTAGTGACCCAAACTTCAGTGTAGTGGGTGCGGAATTGTCCAATTGGACTGAAACGAAGTTATCAGCTATCTGGTTCGTTAACAAGTATCAGACAAACTTTGTCATTAACAGTGATAGTCTGCCACCGCGCAAGCCAATTCTATACAAAGCTTTCACTGAATTTGCTATTACAAAGCGCAAAGGATTGAAAGACGAATGTCTATAGTAATAAAACAAACTATGAGTGTACTGGCCTACCTTATCCTACGTGTTTTGTGGTCATATATTTACAAAATAGGCCCCAGACTGCACAACTACTAGGTGTTAACGTTTGGATCCAGTGCAGTGTACGCATTCTCTTTTGGACACACGTCTATGTCAAGTGAAGCGGACAACTGGTCTGTTTTGGTGTTGAGTTCTTGTTGATTAGAATACTGTACGTGGACGTTACTTTCATGATTTAAAACCGTACACAAAGAAGACACCAAAATTTCTTTATTCGTTTGGAATTTACAAATTATCGGAATCTCCCCAGTCTTTCTGCTTATAAATCTTCTATCCGGAGTGTTATTTTTAACTTTGTACGGTATTTATGAAATGGAAATATCCGACTTTGCTTGTACTAGTGGCAAGTGTAAAGTGGTACTTTCTGTCATTATATTAAAAAAAAAATATTTAACAGAGTTTTTATTCTTGGATTTCGTTGTCCATGACGTGTCCGTTACTTAAATAAATATCACTATTACATTAACGACTCGGAACACTAGGTTTTTTATAAGTAATTATAAGTAAGTTAATTATAAGGCTCTGAAGAAGCCTTTTAAAGGAGAAATCCGGTTCAGGCTATAAGGTAAAACTTTATGCTTTTACTTATAAAAACCTAGTGTTCCGAGTCGTTAATGTAATAGTGATATTTAGAGTTTTTATACCAATTTTTTGATTAAATGTAGTCTAAAAAATAAACAAATAAATCTGTAAATGAAAGGAATAGATTTTTTATGCATTTTACTACTTTATTCTCATTGTTATTACTTTTCCTACAATGGAAAGGAACCATAGTAGGTAAGTTTTAAGTCGTGGACCCGTTATTATTTACAGTGTACCCGTTATGTCAGACTGTAGTGAAACGAAAATTGTTACTGGCAGTGGTGTTTCCCGAACCGATGACTCCACTCACACCATTAACGAGCGTTGTCTTCCTAGAAAGCTTCGACGTTACGTTGAAAATAATTATTCCGTATAACTGGAAGGCTTAATTAGTTTACGAAAAAGCGGTAGAAACTCCGGTATTAGTTAAAAAACCTTTAAAAAAATAAAAGTGGGCACAGCTGATCCACTATATTGCTTCTCCTTTCCACAAAGGATCCAGTCAGCGTCCTGTTTTCACCCACTCTCTTCAAAACCTCATCGTTAAATACTCTTTCTGTCCAGGTATTCTTAAGGCCCTCATCTAGCACCGCATCTAAAAAGCTTCACGGTACTAGACAAGCTCCAAATGAAACGCTTTATAAATTTCTTTCTGGTTTCCAGGGACATGTTTCAAGACACTAGAAGAGACATTATCTTGAAAAATGTCCCTGTTGTGTACTAAAAAAATTCCATACTACTATGTAGTATACTAAATGGTTAGAGGGTAACGTCTGCGAAGATTTGGACGTGTCGCGTAGCACAAATTAGAATTCTAAGATCAAACTAGAAAACGCCTAGTCAGAGAAATATGTTGTAATCGGAAAAGAGTGCAGTATGAAATGTTTTAAGGTATAAATTCTTCCTTAAGAAGTAATACAGTTTCCTTATTTTAGAAATAAATAAAAAAGGCGGTTGAAAGTTGATTACTAAAAGTGTTATTATAATTGTAGTCAAGCTATACAAAAATGTAAGGGATCACAGGGCAGGACAGAATGATAAAATAGCAAAACCAATAAAAACATAATAAATGCTTCCTGAGGGATGGAAGGGGGATGGAAGAAGGGACAGATTAGACTAACTATATGTACGAACCGTACGTTATTCAATTGGGGGGGGGGGAGTGTGGCCAGCACTTTGTTCACCTGCCTATTACTCTAGGTCCTCATTTATATAAAAACATAAAAATTATTTAACAAAGTGGTTGCAAACATATGTACTGAATGTTATTTAAAAGAAAATTATCGCTAATATTAAATCTATATTTTGTTGGAAATTGTTACTCAATTAATATTAACTGAAGTCCACAACCTGAGTCGACCTTGGGACTAAAATACTCACTTAAACATTATTGTGTTACCCGGGGAATCCCGCATGGAATCCAGCATACTAAGTTTAGTAATCAAACTCTATACCCACCGACTTCCTAACCTTTCTGGAAGATACGTGCTTTTTGGATGAAGATGTAGAGGAAGATGAAGATATCCCAGAAGAGACAAATTACCGATCGAAAATTGTAAAAAATGAACTAACAGGTATGGTAATATAAGATTCATTACTGATGACATTTAAACGAAGCATGAAATAGATATGAATGTCAATGTAACACAACACTTTTTTCTTCGTATTATTTGAATTAGCAGCCATCTTTACTATTTCTTTTATGAAGTTGCTAACTGCTACCATTTTTTGTTCAGACAAAGCTTTTCGTCATCTCTGACATCATCAGGTCTTGAACAACGTAATTTATCGTTGTTCAAGACCTGATGATGTCAGAGATGACGAAAAGCTTTGTCTGAACAAAAAATGGTAGCAGTTAGCAACTTCATAAAACAACACTTTTTTGTTTTGTTGTGTGTGTAGGTTCAAACAAAAACTGGTACTGTTGAAATAATGACAACACTAATTATAGGCGCCAATCAAGATTTTGTTGCTGATATGTGTCTTCATCAATATATGAATAATCACAATAACATAATAATATTTAATATTGATTTACAGTTAATATTAAGTTAGTAACAATGTCTAACAAAAAATAGATTTGAATGTTAGCTATACTTATCTTTTAAAAAACATTTAGTACATATTTGTTTACAACCACTTTGTCAAATAATTTTAATGTTTATATATATATATATATATATATATTGTAACGCGACGAAAGGAAGGACCTAATAAGCGATTAAATCTAATATAAAATGACCCTTAATGAAACCATTTACATAACCTTGGTGAAGGAATAAAATACAAATTACCAGAATTACCAGAATAAGTACCATGCAATGAGTAATAATTAATGTATTTAATTTATAAGCAAAGAACTGTGTATTAAGATTTAAGAGTGATCAAAACAATCAGTGAGTGCAAAAAATAAGTGAGAGCTGATAATTGCTAATCACAGAAAGGACTGTGGCAATAAATAGCAATTATCCAGTGAACACAAGTGTACTAATAACAAACTGAAACAAAGTGTAACAGACTAGATAATAAGTAGGGTTTAGATAATAGTAGTACTTACTACTTGTCATATTTTAATTTGCAAATCTTAATGTTAGGTATTAATTTGTTAATTAGTATTATTGTTCATATATTCAAGAAAAAATGACTATCAGTGTGTTAATACACAGAATATATGATTTTTGATTCACAGAAATAAGAATCCTATATTATTAATTTAAAATGATATATTAAAGAACATTTCATGACAAACTGATAGTAAAAAAAGATATTAATGTTAGGTAGTAAACAGTTGTTGAAAATTCAGTTTTATGGTTTAATGTCAATTAGAGTTAGTCATAAAAATATATCATTGTATTAATATGTTTAGTTCATGTTTATGTTTTTATTTTTGTCATGTAACAATTATAATTCATCAAAGGGTATTAAGCCAAAAGGCTACATAATATGTATAGATTGAAGGATTGTACTAAAGGAAGTGCCAAAACATAGGCCAAATCAACATAAATTTGTTGTAAACCAACTAACAAATTATTATGTTACTGTAAACCTATAATAAATAGTATAATCACTAAGTTAGGCCTTATTCAGATATCAGTAACAATGTTGTAATAATTTCATGAGATTGTAAAATAACTTTATAGATGTTAAACTACTTAAAGACCTAGGAAATAGAATTTTTGTAAAAAGTTAAAACAGTTATTAGAACACTCACATATGGCATGTGAGATACCAAAATGTTTGTAATTTTGTAAAGAAAATCATAGTGCAAATTAATTTTAGGAATATTTAATATTAATTAGGGAGTAGTTTTAAGTAGGAAATATAAAAACTGTAAATCTTAAATAATCAGGGTCACATGACCTAGTAACCTGACGTTTTTGACCAATAGGAATTTTTCTAATTTTGGTCAAACCCGTACTTCTACAGGCAGAAGAAAAATTATTATTCTATTGTTAGACTTGAAAGTGATCAGTTAAAAAATCTTTGTCTCTCTGAAAGAAGAAGTATACCATAGAATCGTATCTGAGTCAGACAAAAAGAAAAAGTTGAAAAATATGAATAGAAATTATGAAGCGAGCAAATTATAACATAACGTATAAATAGAAGGAACGAAGAATTAAACAAAAAATATTTTAACATTTAACTGATTATTCTACAAGTGGGTGAGAAATAACCTAATTATAAAGACACTCTTAAAATTACAATATACCAGAACTATTTCCACTAACACTTATGCACCAGAACAATAGTGAAGAAACTTAAAAACAGTGGACAATTTATATAATTCATTTTATTTATAAAACTTGTGTAAAAACATTTGGAATTTTATTACACATAAAGCCGGCGTGACCAAGAGCCTCCATCTTGAAACTATTCCAGTGCATCCTGGGAAGACGTCATTTCATCTTGCTCATAAACCAAATTGTATAAGTTAATTATTTTTTATTGTGTTCTGTTTAGTTTTAAGTCTTGTTATTTTAGCCGATAAGAATTATTTAATTTGTGATGTATAGTACTTCTTTGTGGGCGTTTCGTGCTTTAATAACAGTCCAAAGAACCCCGAACTGAGTATAATATACGAAAACGATTCAGAATCGAACCGGAAGCAAGAATCGATACCCATATTTTGTAAACTCGACTTCAGAGTAATGAGAATTGTGTTTACCAAAAAATAAATGAAAATACTTTCCCTAATTGAAGTAAACTGCTTTTTATTTTAAATAAAAATAAAATAGAGGTTTTATTACAGCCAAGAAGAGTTGAACGACTACGAAGACTTAATTAAAAACGTAACGCCAAGTAAGTTACGGTAAGTCAACTAACCTCAAATGGGAGACTATACCATAATTAAATTCAGTACTTATGAAAGATAACTTGAAGTATTTTAATTAAATTGAATGATTGTAATAAAATCTATAAAACACATGAAGTGTAAACATCGCTTCTTACAAGAGGTAAGGTAAATTAGAAAATCCTACCGCCACTATTCAAGTACAACGGCTGAGCCTGTTTCCGCTTAGCAATTGCAAGCAACAAAAATTTTAAATAAGTGGTTCCACCTTTTATTTATTTTAAATAGATCGTATATTTGTTTTGTTACAAATTGAAGTCAACAACTTGGGGCCGTACAAAATAGAAACCTTATTAAGGAAAGTCTTCGAACTTTATAACAAAACTGAATTCAATTATTCCAATTAGTATAAAATAATAATATTACAAACAACATAGATACAACACAAATAACATGTTACAAATTAGCGCTTCCAACGCGGGGCGTTAAATAGGTTATTAAACGTAATAAATATAAATAAAATAATTATAAATCACGAAGAGACAACACAAATATTATATTATAATGTATGTAATTATATGCAGAATTTAATGTATTAAATGAGTAACAACTTACTCTTATTATTGTAATTTGTTAGTACTTGACACAATGTAGTTAGAGATAAGATTCTCAATAGTGAGGTCTTTCAAATAGGGCAGTGACTTTCAAGCAAATTAAATTATTAATAATAAACAGAGTATAATGATCTTAATTAATTGGTGTGCGTTTCCTCCTCCTCGTTGGTCCTGATTCACCGTTCGGTGCACCTTGCTACGGTTTCTGAAGAGGCGATTCTCACTACACTTTTCACTTCATTCACGGTATTAACACTTGAACAATTTAGCTCGTACACTCAATGAAATTATAAATTTAAGTAAAAAATAAATAAAAGTTGACTTCGCTGTGAACTGTGGCTCCAATTGTAAACGTCTAAGCTGACATTATAAATGTGATTGATTTGAAGATCAAAAGATGATTTCCTCAAGGTATCAGACTTGACTATATAAGCGTATGCATTATGACTGTATATCGGGAATAACACTGACAGTAAAAGAGGCGAAATTTCTGTATTCTCTTCAATAAATACGATTAACGCTGTTTTTCCATTCACCAATTGGAATAATCCTGTTTGTATTACTTCTTCTTGTATGTAACAGCTTTTCTGATTGGTCAAAATTTCTTCCTCGCTTGCAGAATTCTCGGTATCCACATCCAGCCCTCAAAACGATATGTGTTTCCTTGAACAGCCCTTCATACTTCCTAATTTGTCACACATACTGTTACAACTGCGAGTACTTACCACCTACCAGTAAAAAAATTACTTAAAACAATGTACGCGTTTCCTAGAGGGCAAACATAATTTATAACCTGTGAAACACAAGTATTGTTTACTAAATTGTTTTTTTATTTTTACAACAAAGATTGTTTGTCCACTAACATATGTTTCTAGGTAAAGTTCAATACGGAACATTTATTCGTAAACATTTGGTATACACATGCTGACATAATGTCTTCTTTATAAAAGCTAATTTGCTTGTGTTTTTTAAAGAACTTCTTTAAAAAAAGAGAATTGACTGGATGCTAGTTTATGTTGACAAAGGATGCTGTATCTATGTGTCAGAGTGACCAATTATATTGTTAAAGTATGGTTTTGAATTTGAATTGGCAAGTCCCTGTACTGTAACTGTCTTGAAACAGTATATACACAATAGAGTTAGTTCGCTAAAAGATTTTTTTTTAACATTACGCCTACACATTTGCTGTTATCGATATAGTAATCAAAACATAACTTTCCTTTGATATTGACATGCACCTTAGCCTATACGATTGCCTATATTGCTTTCTTTATACAATTTGCAATAAAATTCATTCAAACCTTTGTAGAAAATGTAAAACAAGCTAATTGTAGGGAGGAAAACAAACTATCTACCTTATCATTCTCCATGAATCAATAAATGGCGAAATGTTTGCTCAGTGAATAGACACAGTTTTTGAAACATGTCTGTCGACGTTTCGACATTTTTTACCGTCGTCATCAGAACAATTGTTAGGGCACCAAAAACGCAACCGTGACAAGCAAGTACAGTCCTGACATCTCACCTGCAATTGTTCCGACGATAACAATAAAAAATGTCGAAGCGCCGACACAAATATTTTAAAAGTTGTGTGTATATTTATTGACTGGAACTCACAAAACCTTTTGTCATCCAACTACTACAGGAAGCATTTACAACGAAATTGTGCACATCTTAATGACACACAGACCAGAAATTCGAGCACAGAAAGGTATTTAACTCCACCTATATTTTTAACAGTCGTACGGGACATGTTTCAGAGTATCTGTCAAATGGCACCACTTAAACAGGTCAGTTGTACACGAACAGAATTCAATAAGACAACTCTGTCTCCTAAAATTTCTCTGTCATGTACAGGCGATAGTGTGAGATGATGTTTTTGGAACGAAAATCTAAAAATTACGAGTAATACCGACATTCGCAGTAGGGTTAAGTAACGCGTTTCGCAGTGTAAATAGGCCAGATAAACATCGTGAATAATTCAGATCCGACAAGACCGCTAACTGAGCACGAAACAATTAGCAATAAACACGTGTTTAGTTTACTGACAAGCCATAAATTTTTACGATAGTCATAAATACGTGTACACTGATATACACTGTAATCCCGGCTTTATACTTGAAACAATTTTTCTCGTATTTAGTGCCCATTTGAAATTTTCGGAAATTGGCTTTATAATTTTTTGTCTGTTTACAGTCACAAAGCTCGCATGTATGTATACCAAGCACAGCCCGACCACACACCCACCCACCCGCACATACACGCACGAGTAGTTTGTGTGTGTCCTATGTTGTAGCACAGTGCTGTCAAATAAATTTTCCTTTGTTGACATGGTGCGCGTAATTTTCAAAACATGTCCAGCGTACGTTGTGATATTACCGCACACGGTGTTTCGGGAAGTATCGGTCCAAGGTCGGTGTTGTGCGTGGTATGATACCGTGGAATCGCTGTTTTTCGGCTGCTGTTTCAAAAATACAACGTTTACATTCTTTGTCAGGTCTTTTCTTGGAGTCATCAATCCGAGGACGAAATGTCACTCATAAGCGTTTGTTGTTTACATCCAAAACACTATGAGGTACGATGAGGTATCTCGCCACTTGTAGCAACATTTGTTATCTAATAAAAATCGATATGAAAATTCGTACACGCATGTACGGTTTGAAAAACAATTCGATGTACAATTAAAAGAAATTAAAAGAATTAAACGCAAAGTTTTAAGAATATTTGTTTTATAATTAAGTGAACTTTTTTTAAAAACTAAGAGTAAAAAGTTGTAACTTAATAATACAAATCAGAACTCAGAACAATCTGTAGCTAAAATTGTATAATGACCATAAAAGACGATTTTTTTATAGTATTTTAAATTTAAGGTTTGTCCGAGAAAGGCGAAAAGAAGAATACTTTTACTTTTTAACTATAATGAATTGAACATCTGCGGCTGACACTCTCACGCACGCACGCACACTCGCAGCCATCCAGTGGAATGTTATTTCTCTTCTTCTTCTTCTTCTTCTTCTTCTTCTTCTTCTTCTTCTTCTTAGTGTTTACCAATTAGACCGGGGTTCGCTATATGGATCAATGGCATGAGGTCTGTCGCATTATCTGGGCTCAGTTATGGACTCCTAAGGTCGACGTTTATAGTATTTATCCATGGCAGTTTGGGTCGGCGGCGTGTCTTTTTACCAACTTTCAGGTGACAGGCTACGTTTATGACGGTGTCAGGTGCTGCATGTTTGTACCACGGAAGTCGCCGTCCCTGCTGTTTCTCATTTATTGGAGCCACGCCAACACTATTTTCACAGTAGTGTAGTTGACATGATCAAGCAACGAGATTCCCAGTGTTCTTCGCTATATCCTCATTTCTGTAATGTTTAATGCATTCTTTACGCTTTTGGAGGCAGCCCAACACTCGACGTCGTACACGGCAACTGCTCTCACATTGTGAGGACAATGACGTAACTATGGGGGGGGGGGGGTTAATCCCCAGAGCTATTAAAATTTCAATGAAATTCCATAATCACTTGACGTAGGTCTATTTTTAAGCCAACTGAGTGTGTTAAAATAAGGCTTATAAATGATTACGTGGGAATATTCTTGAATGTCTCATTTGTCTTGACGAAAATTGGGTGTCCGATCTTAAAGCTAGCTTCATCCCACCTCTAGAAGCTACTCTAATCCCTCTCCCCATAAATTAGTTCCATTCCCCCCCCCCCACCGAGGAGCAGCTTCTAGTTACGCCACTGGTGCGGTATATCTTAGATTTCAGGCGGATTTGCATTTTGTTGTGACCTCCAGACGGCATAAAACCTTCCTCGTACATTTTCATTTGAGCAGCCATCTCTCTGTATCATTTTACCTCGGAAAGAGCCATTTCATTAATCTGAATAATGCCAGGTCATGAAACAGTACTCCATCAGAATGTTCAGACGTAGGACAAAACTGATGAAGATGGCCATGCCATGCTTCAACTCGACACTGAAGTTCTCCTTTTGAGTTTGCAGCAAGCTTCACATCGTCAGTATACCATAACGTCCATGGGACGCTCCTTTACAAATTCCTAGTAATGGAGTCCTCAATCAGAGCGTAGATCAGAGCCGATCCGTGATATACACTACAGTCACAGAAGAGCTGACAAAGTCTTGCACACGTGGCTGGTAGTGTTACTGTACACCATTCTGGCCCAATCAATGAGTACTTCGGGCACACGAAGGTTACGGAGAACATACCAAATCTTATGACGGGGAACACAATCAAAGGCTTTCTCAAGGTTAAGGTAATGTTTTCCTCTTCTCAAGATGTTTCTCCATCAGCTGGCTGGCTTTCAATATTACGTCAGTCGTTCAGCGGATCGCGTATTACACTAGTATTTGGACATAACCAGGATTGAACACATGCACTAACTTTTCCTTTATAAACGTTCGCAGTGCTTCGTAACGACGCGATGAAATTGAAACCGAGATGACAGAAATTGCAACATTAGAGAAAACTGCAGAACGTTTGAGACGCTACGCAATTTGCGGAGGTAACGATGTGTGGTCGTCTCCGGGCAACAACGAAGTAGAGTACGTCTGTATCTCGGATGCGGAATTGTCTTCAAGACGAATGATCTGAGTAAATTTTGTTGAGGCAAAAATTTATAGAAAAATAGAAAAAGTAGATGCAGTAATTTCTTGTTGCGTGTTTTCCGAATCGCAGAGGAAAAACAGAAAAACAAAAAACAGAAACGGTGAAGTAACAACAAAAAAACTTTTCGGGCCAATGTATTGTCATTTTGTAGATTAATGTGAGGATTTATGAATGATACTGCTTAAGATATAGCCGGCATTCGTTGATGAACAAGCCACTATCAGTTACAACAAAAATTTTAAAAATTTTGTATCTATTTTTCTAATGTACAGTTTTAACCAATCAACACTATTAATACTATAATATTCTAGCCGTTATAATTACTAATAGGCCCTATTATTCATTTTGTGTTCAAAATTTTCTAACTTCAAGCGTGTTTTGTTAAAAAAAAATCCGCTAGCTTTTAGTCGAAAACTCTGTAGTATAATAATTCTACTTAAAAGCAAAATTATGTTGTAATAGTTCAAAACGTTTTAATACCAGCAGTTTCTTTTTTTAATCAAGCAAAACGTACGAGGTGTTTCTCTTTGGAGAATGAGATATGTTTCCCACAGAAGGAACAACAGTTCCAAGCAGTTTGCAGAGTTTATTAATTAAAGTTACAAGTTTACAAGGCCCAACAAGAAGAAGAAGGAAACAGTGATAGGGTTGCTGAAGTACAAAACACTGCGAGATGTTAGCAGCCTGTACACCCACACCTACTGTACAGGCACATTCATTATGACGTACGGTACGTACCGAATGAGGCGCTTAACGCTGCTTGTTTTTGTAAACTGTACACTGTCGCGTGTGGTCATCCTGACAAATTACACGTACCTGTGTTTTAACTCCGTTGCGACGTTTTTGTGAACAAAAATCCCACTTAAGATCAGTTTTTGCGGTTGCTCCAGTCGCGGCTACAATTCGGTTTGAAAATTACGCTTTGGGTAACCTGCTGAATTGTTGTCACTTTGTATTATTATTACTTTCATCATCATTTCAGCATCATAATCATCATCATCATTACGATCATATTATTATTATTAACTTGCACCCAACGGGCAATAGAAGATGAGGAATAACTAGAAGGAGCCCGATAGGGGCACAATGGGCTCCACCCTGAAGTAATATGCGTAATACGCTAAGTGGTTCCAGGATTGATATGAATGCCTGAACTAGAGGTGAGTTTTCTTAGTGGGTGAGAGTCCCACGCATCGGAGGAAGTATAAACCATTCCCCCCCCCTCTAATGAAAATTATTATTAGCTTATTATTATATTTTTATTATATATTTTTATAGTTTTCTGCACCATAATTCTTACAGTGAGTTTCTTCTGCAAGAATAAAATATGTATTGGCCTATGACATTACGTACGTTTGACAGAAAAACTGCTAAGAAATACATTGTTAGTTCTGTTTTTATCTCTTTTGTTACTTTTGTTTTATAGTATTATAATAAGTCTTATAAGTCCTAAATCTTAATTTTACCCTTCATCAATGTAACTATATCCTGTAGTCCCAGGTTGTTGGTGTCAAATTATGTTAAATGAATTATTTTCTAACTATGTGAATTGAAAAATTTGAACTCTTTTATTCTGTCTTGCCTTAATTTCAATAAATTTTATTATTCTTTTCTCTTTAACATATATTGAGATTCACTAACATACAATGACCTTCTCTTCAGTTAGTAGCTCCTTTAGGTTCGATAACATGAAAACTCTTTCTCAGGGTTAATAAAAAATTAATTCAAGTCTAGGTACAGTTAAAGTCATACATATGAAATAAAATATAATAATTATAAATCTGTGTTAGTAAAGTGATGTTGTATAGTGGTGTTGAGTTAGGGGTTCTTTGGATCATACAAAAGAAACAAACTTAATAGGAACAACTAAAAAAAAATTACAATGAACACATAAAATTAATAATCATAATGTTTATAGTGTTTTCTTTATTTCATTTCACTGTTCTTGTGCTTTGAATTGAGTAATGTTTGATCAAAGGTATATTTTAACATGATGGAACAATCTCACCAAATTTGTAGTTTAGTCTACAGATTATTTCTTTATATTTATCTTCTGGCCTTCAGTTTTCCGTGTATTATATTAAACCATTATACTTCTCATTATTTCTGAAGTTTTTCTCCATTAATTCATTTTGTAACATTAATTTTTTTTTTATAAAATGTCCAGCTTCAAATTAATGTGTTCTGATCTATTTAAAATATATTTCAACAATACCCTTTCTTTTAAAAAACTCCCGATTCAATTAGTAATGCTCTTGGCTATGACATGTTTATGGGTCACAGGTTTGTTTTTATATTTTTTAATTACCATGACTTAGTTGAATCTTGTTTTTTATTAGTCACTGATGTATATAATTAGTTTCTAGTGCACTATTCCACTATTTTTAATTATTGTACACTTTGTTTGATCTTACTATATTACCTATATAGTTGTTTTATATAAATTAAATGTTTTATTCACTGCTTATTAACCAGGTCTATTTCCTATTCACTTTCACTATACACTGTTTATTAACGTCAATCACCGTTATTTTCACTTTCTTACATTATTAAACTACCTAACGTTTGTGATTATTGTTTAATATTATTTTAATTGTAATATTTAAATCACTTTCAGTTCGTAGTGCGATTATACAAAATAACTGCTTGAGGTTCGCAGACCTCCCTATAGTTTAATAGGCTTATGTAATAACACATGTTTTTTTAACTTACTTCCTAATTTGTTAATATTTATACACTATATTTTTATTTATTACAACTATTTACATATTTATTATCATTCGATCTTCCCTCCTGGGTGTAATAGTCATCGTCATGTCATTGTCTTTATACTATTTAATGAATAAGTTTTCATTTCCAATTTCCATTGTATTTGTTTATTATGATAATTCCCTTTTGTTTTTTATTATCTCTTACTCCTTGACATTATTAATTATCTTTAAATAGTTACATTTTATGTTAATTTCTTTATTTGTTAAATTGATTTTATACTTCTTTTTATTTCATTTATAAGAAAGATTGCGTTTAGGCATAATTCACAACGAATTTTGATGATTACATTATATTTACTCTAGGGCATAATCTTGTTATGTTACAACATTAACGAAAAATGGAAACCGACAAAAATAATTTAATTGGAACTAAAAATCTATTATTGGCTAATACATTCAATAGTCTCTGACGATGCACAATTGCATAACGTAAGGTAAAATAATATATTAACACTTTCGTAAAAAATGTACTTGTTTATTATTATGTATTGTTTTATCGTTATTATTATTATTATTTTTTGTTATTTTAATTTCTAAAAAGGTATATGACAAAGTTGTCTTATTTCGTACTGCGGACTTCAAGTCCTATTTGATTGATATTTTATAATATAAACAAAGTTTTTTTTGTCCTTTTCCTCATGGCAACAATGTCTTGCTGTTGACATCGACTATTCCTTCAGAAAATTTCACGCATTTTTGCAGCATAGTTGGCTAGAAATTCATGGGCTTATAGTACTCTTAATTCCTAATAACCATTTAATTGTCTCTAGGCATTACAATTTCAATTTTGAAATTGAAAATCATAATACTTCTAAATTCTTTCCACACCTCTAATATGTAGAATCTGGCATGAAGAATAAGAACGGTAGTTTATCAACCGGAAAAAGAAGTAAGATATAACTTAAATAGCCTAGACCATGACAGCGTTAGGACGTTATATGAAACTCAGTTGGAAGGGAAACTGGAAAACAAGCAATTTAGTAGTATCAAAGAACACTATATGCACATTGAAAATTGCATACACGAAGCCGCAAAGGAAGCATTGGGATGTTATGAAGAAGAAAGAAAGTCAGTGCCTTACTGGTGGAATAAAAAATTAGAATTACTAATCAAAAACAAGAAAGAGAAATACAAAAAATTTCTAACAACCAAAATAGTTGAGGACAAAATAACACATAAGGAGGCACAAGCAGCGGTGCGAAGAATGATAACGCAAAGGAAAACTGGAACATGGGATAAGAATTGCGCCCGACTGAATACTTATATAGGAGGGAGGCAATGCACTGAAATTTGGAAATTCCTAAAGTCGATAAGACGTGAAAAAAGAAAGATTTATCGCCAATATCGAAAAATATCGCCAACATCTCTACAGAAATGGGACGAATATTTTAGTAACCTCCTAAGAGAAAGCAGACAAGAAATTCAAAATAACACCGATTATGAATTCGACAACATTAGAACGACTTCCTCACCTGTAAGGTTAACCACGGAAGAGATAAAGGAAATATGTCGACATCTGAAAAATTGTAAAGCCCCCGGACCTAGCAACATTCCAGCGGAACTGCTCAAGTATGGCACAACAAAGTTATATGAACATCTTACGAAACTATTCCATAGATGCATAAATGATAAACAATTGCAGCAAGAATGGAAAGCATCTTTTGTATCAACCATTCACAAAAAAGGTAAAACAACTCAATGCGACAATTACCGTGGAATTGCGGTGACGAGTTCAATCAGTAGAGTGTATGGAAAACTTCTGAAGAAAAAAATTGAACATCAATACTCGGACATGGAAGCAGAGGAAGAAGCTGGTTTTCGGGCGGGGAGATCAACCATAGATTACTTATTTTGCTTGACGCAAATCACAGAAAATAAAACTGCTGTAAACCAAGAAGTACTTGGTTTGAATATTGTTTGACAATATTCCGCAACACCAAACTTTGACTAGCACTTCAACGAACAAACATCGCCTCCACTTTAATCGTAGCGGTTAAGACTTTATATAACGGATTGAAAGCGCACGTAAAAATTGGAAGTAATGTCTCAAAAGGATTTAATGTTAGTAAGGGCCTGAAGCAGCGATGTTGTCTCTCACCGACGCTTTTTAAAATATACCTGGAACAAGCCCTCAAAACCTGGAAAAAGAAATGCCACAAAATGGGGATACCTCTAATTGACAACACAGTGTACACACTGTTTTTCACTGACGACCAAGTCGTGGTAGGGCAGGACTATCACGACATGGAATGCATAACACGAAAACTTATAGAGGAATATAAGCTATGGCGCCTTGAAGTAAACACAAAGGAAACGGAGTATATGTGCATTGGTGGAGAACAGAAGAATTTAATTTTGGAAGACGAACAAGAAATAATAAATTGCAGTAGCTATAAATATCTGGGAACAACAGTTAGATAAGATGGTAGTCTAGATGAAGCGATAAGAGAAAGAAATAACCTGGGAAGAAAATCAATAGCATTGCTGAACAACATATTGTGGGACCAAGAAATATCAAAACAAAATAAACATCGTATATACAATACAATCGTGAAACCAATTACGTCATACGGGTGTGAAATATGGCCAATAATACAAAGAACAGAAAAGTTGTTGGAAGCTACTGAAATGGATTATTGGCGAAGAGCGGTAGGGAGGTCAAAACTGGGAAAAGTAAGAAACGTTAGAATCCGGAGATAATGGGGGTACAGTACTCTGTTGTCGACGACATAAAAACAAAACAGCTAAGATGGTTTGGGCATGTGCAAAGAATGCCGGATAATCGACTCCCCAAGCAGATTTTGAGATGGACACCATACGGTCGTAGGCGAAGAGGAAGACCTAGGTTGAGTTGGAGAGAAGGCATCAATCGGGCAATGAGAGACCGGGAATTGGAAGAAGAATCTTGGTTAGATCGAGACCAATGGAGACTAGGGATAACGTAGACGTAGGATAACGTTACGAACCGATTTTACATGTGTATATATATATATATATATATATATATATATATATATTACAACGTTATTTTTATACACTTACTTTTTACACATACGCTATTACTCGTATGCGCGCACTTACCCACGTCTCGGAGGTATACTCTTCTTCAGCAGTATTTACCTTGAGTATTGACCTTATTTCCCTGGCTGGGTCGCAGGCTTTGGTCGTTGATCTAGTGTGGATAAGCGCGTGAATAACGTTATAAGTTTTAATTTACAAGTAAACAGTACAGAGGATTGAGTTCTGGTTGTGAAAATAGTACGACTGTTTCAAGAAAAGCATATTCATTTGATTTATTCAAAAATTGCAAATTGTCATGTTATTTAAAATTGTTTAATGTGGGTTACTTGTTATATGAACCCTTATATTCAATCCGAATATAATATACTCATAATGTGTTTAACTCTGATTTCTTATACTTCTAAGACATAGTATATACACACATAAATTATATATGACCTGAAATGGTACACAGACATATACATATAACACATATAAATATAATAGGAAACGTAATTAATACGTATAACATTTAACTATTGATCTAGTCTTTACAAGTGTGGTTTGCAATGTATACCACGTAAATGAAACTTTTAATTAATTCAAATGTTAATTAAAATATTAATAGAGAACCTTATTTACGTTAATTGATTCTAATTTTAATGTCTCAATTAATTAACCATTACGTAAATCTCATATTTAAAAATTACTCATTTAATTAATTACAAAATATAATAAACTATGGTTCCTTCTTGACCATTTAATTATGAGATTACTATTATGATATTCTCTATTCTCATTTATATTTCTAACAATTATTTATTCATTGTTCAAGTTAAAAAATATATTAATGTTCTGTAAACTTCGATATGGAAACTAGCTTTTGGTGATAGACTTCAGGGTCATTTATAATATTAAATAAATGTTCGAGTTCACCTGCATTTTTCTGCACCCATTTAAATTTGTTGTTACCGTCAGCTGGACTCTCGAGTTTGATGATCCTCTTCGGTATCAGCTCCTCTTGTCTCTACGTCGTTGAATTCCTTGCTCCGTCTCCTGGATGCTGAGTTCTCACGTGGACCTCTAGTCTTGATGATGAACGGCTGGATGTAGATGCATGTGTTGTCCCTGCGTCTTCTCGTAGATGTCTAGTTCCTCTCCTCTTCTTTCTTGTCCCTCGTAGCTGTCTAGACGTTCTACGTAGTTATGACTCTTGTAGCTTCATTAATACAGTCTTTTATTTAAATCACTCGTTATTTAATAACTGCACCGACGTAATGCCGGTTCCATCGCACTTCAGTATATTGACTACTGTTCAAAACATTACTACAACTTTGTAAAGTTTACGTTGTCGAGATGCGTGGATTCCTCTTACTATTAGGTGAGATAGTGAGAAAGAGTGTGTCGCTCGCTGGGGTTTTATACTGCTGCCTCGTTGCAATTCCTGTTGGAAACTGTTTCTGACAACTTTGGACTGGCCGGCGCGTCGGTTTCATCATCACTTTCAACCTACGCGTCTTTTTATGAAGCGCACACTTTTTTATAAATATTATAACATTAATTGTTAGGTATAATATTAAACCTTGTCTATGCAAATTATGGCAGCTGTGGCAAAATTTCACACGGTGCCTGAACCGTTCCCACGATTAATAACCACTTAACGCCAAATTGAAGCGCCAGGCGTCAGCTATGTATTCTATGTATATGTCGCTGATTCGTGTGACTTTTGGTTCACGTACAATCCTTAAAAAACTGTGTGAAATCTTCCACCCTCGTTTGTATAATATAACCTGTCTGTTATTTACACATGTACACATACACACACACGCAGACTGCTACACAGGCGACCGCATGTCGTTCTGACGTCACCGCTGCCGGTCTCTGCGTGTTAATTGCTCCCCTTCGTTACATTTAAAAAACCAACAAAGTCATGTGCTTCCATATACATGCTTACTTACAATATAGTATTTATTTAAAAATAAATACTGCTTATATTTATTACATTCTTTCTTATACCTAACGTATATTTATTATACTATTTTTATTATGTACATCTTACATATTTCATATGTCTATACATAATGTTATCATACCTCAGTCAGGGGTTGATACATATACTTATGCTAAACGTATCGTTGCAATATATATATTCAATCACTTTCCGCTACGGTCCGTTTCTTGATGTATATAATACATTTAATATTTATAACTAAATTTACCTCAAGATGTTATTTTTCCTTATTTGGAACATGTTTCGAGAGCTCCCGTGATCTCATCTTCAGCCTTCGCGATTTTGTGTCTGGTGAACTATTTGTGTGTTGGCTGCTGGATGCTATTAAGGTTGTTTGTTGGTCTTTGGTATTTTAAAGTTGTATTATTGTGTGTGATTCTGGTATATGTATTTGTATTTTGTGTATTTTTGATGTTGAGTGCTTTGAATATTGTGTCATGTTTTGTATTGATTTGTATTTGTTCTGGTATTAGTTTGTTTTGTGTTTTATGTTTGTATATTTGTAAATTTTCCCAAATGTTCATTATGGTACCTTTGTGTGGTATATGTTTTATTAGTGACACATTGGTTATGTCTGGGAATTCATGTCCTGTGTTTATTGCATGTGTGGCTAAATTGGATTTATATATTTCTGGTTTTTTGTATGCGTTTAGGTGTTCAAAATAACGTTTTTTCAGCTGTTTTTTTGTTTGTCCTATGTAACATTTATTGAATGTATATGTATATACAAAATTGAATGCCAAGATTGAAGGCTGAAGATGAGAGCACGGGAGCTCTCGAAACATGTTCCAAATAAGGAAAAATAACATCTTGAGGTAAATTTAGTTATAAATATTAAATGTAATATATATGTATATATATTTTATCAATGCGCATGGGACGTTCGGCAATGTGTTAGTTACGGCTTATTGTGAATTATAATATTATTTGAAGAGATGACTCAGATGTGGGTACTACATAATTCACACTACACGTTACCAGTAGTTTTAGTAAATTGCCGTAATAATAAATTTACGAGATCTGTTTGGTTTCAGCTCTTACATAAGATATCAATAAATTTTTTGATATTGTGGAGACCAAAGTCCCATAGATAATATTATCTCACGACTAGAACTTTAGTGACAGGAACAAATGGAGCAGGTCATTATTTCTTTCATACATTGCACTTGACTAGCACTACTGTTTAATTACTTCCATATTCCTTAAGGAAATGGAAGTATGGTGATGGCAAAAAAAATCGTGTTCGAGATTATTGCAGAGTCTGATTGTACTACACTCAAAAAACGAAAAAAAGTCGTTTTCCGAAAAGTGTCTGTGTGTCTATCTGTCTGTGTGTAGATTTTCTTTCTATGGCAAACGATAACTGCCGCAAATTCAAACAGAATCAAATAATTTTTTGCATACAGCCCTGATTTGTAGAGTACACACGACACATTGTTTTTGGTGAAGATCGGTTGAGGGAAAGGGGTAATTTACTTGCAACGGTTTTTTTTATCAAGGGAATTTTTTTTTTGGCAAACGATAGCCGCAAATTCAAACAGAATCAAATAATGTTTCGCATACAGCCCTGAATTGTAGAGTTCTCAAGACCTATTGTTTTTGGTGAAATCGGTTAAGGGAAAGGGGTAGTTTACCTGTAACGTTTTATGTTTTAACAAGGGTATTTCCTATGGCAAACGATAACAGCCGCAAATTCAAACAGAATCAAAAGATTATTTGCATACAGCCCTAAGTTGCAGAGTTCTCAAGGCCTATTGTTTTTGGTGAAGATCGGTTAAGGGAAAGGGGTAGTTTACCTGCAGCGTTTTTTTATCAAGGGTATTTTCTATGGCAAACGATAACAGCCGCAAATTCGAACAGAATCAAATAATGTTCTGCATGCAGCCGTGATTTGTAGAGTACTCAAGACCTATTGTTTTTGGTGAAGATCGGTTGAGGGGAAGGGGTAGTTTACCTGCAACGTTTTTTATCAAGCGTATTTTCTATGGCAAACGATAACTGCCGCAAATTCAAACAGAATCAAATAATTGTTTGCATACGTCACTGAATTGTAGAGTACTCAAGGTCTTTTGATTTTGGTGAAGATCGGTTAAGGGAGAGGGGTAGGTTACCTGCAACGTTTTATGTTTTAACAAGAGTAAAGTACTTGAAAATTCATTTAAACTTTTTCAAACAATGGTAATTGTTAAAAATAAAATAATTTTGTTGCCAGGCAATAAAATTATAATTTTTTCATTTTAATGTAAATCTGTACATAGTATAAAGTAAAGTCGGTCCGTTTTCTCTCTGTGTTTAAAATCGCTAATCTCAGGAAGTACTGAACGGATTTTATTCAAGTTTTCGCCAATAGATAGTGTCTATCGAGGAACATTTATGTGTACATTACATATTTTGTTACATATATGTTGTACATTAGCTTAGCTATCACGGTTTATGTCAAGTAAGTGGTATAGTTTACATCTTATATATAAAAATGAATGTTTCTTTGTTTGTCCCGTATGCGTTCCTATACCATTCATCCGATTGCGATGAAACTTCGGTGAGTTGTTGTGCGCACGTCCGCGAAGGTTTCCTCCACATCTCCTCCTAAACCACTGTACCGATTTCAACCAAACTTGGCACAAATATTTTACGCAACGGGAGAACCAACATAGGATAGGTGTTTTTACTTCCATGTTCCTTAAGGAAATGGAAGTATGGTGATGGCAAAAAAAATCGTGTTCGAGATTGTTGCAGATTCTGATTGTACTACACTCAAAACATGAAAAAAAGTTGTTTTTTCGAAAAGTGTCTGTGTGTGTGTCTGTAGATTTTTTTTTTGGCAAACGATAACAGCAGCAAATTCAAACAGAATCAAATAATTTTTTGTATACAGCCCTGATTTGTAGAGTACTCGCGACCTACTGTTTGTGGTGAAGATCGCTTGAGGGAAAGGGGTAGTTTACCAGCAACGGCTTTTTTTTATCAAGGGTAATTTTGTTTGTTTGGCAAACGATAACAGCCGCAAATTCAAACAGAATCAAATAATATTTCGCATACTGCCCTGAATTGTAGAGTTCTTAAGATCTGTTGATTTTGGTAAAGATCGGTTGTGGGGAAGGGGTAGTTTACCTGCAACGTTTTATGTTTTAACAAGGGTATTTTTTATGGCAAACGATAACAGCCGCAAATTCAAACATAATCAAATAATGTTTTGCATACTGCCTGAATTGTAGAGTTCTCAATACTTATTGGTGTTGGTGAAGATCGGTTAAGGGAAAGGGGTAGTTTACCTGCAACGTTTTATGTTTTAAAAGGGTACTTTCTATGGCAAACGATAAGAGCCGCAAATTCAAACAGAATCAAATACGTTTTTGCATACAGCCCTGATTTCTTGAGTACTAATGACCTATTGTTTTTGGTGAAGATCGTTTAAGGGGAAGGGGTAGTTTACAAGCCACGTTTTTTGTTTTATCAAGGGTATTTTGTATGGCAAACGATAACAGCCGCAAATTCAAACAAAATCATATAATATTTTGCATACAGCCCTGAATTGTAGAGTTCTCAAGACCTATCTCGTTTTTGGTGAAGATCGGTTAAGGTAAAGGGGTAGTTTACCTTCAACGGTTTTTTTCAAGGGTAATTTTTTCTATGGTAAATGATAACAGCCGCAAATTCAAACAGAATCAAATGATGTTTTGCATACAGCCCTGTATTGTTGAGTTCTCAATACTTATTGGTGTTGGTGAAGATCGGTTAAGGGAAAGGGGTAGTTTACCGGCAACGTTTTATGTTTTAAAAGGGTATTTTCTATGGCAAACGATAAGAGCCGCAAATTCAAACAGGATCAAATACGTTTTTGCATACAGCCCTGTTTTGTTGAGTTCTAAAGACCTATTGTTTTTGGTGAAGATCGGTTAAGGGAAAGGGGTAGTTTACCTGACACATTTTTTGTCTTATCAAGGGTATTTTATATGGAAAACGATAACAGCCGCAAATTCAAACAGAATCATATAATATTTTGCATACAGCCCTGAAATGTAGAGTTCTCAAGACCTGTTGGTTTTGGTGAAGATCGGTTAAGGGAATAGGGTTGTTTACCAGCAACATTTTATGTTTTATCAAGGGTAATTTTGTTTTGACGAACGATAACTGCCATACATTAAAACAGAATCAATTACTCTTCTGCATACCTTTTTGAATTATACAGAACTCAAGGTTTGTTGATTTTGTTGAAGATCGGTTAAGGGAAAGGGGTAGTTTACCGGGAACGTTTTATGTTTTAACAAGGGTATTTTTTCTATGACGAACGATAACTGCCGTAAATTAAAAGAGAATCAACTAATGTTTTGTATACAGCCCTGAATTGTAGAGTTCTCAAGACCTATTGTTTTTGGTGAAGATTGTTTAATGGAATAGGGTATTTTACCAGCAACGTTTTATGTTTTATCAAGGGTGTTTTCTATGGCAAACGATAACAGCCGCAAATTCAAGCAGAATCAAATAATTGTTTGCATACAGGCCTGAATTGTAGATTACTCAAGACCTATCGTTTTTGGTGAAGAGCGGTTAAGGGAAAGGGGTAGTTTACCTGCAACGGTTTTTTATCAAGGGTAATTTTTTTCTATAGTAAACGATAACAGCCGCAAATTCAAACAGAATCAAATGATGTTTTGCATACAGCCCTGTATTGTAGAGTTCTCAGTACCTATTGGTGTTGGTGAAGATCAGATAAGGGAAAGGGGTAGTTTACCAGCAACATTTTATGTTTTAACCAGGGTAATTTTTTATATGACGAACGATAACTGCCGTAAATTCAAACAGAATCAACTAGGTTTTTGCATACCTTTTTGAACTAAAGAGAAGTCAAGGTCTGTTGATTTTGTTGAAGGTCGGTTAGGGGAAGGGGTAGTTTATCAGCAACGTTTTATGTTTTAAAAAGGGTAATTTTTTTTATGACGAACGATAACTGCCGAAAATTCAATGAGAATCAAATAATTTTTTGCACTCTTTCCTGAGTTGCAGAGAGCTCAAGGTCTATTGATTTTGGAGAAGATCGGTTAAGAGAAAGGGGTAGTTTACCTGAAACATTTTATGATTTAACAAGAATAAAGTACTTAATTTTTATAAATAAAGTATCCTGATAAGAAGCTCATAGTAATCCACTATAGAAACGTATATGAAATATCTATAAATGAAGAGGTTAGGTGAACGGGGTGGGGGTAATTTTCTATTATTAAAAATTATAGTTGAAGGTGGAGGGGAGAATTTTTTATATGTGTACTACGTTATCGGCAACAAAGAAGTAGTTTTTTGTTAAAATTGCTTCCCGGGCTCTTTAGCCGTAGTCCAATGTTTTCTACAAAACCAGACTTTTCGGCAGTGCCATCGACTGCCATCATCGGTGAAAATCGAGTGCGAAAACGTGAGGTGGTATACGTTAGTGACCACAGTACTGTGGTTAATGCTGAAGCAATAAGTAGAAAGACGTAGTTTATATGGAAATATTTCATTTCAAATATGATTTTAAATATAAATCTTAGAACATGGAAGTCATGTATGGTTCTCCATACCGATATTTTCGATGGTGTCCTTTTGGGGGTTCTTTGGGGTCTTCCACATCGCCTCCTAAACCACTGGACCAATTTCAACCAAACTTGGCACAAATATTTTACGCAAAGGGAGAACCAACATAGGATAAGTGTTTTTTTCGATACGATCCTTTGGGGGGTCCTTTGGGGTCTTCCACGTCTCCACCTAAACCATTGGACCGATTTCAACCAAACTTGGCACAAATATTTCACGCAACGGGAGAACCAACATAGGACAGGTGTTTTTTCGATACGATTCTCTGGGGGGTCCTTTGCGGTCTTAAAAAACTATTAGATCTGGTTACTATGGCAACCCAATAGAATAGATTCTGTTCTAAATATATTATCGCATTAAATTGAAGACCACGCGAACGAAGTTGTGGGCAACAGCTATTTATTTTTAAGAAGCCTACTTTAATTAAACTTTATTAATTAAACTAACATTTTCATTACGTACAACGTGAAACTCCGTAGCGAAGCACGGGTATTCTGCTAGTCATGTATAAGAGAAAATATATCGTGCGTGGCAGGCAAGCATATCTCAGTTATGTACTGTTTACGTTTCCATTTTCTTATTATCAGTACCGCAATAAAAAGGTAGCGAAGACACACACACACACACACACACACACACACACACACACACACACACACACACACACACACACACACACACACACACACACACACACACACACACACACACACACACACACACACACACACACACACACACACACACACACACACACACACACACACACACACACACACACACACACACACACAATTCGCGTTATTTCTGGCCTCACTCATGTTTATTTTCTTACATTTGCACGGTTTTTAAATGGAAAGTGCCGAACCAATACCAACATAACGCATGCAAGCCGAAAAAGTGTCCAGCGTGGATAGCGATTTGCTTCCTGTGGATCGCTGGGCAGTGTAACTGCACGTGTTTACAGAGGAACGATTCATAGACAGACTTTTCGTCTTTAGGGAATGAACCCTCTGCAAGATGCTGAGGGTCCATGAGTGACTTCGGAGCGCTCCTTCTTTTCCGCGTGTTTGTTCTGTGAAACGTACACTGTAGATTCGCAGGTTTATTCTAAGCAACGCTCAATAGGAAATGTTGAAAATTTTTGTCCACGGTGAACCCTCATACACACTAAACCTGCTCTGATGTTTTAATTACGGACATCATAATATTAAAGCTTTGGAAACTTGAGCACTACTTAATGGAGATCAATCATTAACTTATACAAGCCATTAATTTTATGCATATTTTTTATATATATGTGTACAACGTTATCGGCAACAAAGAAGTAGTTTTTGTTAAAATTCCTTCCCGGGATATTTGGCCGTAGTCCAATGTTTTCTACAAAACCAGACGTTTCGGCAATGCCATTGACTTCCATCATCAGTGAAAATCGAGTGCGATAACGTGAGGTGGTATATGTTAGTGACCACAGTACTGTGGTTAAGGCTGAAGCAGTAAGTAGAAAGAAGTAGTTTCTATGGTAATATTTCATTTCGAAAATGATTTTAAAAATAAATCTTAGAATAAGGAAGTCATGTATGGTTCTACATACCAATATTTTTGATTTAGTTTATTGAAATTAATGGTGTTTTAACTTTTTACAAATTTAGACATTTATAAGGTTATTTTATAAAAGCACTGGACGAACGAGTAACTTAATACATTTCAAATCTCTGAACCGCTACCTAGCACAACATCCTACAGCGGTAGCTTTCAGGGTTGGTTTGGTAGACCAGTGTGTGCCAGAAGTTTCAGATTTAGGCAGACCAGAACCAGCTCGAGCCGCCTCGGCTGCGCTTTTATCCTAGAAATGGGAAACTGCGAGGTATACAATCCATCATTGCGGGAGACATTTCGCTTGAGCGTGGCAGTTTACTGATCCGGCTGACGGGTACGGCGGCCGCGCCTATCATTCACGCCAATGTGGCTCTAAGCTCCTGCGGAGGGATCCTTGGAAGCCATAGAGCTGCGCCCACGGCGTGGAGCCCGACCGGAGCAATGAACTAAATCCTCACTCGCAAGCCACGTCCTGTCGATGCGTAGTTGCCTAACAGGGTGCTTCCGTCGTCTAGAGAATTCGACGGCTACACTCTTGGTGGTCTTGAGAGACACCCTCCAGCAGTTATCAGTCCACTCCCAGAGCAAGCCGAGCTGGTGCTGCAGTCGTAGGACAGCCCGTTCTGCATGACGATCGGCCGTAAATACGGCCGTGTCGTCCGCAAAGAGGGCCACCTGGACTCCAGGCTGTCTCGGCACGTCGTTGACGTAGACTGAGAACAGAAGGGGACCAAGAATACTACCTTGAGGGACGCCGGTTGTGTTTCGTCTCTCGGAAGAGACAGAATCGACAACTCTCACGCAGAAGGTCCTCTCCGTCAGAAACCTAGCAATCAGATGAAGGTAGCAGTCTGGGAGCTGGACTTCCCTAAGCTTGAATAAAAGTACAACATGGCATACGCTGTCGAATGCTTTTTCTACATCTAAGAAACAGCCAACGGTCTGTTCTCTCCGACACCCGGCGTCCGTGATGTATTCCACCATTCTCATCAGCTGATGAGTGGTGGAATGTCCCACACGGAAGCCGAACTGTTCGGGGACCAGCACGTCAAAGTTTATTAGATGATCTCGTACACGACGCTGCACGAGACGCTCAAAAACCTTGGACGTAGCGAAAAGTAGGCTGATGGGCCGGAGGTTGTCGGGGCGGGAAGCATCCTTTCCCTGGTTCGGGATCACGATGACCGTCGCCTTTAACCATTTCTTGGGAAAGTAGGCCTGTCTAAGACACGCGTTGAATAAGTCAGTCACGAACTGGACTCCAGGCTCCGGGAGAAGACGTAGAGCGGTGTTCGTGACACCGTCCGGGCCTGGATACTTACCGACGGGGCGAAAGTGTCTTTGTATAGGATTTGGCATGCTGTGCTAACGAGCCTATCAGTATAGGCCTAAATCTGTACTGTTATTGGCTTGTTTTCTACATCTGTAACTCAGTGGTGCTTCTGATTGGCTGGTGAGGCGCTTCACATGTTATGTAGGAATCCCCGTTCCCTGCTAACTTATTTTACTCGGCTAGTGGTAGGTTCGGCTCTCTACCCTTGTGTCGAACGCTTTATAAACTTTTTCTACTGAAGAAGGCCTCCGGTGGATGGCCGAAACGTTTAGACAATGACAGGACAAAGCAATCGACCACAGCCATACAGCCCGGATATAAGTTCTTTTATCAACGACTCCGGCTGTGACAGCCTACATAACGTACTTACTCAGTCTCAGTTCTGTAGTTTTCAATAAGTATTTTATAAGTTTAGGCGGCCCAGTAGGCGGCTCAGGCGGTTTAGTTTTAGGCGGCTCAGTAGACCAGTGGGTATGGCACCTGGCTACTAATCTAGAGGTCCCTGGTTCAATTCCCGGGCCCGCTCCATAAACGCAAGGTGCGTTTTTCAGCCCCCAGGTCGACTCAGCCTGTTGAAAATCAGCCTGCTGAGTACTGGGATAACATCCTGGGGATAATAATGGGCGGCTGAAGCGTAGTGCTGGCCACACCGCCTTCCTTGTATGCCGTACGGCTCACATTAGGCAGCCTACCCTGTCTACTCCTAAGCTACTTCGGTGGTATACATGGGAGCCATTATTATTATTATTATTATTTTATAAGTTTATAAGTTTTGCAGTTCTACAAGAAATAGGACGCAGTTGACCACTGTCTGTTTCACCATTCCTCTGGCAAATTTTTGTTACCATTCCTCTTTTTTTTGTTGAAATGAAACGGAAGTGACTCGATAACTACGAGTATAACTATATGTATAGTATATATACTCATAGGAGTATACAGGTGGTAAAAATGTATAGAAACGACACTTTCGGCTTGACATTCAAGCGCGTTTTGGTGTGAAACTGTGTGCTTGTGTGTCCATGAGAAAAAATTTACATGAAAAGTATAGTCACCGTTTAATATTTGTAGTACGGATTAGGGATCCATCATAAATCAAACATTTATAACAACACATTTCCTACACCAGAAGTGACAGAACACCGATACTGTTATTCAGTCATCGCTATCATATGTCATGACGCCGATCAAAGATAGCGATCTTTTTCTTCTTCTTCCATTCTTTCTCACTCGCCTGGGTTTGGGTTAAACGGATCAACATTATTTCATAAAATAATAGATTTAATTTCAGTCAAATTCAATCATGAGTTAGAAATAAACATGCAAAACCCGAATGTAGGTCAAAGAGAGGACAAGGGCTGAACTTATCATGTTACAATATAGAGACAATGTCAAACAAAGTAAGATTACAAACAAACTGGGAGTTAAAGTGGCGCAAGAAGGAATACTTAACGCCGCAATGAAAGGCAGAAACTGCTTTGGAAGAAATGCGATTGCCCTGTTGTACAGCATTCCTTGGGATAATAACATTACAAACGGAAATGAAAAGAGAACCTGTAACATTGTTGTTAAAAACGTCACCACATATGGTTCTGAAATACGGGTACTGAAAGACGCAACAGGAAGAATACTGGGAAATTTTTGAAGAGTACTACGTGTAAGGAAATGGCTTTTTGGTGGTGAGCAACTGGAAGATCTTGAAGAAAACGAATACCCAACGAACAGTACGGGAAATGTAGGAGTTACGCTAACTATTGCAGATGAAAATCTGTTATGGATATGTTCAAGGAATTGCCGAATGTCCTAAAATTAGAATAATTAAATGTCTTTAAACTTTATTTTATAAAATATATCAATTTTTGACGAGGTTAAGTCACGACTTTCTTGATCAAGGTCTCAAACGAAACTACAGTAATTGTTACAAACATCAATCATGATTGAACCGCATATTATATCTAATGACGTCATGTCGAATTGCAGCATACGAATATTCTTGTAATATGTTTAGCCAAAAGTCATGAATTCAACAAAATCTACGACATTAACCCAAGATTTTTTAAAACCTCTTCTAACATGAAGACCACGTGGTAAGAATGTTTAACTTCAGTTATCGATTGCGTACGAAGACACGTGGCTTTATTTACGGATTAAGTTGTATCCACTTGAATCAATGGTTAGAATTAATAATATTTTATTTTATTAAAGTTTAAAGTGTTCGTCAACAATTATTTTTGCCATTTTGCACGATAAGTGAACAGTAGCGAGTTAATGAATGGATATAATGCTTTCATTCACACATGTAGGCCTACACGTGTTTAACGATGTGCGCACAACACTATACGCTAATTTCTTGACATAGGTTTTTCCGCAAACACTACCCTTTAGTTTATGTTATCAATTCTTAAAACTACGGGGCCATTCAATGATTAAAGAGACAAATAGCTGTAGAGGAAAAAGGATTATAAGGCGGTGTTCGATAGTTTCAGAACTGTGGTCTGGCATCCCGGTGATGAGTTCTGTTCAGCTGTTTGATTCTTTTGTTTACAACCCCAAATTCTCATTTGACGACTGTGGGTCCTCTTGAAGTTTTGGAGTTACTTGATCAACGTGCAGTGGTTCGTTTTTTGCTTTTTAAAGGTAAAAACAGGACAAAATTCACTCTTGTATGACTAAACAATGCGAAAAAGCTATATGAACCGCTGAATTGTTTTGAAATGGGTAGAACAGTTTAAAATTGTCGAACTTCAGTGACAAACGAGCACCGCTCTGGACGTCCAGTTGAGGTTTCAACTCCAGGCCCGTGTTTTTCTGATTTTTTAGAAGCTCAGCGGACAATAAACAATATACAGGTCTACTACTCTGGCGTGCTTATCAATAAAGTAAAGCCGGCAAAGAAGAGGAAACGTTCTGCATTTTCTGCGCAAAGGTGCCGTTCTCCTTCACGATAACTTCCGTCCACACACACCTCAATTAACACGTGAAACCATCAATAAATTGGCTTCGGAGACTCTACCTCACCCTCCCTACAGTGCAGATTTGGCTCCATCCGATTTCCACTTGTTCGATCTACTGAAGGAGGCGTTACGTGGTCAAAGAAAATGTCCTAAAATTGCCCCGACATCAACATAAAGATTTCTTTGCAGCAGGCATAAAAAATGTTATTCAATGATGGTGCAAGTGTATTAATGTTACTGGGTAGTATGTCAAGAAGTAAAATCATTGTCATACCAATTAACTAAACCGTTTTCCTCATTCTTATGTTGCTCAAATATATTCTTATTCATTAGCTCCTTCCTCACAGATAACTATGATTGAGGCCCATAACGAATACGGTTTCTCTTGTATTACCCCCAAGATTCTTCTTCCAATTCCCGGTCTCTCATTGCCCGGTTGATGCCTTCTCTCCAACTCAACCTAGGTCTTCCTCTTCGCCTACGACCGTATGGTGTCCATCTCAAAATTTGCTTAGGGAGTCGATTATCCGGCATTCTTTGTACATGCCCAAACCATCTTAGCAGTTTTGTTTTTTTGTCGTCGAGAAGAAAGTATTGTACCCCCATTATCTCCCGGATTCTGAGGTTTCTTACTTTTTCTAGTTTCGACCTCCCTGCCGCTCTTCGCCAATAATCCATTTCAGTAGCTTCCAACAACTTTTCTGTTCTTTGTATTATTGGCCATATTTCACACCCGTATGGCGTAATTGGTTTCAGGATTGTATTGTATATACGATGTTTATTTTCTTTTGATATTTCTTGGTCCCACAATATGCTGTTCAGCAATGCTATTGATTTTCTTCCCAGGTTATTTCTTACTCTTATCGCTTCATCTAGACTACCATCTTGTGTAACTGTTGATCCTACATGTTTATAGCTACTGCGATTTATTATTTCTTGTTCGTCTTGTAAAATTAAATTCTTCTTGTGACGATTTAAGTTGTAACAATAATCGTAAAATAAAAAAGAATTTTAAAAATTAAGTTTGCGAGCGATTAAGCAATTTTAAATCTCACTATAATACCTAAAACCCCTGTACGTACTCAGTATGAGAATAAGAGGTAATTAAGAGGTCCCAAGAAACACTAATTAAAAAGGGAAATTTGTAAAAAGTTATTATTGTCATATTTAACCCTTTGCTTGTTATCATGCGGTGACCTGTTAATTCCGGACTCGACGTGTCTACCGAGTCGTCTGTAATTTAGAATAAGATAAAAACCATAATGTTAATAATTAAAAATCTGAAGACACAAATAGTCGTTAAAATAACTCACTTAAATTATATATGTTTATTAAGGCATAAGTTTTGTAATTAAAAATGTTAACTTAAATAAAGATAGGGACTATATTCTCGCGGAGTAGTCGCCCCTCTCCCTTTTGTTAAGTACCAGTCGAAGCGAGCAGAAAAACGCTCTCTCGCTATGTTGACTTCACGGAGTGCAGACGTACGAGCGAAAGCTCTGACAAAATGTTGCTAATTTATTTGTTTTAATTTAAATATAGTATACTAGATACTACTGCTAAAAGCGTGTGTCATATACCAATAAGTATAAATATGTGATAACAAGAAGACATAATATGTAACACAAAAGACAGAAATAGTGTTAAACAAGATGACGACTCCCTTCAAGAAGTAACTACATTTTCAACATCATTCCTGAAGATGTGATCTACAGGAACTTCATAGAGACACGTATACCAGGCATAAGACGCTGTTTAGGACATCTGAGAATCTACAATCCATACCCCAAAGAAGCTCCAAACTCGTCTGTGAACATCCGAGCTTTTCTTGACAAAGACGCGACCGGATGATGACGCCAACTACAAGGACTCCCAAGACGGACACCCCCAGGACGAGGTTTCCACATTCCATTGTAAAGGTGACTCGATAGCCTGTCTATCAAGGTTAATAATATATGTTACACTACGCACTTCTAAAAGAGACTTTTCAAAGACGATTAATCTTATGTAAACATTAAAAGAGAAAATCTAAGTATTTACTGTAAAAATTTAATTATCATACGTTGTAACGCTTTAAATGTTAATGTAACTTATAATCGTTCCTTATGCGGAGGGATCCTTGGAAGCCATAGAGCTGCGCCCACGGCGTGGAGCCCGACCGGAGCAATGAACTAAATCCTCACTCGCAAGCCACGTCCTGTCGATGCGTAGTTGCCTAACAGGGTGCTTCCGTCGTCTAGAGAATTCGACGGCTACACTCTTGGTGGTCTTGAGAGACACCCTCCAGCAGTTATCAGTCCACTCCCAGAGCAAGCCGAGCTGGTGCTGCAGTCGTAGGACAGCCCGTTCTGCATGACGATCGGCCGTAAATACGGCCGTGTCGTCCGCAAAGAGGGCCACCTGGACTCCAGGCTGTCTCGGCACGTCGTTGACGTAGACTGAGAACAGAAGGGGACCAAGAATACTACCTTGAGGGACGCCGGTTGTGTTTCGTCTCTCGGAAGAGACAGAATCGACAACTCTCACGCAGAAGGTCCTCTCCGTCAGAAACCTAGCAATCAGATGAAGGTAGCAGTCTGGGAGCTGGACTTCCCTAAGCTTGAATAAAAGTACAACATGGCATACGCTGTCGAATGCTTTTTCTACATCTAAGAAACAGCCAACGGTCTGTTCTCTCCGACACCCGGCGTCCGTGATGTATTCCACCATTCTCATCAGCTGATGAGTGGTGGAATGTCCCACACGGAAGCCGAACTGTTCGGGGACCAGCACGTCAAAGTTTATTAGATGATCTCGTACACGACGCTGCACGAGACGCTCAAAAACCTTGGACGTAGCGAAAAGTAGGCTGATGGGCCGGAGGTTGTCGGGGCGGGAAGCATCCTTTCCCTGGTTCGGGATCACGATGACCGTCGCCTTTAACCATTTCTTGGGAAAGTAGGCCTGTCTAAGACACGCGTTGAATAAGTCAGTCACGAACTGGACTCCAGGCTCCGGGAGAAGACGTAGAGCGGTGTTCGTGACACCGTCCGGGCCTGGATACTTACCGACGGGGCGAAAGTGTCTTTGTATAGGATTTGGCATGCTGTGCTAACGAGCCTATCAGTATAGGCCTAAATCTGTACTGTTATTGGCTTGTTTTCTACATCTGTAACTCAGTGGTGCTTCTGATTGGCTGGTGAGGCGCTTCACATGTTATGTAGGAATCCCCGTTCCCTGCTAACTTATTTTACTCGGCTAGTGGTAGGTTCGGCTCTCTACCCTTGTGTCGAACGCTTTATAAACTTTTTCTACTGAAGAAGGCCTCCGGTGGATGGCCGAAACGTTTAGACAATGACAGGACAAAGCAATCGACCACAGCCATACAGCCCGGATATAAGTTCTTTTATCAACGACTCCGGCTGTGACAGCCTACATAACGTACTTACTCAGTCTCAGTTCTGTAGTTTTCAATAAGTATTTTATAAGTTTAGGCGGCCCAGTAGGCGGCCCAGTAGGCGGCCCAGTAGGCGGCTCAGGCGGTTTAGTTTTAGGCGGCTCAGTAGACCAGTGGGTATGGCACCTGGCTACTAATCTAGAGGTCCCTGGTTCAATTCCCGGGCCCGCTCCATAAACGCAAGGTGCGTTTTTCAGCCCCCAGGTCGACTCAGCCTGTTGAAAATCAGCCTGTTGAGTACTGGGATAACATCCTGGGGATAATAATGGGCGGCTGAAGCGTAGTGCTGGCCACACCGCCTTCCTTGTATGCCGTACGGCTCACATTAGGCAGCCTACCCTGTCTACTCCTAAGCTACTTCGGTGGTATACATGGGAGCCATTATTATTATTATTATTATTTTATAAGTTTATAAGTTTTGCAGTTCTACAAGAAATAGGACGCAGTTGACCACTGTCTGTTTCACCATTCCTCTGGCAAATTTTTGTTACCATTCCTCTTTTTTTTGTTGAAATGAAACGGAAGTGACTCGATAACTACGAGTATAACTATATGTATAGTATATATACTCATAGGAGTATACAGGTGGTAAAAATGTATAGAAACGACACTTTCGGCTTGACATTCAAGCGCGTTTTGGTGTGAAACTGTGTGCTTGTGTGTCCATGAGAAAAAATTTACATGAAAAGTATAGTCACCGTTTAATATTTGTAGTACGGATTAGGGATCCATCATAAATCAAACATTTATAACAACACATTTCCTACACCAGAAGTGACAGAACACCGATACTGTTATTCAGTCATCGCTATCATATGTCATGACGCCGATCAAAGATAGCGATCTTTTTCTTCTTCTTCCATTCTTTCTCACTCGCCTGGGTTTGGGTTAAACGGATCAACATTATTTCATAAAATAATAGATTTAATTTCAGTCAAATTCAATCATGAGTTAGAAATAAACATGCAAAACCCGAATGTAGGTCAAAGAGAGGACAAGGGCTGAACTTATCATGTTACAATATAGAGACAATGTCAAACAAAGTAAGATTACAAACAAACTGGGAGTTAAAGTGGCGCAAGAAGGAATACTTAACGCCGCAATGAAAGGCAGAAACTGCTTTGGAAGAAATGCGATTGCCCTGTTGTACAGCATTCCTTGGGATAATAACATTACAAACGGAAATGAAAAGAGAACCTGTAACATTGTTGTTAAAAACGTCACCACATATGGTTCTGAAATACGGGTACTGAAAGACGCAACAGGAAGAATACTGGGAAATTTTTGAAGAGTACTACGTGTAAGGAAATGGCTTTTTGGTGGTGAGCAACTGGAAGATCTTGAAGAAAACGAATACCCAACGAACAGTACGGGAAATGTAGGAGTTACGCTAACTATTGCAGATGAAAATCTGTTATGGATATGTTCAAGGAATTGCCGAATGTCCTAAAATTAGAATAATTAAATGTCTTTAAACTTTATTTTATAAAATATATCAATTTTTGACGAGGTTAAGTCACGACTTTCTTGATCAAGGTCTCAAACGAAACTACAGTAATTGTTACAAACATCAATCATGATTGAACCGCATATTATATCTAATGACGTCATGTCGAATTGCAGCATACGAATATTCTTGTAATATGTTTAGCCAAAAGTCATGAATTCAACAAAATCTACGACATTAACCCAAGATTTTTTAAAACCTCTTCTAACATGAAGACCACGTGGTAAGAATGTTTAACTTCAGTTATCGATTGCGTACGAAGACACGTGGCTTTATTTACGGATTAAGTTGTATCCACTTGAATCAATGGTTAGAATTAATAATATTTTATTTTATTAAAGTTTAAAGTGTTCGTCAACAATTATTTTTGCCATTTTGCACGATAAGTGAACAGTAGCGAGTTAATGAATGGATATAATGCTTTCATTCACACATGTAGGCCTACACGTGTTTAACGATGTGCGCACAACACTATACGCTAATTTCTTGACATAGGTTTTTCCGCAAACACTACCCTTTAGTTTATGTTATCAATTCTTAAAACTACGGGGCCATTCAATGATTAAAGAGACAAATAGCTGTAGAGGAAAAAGGATTATAAGGCGGTGTTCGATAGTTTCAGAACTGTGGTCTGGCATCCCGGTGATGAGTTCTGTTCAGCTGTTTGATTCTTTTGTTTACAACCCCAAATTCTCATTTGACGACTGTGGGTCCTCTTGAAGTTTTGGAGTTACTTGATCAACGTGCAGTGGTTCGTTTTTTGCTTTTTAAAGGTAAAAACAGGACAAAATTCACTCTTGTATGACTAAACAATGCGAAAAAGCTATATGAACCGCTGAATTGTTTTGAAATGGGTAGAACAGTTTAAAATTGTCGAACTTCAGTGACAAACGAGCACCGCTCTGGACGTCCAGTTGAGGTTTCAACTCCAGGCCCGTGTTTTTCTGATTTTTTAGAAGCTCAGCGGACAATAAACAATATACAGGTCTACTACTCTGGCGTGCTTATCAATAAAGTAAAGCCGGCAAAGAAGAGGAAACGTTCTGCATTTTCTGCGCAAAGGTGCCGTTCTCCTTCACGATAACTTCCGTCCACACACACCTCAATTAACACGTGAAACCATCAATAAATTGGCTTCGGAGACTCTACCTCACCCTCCCTACAGTGCAGATTTGGCTCCATCCGATTTCCACTTGTTCGATCTACTGAAGGAGGCGTTACGTGGTCAAAGAAAATGTCCTAAAATTGCCCCGACATCAACATAAAGATTTCTTTGCAGCAGGCATAAAAAATGTTATTCAATGATGGTGCAAGTGTATTAATGTTACTGGGTAGTATGTCAAGAAGTAAAATCATTGTCATACCAATTAACTAAACCGTTTTCCTCATTCTTATGTTGCTCAAATATATTCTTATTCATTAGCTCCTTCCTCACAGATAACTATGATTGAGGCCCATAACGAATACGGTTTCTCTTGTATTACCCCCAAGATTCTTCTTCCAATTCCCGGTCTCTCATTGCCCGGTTGATGCCTTCTCTCCAACTCAACCTAGGTCTTCCTCTTCGCCTACGACCGTATGGTGTCCATCTCAAAATTTGCTTAGGGAGTCGATTATCCGGCATTCTTTGTACATGCCCAAACCATCTTAGCAGTTTTGTTTTTTTGTCGTCGAGAAGAAAGTATTGTACCCCCATTATCTCCCGGATTCTGAGGTTTCTTACTTTTTCTAGTTTCGACCTCCCTGCCGCTCTTCGCCAATAATCCATTTCAGTAGCTTCCAACAACTTTTCTGTTCTTTGTATTATTGGCCATATTTCACACCCGTATGGCGTAATTGGTTTCAGGATTGTGTTGTATATACGATGTTTATTTTCTTTTGATATTTCTTGGTCCCACAATATGCTGTTCAGCAATGCTATTGATTTTCTTCCCAGGTTATTTCTTACTCTTATCGCTTCATCTAGACTACCATCTTGTGTAACTGTTGATCCTACATGTTTATAGCTACTGCGATTTATTATTTCTTGTTCGTCTTGTAAAATTAAATTCTTCTTGTGACGATTTAAGTTGTAACAATAATCGTAAAATAAAAAAGAATTTTAAAAATTAAGTTTGCGAGCGATTAAGCAATTTTAAATCTCACTATAATACCTAAAACCCCTGTACGTACTCAGTATGAGAATAAGAGGTAATTAAGAGGTCCCAAGAAACACTAATTAAAAAGGGAAATTTGTAAAAAGTTATTATTGTCATATTTAACCCTTTGCTTGTTATCATGCGGTGACCTGTTAATTCCGGACTCGACGTGTCTACCGAGTCGTCTGTAATTTAGAATAAGATAAAAACCATAATGTTAATAATTAAAAATCTGAAGACACAAATAGTCGTTAAAATAACTCACTTAAATTATATATGTTTATTAAGGCATAAGTTTTGTAATTAAAAATGTTAACTTAAATAAAGATAGGGACTATATTCTCGCGGAGTAGTCGCCCCTCTCCCTTTTGTTAAGTACCAGTCGAAGCGAGCAGAAAAACGCTCTCTCGCTATGTTGACTTCACGGAGTGCAGACGTACGAGCGAAAGCTCTGACAAAATGTTGCTAATTTATTTGTTTTAATTTAAATATAGTATACTAGATACTACTGCTAAAAGCGTGTGTCATATACCAATAAGTATAAATATGTGATAACAAGAAGACATAATATGTAACACAAAAGACAGAAATAGTGTTAAACAAGATGACGACTCCCTTCAAGAAGTAACTACATTTTCAACATCATTCCTGAAGATGTGATCTACAGGAACTTCATAGAGACACGTATACCAGGCATAAGACGCTGTTTAGGACATCTGAGAATCTACAATCCATACCCCAAAGAAGCTCCAAACTCGTCTGTGAACATCCGAGCTTTTCTTGACAAAGACGCGACCGGATGATGACGCCAACTACAAGGACTCCCAAGACGGACACCCCCAGGACGAGGTTTCCACATTCCATTGTAAAGGTGACTCGATAGCCTGTCTATCAAGGTTAATAATATATGTTACACTACACACTTCTAAAAGAGACTTTTCAAAGACGATTAATCTTATGTAAACATTAAAAGAGAAAATCTAAGTATTTACTGTAAAAATTTAATTATCATACGTTGTAACGCTTTAAATGTTAATGTAACTTATAATCGTTCCTTATGCGGAGGGATCCTTGGAAGCCATAGAGCTGCGCCCACGGCGTGGAGCCCGACCGGAGCAATGAACTAAATCCTCACTCGCAAGCCACGTCCTGTCGATGCGTAGTTGCCTAACAGGGTGCTTCCGTCGTCTAGAGAATTCGACGGCTACACTCTTGGTGGTCTTGAGAGACACCCTCCAGCAGTTATCAGTCCACTCCCAGAGCAAGCCGAGCTGGTGCTGCAGTCGTAGGACAGCCCGTTCTGCATGACGATCGGCCGTAAATACGGCCGTGTCGTCCGCAAAGAGGGCCACCTGGACTCCAGGCTGTCTCGGCACGTCGTTGACGTAGACTGAGAACAGAAGGGGACCAAGAATACTACCTTGAGGGACGCCGGTTGTGTTTCGTCTCTCGGAAGAGACAGAATCGACAACTCTCACGCAGAAGGTCCTCTCCGTCAGAAACCTAGCAATCAGATGAAGGTAGCAGTCTGGGAGCTGGACTTCCCTAAGCTTGAATAAAAGTACAACATGGCATACGCTGTCGAATGCTTTTTCTACATCTAAGAAACAGCCAACGGTCTGTTCTCTCCGACACCCGGCGTCCGTGATGTATTCCACCATTCTCATCAGCTGATGAGTGGTGGAATGTCCCACACGGAAGCCGAACTGTTCGGGGACCAGCACGTCAAAGTTTATTAGATGATCTCGTACACGACGCTGCACGAGACGCTCAAAAACCTTGGACGTAGCGAAAAGTAGGCTGATGGGCCGGAGGTTGTCGGGGCGGGAAGCATCCTTTCCCTGGTTCGGGATCACGATGACCGTCGCCTTTAACCATTTCTTGGGAAAGTAGGCCTGTCTAAGACACGCGTTGAATAAGTCAGTCACGAACTGAACTCCAGGCTCCGGGAGAAGACGTAGAGCGGTGTTCGTGACACCGTCCGGGCCTGGATACTTACCGACGGGGCGAAAGTGTCTTTGTATAGGATTTGGCATGCTGTGCTAACGAGCCTATCAGTATAGGCCTAAATCTGTACTGTTATTGGCTTGTTTTCTACATCTGTAACTCAGTGGTGCTTCTGATTGGCTGGTGAGGCGCTTCACATGTTATGTAGGAATCCCCGTTCCCTGCTAACTTATTTTACTCGGCTAGTGGTAGGTTCGGCTCTCTACCCTTGTGTCGAACGCTTTATAAACTTCTTCTACTGAAGAAGGCCTCCGGTGGATGGCCGAAACGTTTAGACAATGACAGGACAAAGCAATCGACCACAGCCATACAGCCCGGATATAAGTTCTTTTATCAACGACTCCGGCTGTGACAGCCTACATAACGTACTTACTCAGTCTCAGTTCTGTAGTTTTCAATAAGTATTTTATAAGTTTAGGCGGCCCAGTAGGCGGCTCAGGCGGTTTAGTTTTAGGCGGCTCAGTAGACCAGTGGGTATGGCACCTGGCTACTAATCTAGAGGTCCCTGGTTCAATTCCCGGGCCCGCTCCATAAACGCAAGGTGCGTTTTTCAGCCCCCAGGTCGACTCAGCCTGTTGAAAATCAGCCTGTTGAGTACTGGGATAACATCCTGGGGATAATAATGGGCGGCTGAAGCGTAGTGCTGGCCACACCGCCTTCCTTGTATGCCGTACGGCTCACATTAGGCAGCCTACCCTGTCTACTCCTAAGCTACTTCGGTGGTATACATGGGAGCCATTATTATTATTATTATTATTTTATAAGTTTATAAGTTTTGCAGTTCTACAAGAAATAGGACGCAGTTGACCACTGTCTGTTTCACCATTCCTCTGGCAAATTTTTGTTACCATTCCTCTTTTTTTTGTTGAAATGAAACGGAAGTGACTCGATAACTACGAGTATAACTATATGTATAGTATATATACTCATAGGAGTATACAGGTGGTAAAAATGTATAGAAACGACACTTTCGGCTTGACATTCAAGCGCGTTTTGGTGTGAAACTGTGTGCTTGTGTGTCCATGAGAAAAAATTTACATGAAAAGTATAGTCACCGTTTAATATTTGTAGTACGGATTAGGGATCCATCATAAATCAAACATTTATAACAACACATTTCCTACACCAGAAGTGACAGAACACCGATACTGTTATTCAGTCATCGCTATCATATGTCATGACGCCGATCAAAGATAGCGATCTTTTTCTTCTTCTTCCATTCTTTCTCACTCGCCTGGGTTTGAGTTAAACGGATCAACATTATTTCATAAAATAATAGATTTAATTTCAGTCAAATTCAATCATGAGTTAGAGATAAACATGCAAAACCCGAATGTAGGTCGAAGAGAGGACAAGGGCTGAACTTATCATGTTACAATATAGAGACAATGTCAAACAAAGTAAGATTACAAACAAACTGGGAGTTAAAGTGGCGCAAGAAGGAATACTTAACGCCGCAATGAAAGGCAGAAACTGCTTTGGAAGAAATGCGATTGCCCTGTTGTACAGCATTCCTTGGGATAATAACATTACAAACGGAAATGAAAAGAGAACCTGTAACATTGTTGTTAAAAACGTCACCACATATGGTTCTGAAATACGGGTACTGAAAGACGCAACAGGAAGAATACTGGGAAATTTTTGAAGAGTACTACGTGTAAGGAAATGGCTTTTTGGTGGTGAGCAACTGGAAGATCTTGAAGAAAACGAATACCCAACGAACAGTACGGGAAATGTAGGAGTTACGCTAACTATTGCAGATGAAAATCTGTTATGGATATGTTCAAGGAATTGCCGAATGTCCTAAAATTAGAATAATTAAATGTCTTTAAACTTTATTTTATAAAATATATCAATTTTTGACGAGGTTAAGTCACGACTTTCTTGATCAAGGTCTCAAACGAAACTACAGTAATTGTTACAAACATCAATCATGATTGAACCGCATATTATATCTAATGACGTCATGTCGAATTGCAGCATACGAATATTCTTGTAATATGTTTAGCCAAAAGTCATGAATTCAACAAAATCTACGACATTAACCCAAGATTTTTTAAAACCTCTTCTAACATGAAGACCACGTGGTAAGAATGTTTAACTTCAGTTATCGATTGCGTACGAAGACACGTGGCTTTATTTACGGATTAAGTTGTATCCACTTGAATCAATGGTTAGAATTAATAATATTTTATTTTATTAAAGTTTAAAGTGTTCGTCAACAATTATTTTTGCCATTTTGCACGATAAGTGAACAGTAGCGAGTTAATGAATGGATATAATGCTTTCATTCACACATGTAGGCCTACACGTGTTTAACGATGTGCGCACAACACTATACGCTAATTTCTTGACATAGGTTTTTCCGCAAACACTACCCTTTAGTTTATGTTATCAATTCTTAAAACTACGGGGCCATTCAATGATTAAAGAGACAAATAGCTGTAGAGGAAAAAGGATTATAAGGCGGTGTTCGATAGTTTCAGAACTGTGGTCTGGCATCCCGGTGATGAGTTCTGTTCAGCTGTTTGATTCTTTTGTTTACAACCCCAAATTCTCATTTGACGACTGTGGGTCCTCTTGAAGTTTTGGAGTTACTTGATCAACGTGCAGTGGTTCGTTTTTTGCTTTTTAAAGGTAAAAACAGGACAAAATTCACTCTTGTATGACTAAACAATGCGAAAAAGCTATATGAACCGCTGAATTGTTTTGAAATGGGTAGAACAGTTTAAAATTGTCGAACTTCAGTGACAAACGAGCACCGCTCTGGACGTCCAGTTGAGGTTTCAACTCCAGGCCCGTGTTTTTCTGATTTTTTAGAAGCTCAGCGGACAATAAACAATATACAGGTCTACTACTCTGGCGTGCTTATCAATAAAGTAAAGCCGGCAAAGAAGAGGAAACGTTCTGCATTTTCTGCGCAAAGGTGCCGTTCTCCTTCACGATAACTTCCGTCCACACACACCTCAATTAACACGTGAAACCATCAATAAATTGGCTTCGGAGACTCTACCTCACCCTCCCTACAGTGCAGATTTGGCTCCATCCGATTTCCACTTGTTCGATCTACTGAAGGAGGCGTTACGTGGTCAAAGAAAATGTCCTAAAATTGCCCCGACATCAACATAAAGATTTCTTTGCAACAGGCATAAAAAATGTTATTCAATGATGGTGCAAGTGTATTAATGTTACTGGGTAGTATGTCAAGAAGTAAAATCATTGTCATACCAATTAACTAAACCGTTTTCCTCATTCTTATGTTGCTCAAATATATTCTTATTCATTAGCTCCTTCCTCACAGATAACTATGATTGAGGCCCATAACGAATACGGTTTCTCTTGTATTACCCCCAAGATTCTTCTTCCAATTCCCGGTCTCTCATTGCCCGGTTGATGCCTTCTCTCCAACTCAACCTAGGTCTTCCTCTTCGCCTACGACCGTATGGTGTCCATCTCAAAATTTGCTTAGGGAGTCGATTATCCGGCATTCTTTGTACATGCCCAAACCATCTTAGCAGTTTTGTTTTTTTGTCGTCGAGAAGAAAGTATTGTACCCCCATTATCTCCCGGATTCTGAGGTTTCTTACTTTTTCTAGTTTCGACCTCCCTGCCGCTCTTCGCCAATAATCCATTTCAGTAGCTTCCAACAACTTTTCTGTTCTTTGTATTATTGGCCATATTTCACACCCGTATGGCGTAATTGGTTTCAGGATTGTATTGTATATACGATGTTTATTTTCTTTTGATATTTCTTGGTCCCACAATATGCTGTTCAGCAATGCTATTGATTTTCTTCCCAGGTTATTTCTTACTCTTATCGCTTCATCTAGACTACCATCTTGTGTAACTGTTGATCCTACATGTTTATAGCTACTGCGATTTATTATTTCTTGTTCGTCTTGTAAAATTAAATTCTTCTTGTGACGATTTAAGTTGTAACAATAATCGTAAAATAAAAAAGAATTTTAAAAATTAAGTTTGCGAGCGATTAAGCAATTTTAAATCTCACTATAATACCTAAAACCCCTGTATGTACTCAGTATGAGAATAAGAGGTAATTAAGAGGTCCCAAGAAACACTAATTAAAAAGGGAAATTTGTAAAAAGTTATTATTGTCATATTTAACCCTTTGCTTGTTATCATGCGGTGACCTGTTAATTCCGGACTCGACGTGTCTACCGAGTCGTCTGTAATTTAGAATAAGATAAAAACCATAATGTTAATAATTAAAAATCTGAAGACACAAATAGTCGTTAAAATAACTCACTTAAATTATATATGTTTATTAAGGCATAAGTTTTGTAATTAAAAATGTTAACTTAAATAAAGATAGGGACTATATTCTCGCGGAGTAGTCGCCCCTCTCCCTTTTGTTAAGTACCAGTCGAAGCGAGCAGAAAAACGCTCTCTCGCTATGTTGACTTCACGGAGTGCAGACGTACGAGCGAAAGCTCTGACAAAATGTTGCTAATTTATTTGTTTTAATTTAAATATAGTATACTAGATACTACTGCTAAAAGCGTGTGTCATATACCAATAAGTATAAATATGTGATAACAAGAAGACATAATATGTAACACAAAAGACAGAAATAGTGTTAAACAAGATGACGACTCCCTTCAAGAAGTAACTACATTTTCAACATCATTCCTGAAGATGTGATCTACAGGAACTTCATAGAGACACGTATACCAGGCATAAGACGCTGTTTAGGACATCTGAGAATCTACAATCCATACCCCAAAGAAGCTCCAATCTCGTCTGTGAACATCCGAGCTTTTCTTGACAAAGACGCGACCGGATGATGACGCCAACTACAAGGACTCCCAAGACGGACACCCCCAGGACGAGGTTTCCACATTCCATTGTAAAGGTGACTCGATAGCCTGTATATCAAGGTTAATAATATATGTTACACTACACACTTCTAAAAGAGACTTTTCAAAGACGATTAATCTTATGTAAACATTAAAAGAGAAAATCTAAGTATTTACTGTAAAAATTTAATTATCATACGTTGTAACGCTTTAAATGTTAATGTAACTTATAATCGTTCCAAGTATTAGTACCATTCTTCAAATGGTTAAAGAAGTCTTGCAAGCTAATATAATGAATTGAAAATAATTAAAAGTCTTTACTACTAAAATACAGAAAGTTAACTCGGATCCGAGGTATAGCGATATAGAATCAATTTGATCCCAAAGTATTATGAAAGCATTTAAATATTTTAGTTTAATTAATGATGTCATGGGATCTGTCAGTAATTGTTGTTAAATAAAGAGAAGTCGTCTTGTTACACATGAAAATGGGTGCGTAAATCAGTAAAATACCTTCCCTTGTTTCCTTACACAGATAGTAAGTAATTTGTTCAGTGAATTTGATTTGAATACATTTCGTTACAACGTAGGCAGCCCATGTAATTGGCAGAGGTCAGTTAAGATAGGTTCCCTAAATTTGTAACGCAGGAATACGTTACAAAATTGCGCCACTCTGCTTAAGTTAGAATAGTTGCGAGCATCGTGACGCAACAAAATTGCGCCAATCTGCTAATTTATATAAAGGTTTGGTAAGCATCGTGACGCAAACAAAATTGCGCCACTCTGATTATTTTTATAAAAGGGATTGTGTTGTTGTTATCTTGTAAGAGTAATTGTGTACAGAGTGTCACAAACAAAATTGCGCCACTCTGTTATGTTTAACTTAATTCATTAGTAAAATAAATACCTCACTGAATGCCGTGAATTATTTATCATTCAGTTATTGATCTATGCACTCAGAGAATGTAATTAATGTAAATTTAATTTTCAAAACATATTTCATATCTTACGTATCTCAAAACATACGTAAATGATAGTGTGTATAAGTTGAAATATCATTGTATGAAGAAATATGCATGTACCTACTTGCATATATGACTTGTAATGTTTGGTCGACTGAGCAGTCTGTAACAGGTTTGTTTTATGACAATCCAAGACCTGTTGTTTCTTGAATACTCCTGCATAGTACATGTTAGACATACACTAACATGTCTGTTGTAAAAAAAAAAAAAATTTGTTAATAATAATGCTCCTATGTAATGTAGACCCAGTTAATTACGTGGAAAGAATTTCGTAAGGTGGAATTGTGAACAAAATAAATAATTAATTTAATTGTGGAAAGTAAAGAATGAATAAACTCAAACTGTTATAAAGCGTAATAGTAGTGTAAGTGAAGGCTTGCATTGTTGAATAAGATTCACCCTATGCTTGCCAGCTCGCTCCCCTTCCGCTTGTCCGGACCTGTTCAGGAAGTAATCGGTGGCATTGTGTAGATAACAATACGTAAGAGTAAAACCCCCCATTCTCACTGTCACACTGACCCTACCCTTGTTTACTAAATAAAGAGGGTGAACTACATTCCAGAAAACAGCTGATCGGCTATTTAACCTTGAAAAATATGTGTGTGGAATTTCTGTCTCTCCCTTAGAAGAGAAATTGTTCGTTTCTAATTTGTGCAAATTATTTACCCAAGAATTTACCTTGTCGATGTAATAGTGTATAGTATAGCAGAGCAAGTTTTTCACCGTGACGACAATTAAATAATGTAGTGACTTAATAATAATAACAAATTTATAATAATAAATAAAGAGTGCTAAATAAATGTGGTAATTAGATAGTAAATAGTTCTAGGTGCGTTTCTTAAATCCCCCAAAGAAAATAATAATAAGTCAATAATAATTGCTTAAATAATAAGGCTGAATAAATCTTAAGTTAAACTAAATTTGTGTGAAGTGTAGCAGTAAGTAAGGGAAAAGAATAATAATAATACAAGTAACGTTGCATAGTGTAAACACCCCGGTGGTGGCCAGTTAGAGGAAATAAAGCGTGTTCAGAATTGTAGTAAGCAGCCACTCACCCTCCCTATTGTGATAAACCGGTGCTAGCCTAAACAATTGAAAACCACCCCTGTGTATTACAATGCATTGTGTAAAGTGTCTCCCCTCCCGCATAGTTTGTTTAGTTATTGTTAAAGAGATAAAAGAGAATTATATTCGTGAGATTCCGCTTCTCTCAAGTAACAGTAATCTAAAGTGGAGTATGGGATCCTCCTTAGATTACATTAGAAATAAGTTTATGGTATATAATTAAGAGAGAATTATATACATGTAACGTAACAGGTCACAACGGCGCCGACTGAAAAGGGTAATGATAGGGCAGAAAGGTGCCAAAGATCATTAATGAATGCTGAAAGCTAACTTGAGTAGTTAGAGTAAGCTGATGTCAGTCGGGCCACGATGTTGTGAGTTACGGATAAGTAGGGATCTTTCCAATCTAAGGTTTGGAAATTAGTATTAAGATTAAAATATAAGTTAGTACTGTAAGAAGTGAGAAAAAGGGAATTTCACGAAGGCGATCATTTAAATGAACAAGATCATTTAAACAGAATTAGAGAAAACAAACTGTGCACTAATAATAAATAATAGTAATAATAAAGAACTTCACACACTGACCCCAAACATACTCCAAGTCCCCAACTGTGAGTTAGAAAAAAAAACCCATAACGTGCAAATTAAGCGGTGGAGTATGTGACGATTTAAATTGTAACAATAATCGTAAAATAAAAAAGAATTTTAAAAATTAAGTTTGCGAGCGATTAAGCAATTTTAAATCTCACTATAATACCTAAAACCCCTGTATGTACTCAGTATGAGAATAAGAGGTAATTAAGAGGTCCCAAGAAACACTAATTAAAAAGGGAAATTTGTAAAAAGTTATTATTGTCATATTTAACCCTTTGCTTGTTATCATGCGGTGACCTGTTAATTCCGGACTCGACGTGTCTACCGAGTCGTCTGTAATTTAGAATAAGATAAAAACCATAATGTTAATAATTAAAAATCTGAAGACACAAATAGTCGTTAAAATAACTCACTTAAATTATATATGTTTATTAAGGCATAAGTTTTGTAATTAAAAATGTTAACTTAAATAAAGATAGGGACTATATTCTCGCGGAGTAGTTGCCCCCCTCCCTTTTGTTAAGTACCAGTCGAAGCGAGCAGAAAAACGCTCTCTCGCTATGTTGACTTCACGGAGTGCAGACGTACGAGCGAAAGCTCTGACAAAATGTTGCTAATTTATTTGTTTTAATTTAAATATAGTATACTAGATACTACTGCTAAAAGCGTGTGTCATATACCAATAAGTATAAATATGTGATAACAAGAAGACATAATATGTAACACAAAAGACAGAAATAGTGTTAAACAAGATGACGACTCCCTTCAAGAAGTAACTACATTTTCAACATCATTCCTGAAGATGTGATCTACAGGAACTTCATAGAGACACGTATACCAGGCATAAGACGCTGTTTAGGACATCTGAGAATCTACAATCCATACCCCAAAGAAGCTCCAATCTCGTCTGTGAACATCCGAGCTTTTCTTGACAAAGACGCGACCGGATGATGACGCCAACTACAAGGACTCCCAAGACGGACACCCCCAGGACGAGGTTTCCACATTCCATTGTAAAGGTGACTCGATAGCCTGTCTATCAAGGTTAATAATATATGTTACACTACACACTTCTAAAAGAGACTTTTCAAAGACGATTAATCTTATGTAAACATTAAAAGAGAAAATCTAAGTATTTACTGTAAAAATTTAATTATCATACGTTGTAACGCTTTAAATGTTAATGTAACTTATAATCGTTCCAAGTATTAGTACCATTCTTCAAATGGTTAAAGAAGTCTTGCAAGCTAATATAATGAATTGAAAATAATTAAAAGTCTTTACTACTAAAATACAGAAAGTTAACTCGGATCCGAGGTATAGCGATATAGAATCAATTTGATCCCAAAGTATTATGAAAGCATTTAAATATTTTAGTTTAATTAATGATGTCATGGGATCTGTCAGTAATTGTTGTTAAATAAAGAGAAGTCGTCTTGTTACACATGAAAATGGGTGCGTAAATCAGTAAAATACCTTCCCTTGTTTCCTTACACAGATAGTAAGTAATTTGTTCAGTGAATTTGATTTGAATACATTTCGTTACAACGTAGGCAGCCCATGTAATTGGCAGAGGTCAGTTAAGATAGGTTCCCTAAATTTGTAACGCAGGAATACGTTACAAAATTGCGCCACTCTGCTTAAGTTAGAATAGTTGCGAGCATCGTGACGCAACAAAATTGCGCCAATCTGCTAATTTATATAAAGGTTTGGTAAGCATCGTGACGCAAACAAAATTGCGCCACTCTGATTATTTTTATAAAAGGGATTGTGTTGTTGTTATCTTGTAAGAGTAATTGTGTACAGAGTGTCACAAACAAAATTGCGCCACTCTGTTATGTTTAACTTAATTCATTAGTAAAATAAATACCTCACTGAATGCCGTGAATTATTTATCATTCAGTTATTGATCTATGCACTCAGAGAATGTAATTAATGTAAATTTAATTTTCAAAACATATTTCATATCTTACGTATCTCAAAACATACGTAAATGATAGTGTGTATAAGTTGAAATATCATTGTATGAAGAAATATGCATGTACCTACTTGCATATATGACTTGTAATGTTTGGTCGACTGAGCAGTCTGTAACAGGTTTGTTTTATGACAATCCAAGACCTGTTGTTTCTTGAATACTCCTGCATAGTACATGTTAGACATACACTAACATATGTCTGTTGTAAAAAAAAAACAGAAAGTTAACTCGGATCCGAGGTATAGCGATATAGAATCAATTTGATCCCAAAGTATTATGAAAGCATTTAAATATTTTAGTTTAATTAATGATGTCATGGGATCTGTCAGTAATTGTTGTTAAATAAAGAGAAGTCGTCTTGTTACACATGAAAATGAGTGCGTAAATCAGTAAAATACCTTCCCTTGTTTCCTTACACAGATAGTAAGTAATTTGTTCAGTGAATTTGATTTGAATACAGTTCGTTACAACGTAGGCAGCCCATGTAATTGGCAGAGGTCAGTTAAGATGGGTTCCCTAAATTTGTAACGCGGGAATACGTTACAAAATTGTCCCGACCAATGCACATATACTCCGTTTTCTTTGTGTTTACTTCAAGGGCCCATAGCTTATTCCTCTATAAGTTTTCGTGTCATGTATTCCATGTCGTGATAGTAACTCTACTTCATGCCCTTCCCACAGTAGCTTAGTGGACCACTGAAGACAGTGCTTCACTAAATACATTGTTAACGTCAGTACATTAGGAAACAGCGGAGGAAGTAACGAGACAAACCAGTGGAAAACACAGACTCGTTGACGGTGGCGCAGTGAGGTTCATCGTTTCCCGTATCACTGCACGACAACCTAGTTTATATAGCCTACTAGTTATCAAGGAAGACCTACATCACTCGTCATCGCGTAAATAATAAATATTTCAATTTATTTCTTTTGTCGCCCCTATTTTCTCTGTCTCAACCTTTCCTTTCCTTTCCTTTCAGTCTCTACCTCTATATTTTCCTCAAATGTCGGTTTGTTGTTGTCTCCATGTCTAGACTGACGTTCTTCAAACACCACTCTGGTCCAGCTTTTTAACATGTATACGATTTTATTTAATATTCTTACTTATTATTTTTTGTCTACATTGATTTATCCTCTATATTGTAGACGTGTGGGTTTTTAATCTAATACTTTTTTTTCTGAGGCAACAACTTTTTCTTTGTTAACAAATTGTGAAACGGTAGTGACGTCAAAAATCGGATAATTGGCAACTATATATTTTTAAATTAACGTCTTCAAAATACAAATAGAATTCACAAAACCTGTTTTCGCGTGAATGTATGTGTGACTGTGCGTCCGCCATTGTCGTACGTCTGTGTGAAAGTTAAAAAGAAAATGAATCGTTCGTGACGTTTAATAGGATCGCACTTTTTAAAATTTCTATTCGGATTTTGTTAATATTACGAAGAGAAGGCTTATTTTCTTGCACATTTGAGCGTTGAGTTGTTTAAGAATGCCCTCGACTAAAGGCGGAGGGAGGAGGAGAAGGAGGATAAGAATAGAAATATAGAAGGAGAAGAAGAAGAAGACAAGGACGAAGAAGGAAGAGAAGACGACAATAATGATGACAGTAAAGATTAAGCTTAAAGCTTCAAGTCTACATCGGTGACATATTAACATTAACCCAAATCCTTAGAAGTGATTCGGTTCTCTAAAAGTAGTGGAGTCCATGAATTACTTTATTCTTATTTATGAGTACTGATTTAATGATTATTTCAGCTCTACTCAGGTTTACCCTGACAGAAGTAAACCGTATGAATAAAATAATCAAGACGAAAGGTTAAGTAACTCTCTCTCTCTCTCTCTCTCTCTCTCTCTCTCTCTCTCTCTCTCTCTCTCTCTCTCTCTCTCTCTCTCTCTCTCTCTCTCTCTCTCTCTCTCTCTCTCTCTCTTACACACGCCCACACATACACACACACACACTAGAAAACCTACAAAACTACAAAACATTTATTCCAGAAGCTTGGTTACAGACGCCTTCTATATAATGGACGCAACTCTGATTAGGTCACAAAAGTTTGCTAAGGTTCCCTTTACCTCGATTCCCGCTTTACAGATTTCGAGGTTCGTTAGCCGGGTTTTATACAAGTAGCGCGCTGTCTTCTTCACAACAAAGTACAAATTCGCTTAATTCCGCCTTTTTTCGTCGGAAAAAGGCAGTTAAAAATGTTTATTTTACACTTCGAATCGGTGAAGTTTGCTAATTAAAATCATCAGCACACTTTATTAAATTTAAAATACTGTTGAGAAACAGAATTAAGAATCGCACTGTAAATAAGGCGTTTTTTTTTTAAGACCAGTCAAGAGCATTTTTCACTATTCGTCACCGGAGAGGTCAAGCGCAAAGCACGCGCACACGCAATATAAAATGGCATACGATCTATATTGAATTATAAGATATTAGTAACTTGATTACAGAAGTGTCGATTGTCAGTAATAATTAATGTCAACTGTTTTACGAATAAGCAATTTTTTCGGATAATTAAATAATGACAATAATAATAGTTTTTATACTACACTGTCGGGTATTATTTTCATGTAGCGTAAGATAAAAAATTATCTTACGTTTTTTTTTTATCTTAAGCGTAAGACAAAAAAGCGTAAGACACAAGTTCTCATAAAAAAATTATTTATTTATTTATTTGACAAACTATTTTAAAATCAAAATTATGTATGTGTCTAAAGTATGACTGAACGAAAGAAAGTATGATTTTCATCGTAAGAATAGTGGTATTGATGTTCATCAGTAACACAGTGGTTATATAAACTTCAAAAAAAAAAAAATATTAATGTAGACCTTGTTTAGATTTACAATATTCCTTATTCGTTTCTTCTTCTTCTAATTATTCTCATTATTTAGAATCTTTTCGGTTTATTCCGTGATGCTCATTGGTGTTTATACCGAGTACATTATTACTGGCTTCACCACACTTTTGTTGATCTTTTATTTTTGTTCAGTGGCTAATATTTCTATTTTTAAGATGGAATTGGTAGCTACAGCACAGCACAGGCTACACCAAATACTTAAGTATATTAAAAAAATAGATCCTTAACATTTAAAAAATGATCCCGACCGAAATAACACTTTCCTAGCTTTAATTCATACCAAAGTTAACAATTAACATATACTGTTAACAATATAAGATAATTAACCTAATATTACAGTTATGACAGTTCACAGTAACAATCAAATCGTGAACACTTTCACACCGTCACAACTAAATACACATACTCCTTGCAATTAAAATAAACACAAAAATTAGATATTCCTTCTGTTAATGATGACATCTCGTGTGGTTAAATTATTTTTAACGGTATGCAGGATGGATATTCGTTGAAAACATTTTGCTGTACGTCTATATTCATATTGTTACGACGGTCTACTTGATCGTCGTAGGTACAGTGGAAAACAAAATACAAGACACCAATTAAGTCACTAATTACCAGCTTTAATTTTCACAGTTAAACAGTTCGTAATTAACAACACAGTCTCCTACAACAAATAAAATAACAATTGTTCACACGGAATAAAATGTCAACTAATATTAAAACAAAATTGTATTATAATATGCCGCCCGATTATAAAACACAGCACTTCACTAATAACCACTTGAACGCACACAGTATCGCCCGACAATAAACTCGAACCGCACAGTAATATATCGCGACTATAACTGAACTGAACGTCGTTGAGTACTGGTATTTTTACCCCCCCCCCCTCGAAATACTAGATCCACATATTACGTAAGATGCTCTACATTACGACGTAATTGATTGCGGCCTTGACACAGTCAGGGGCGGCCGCGCGAATTCTGATACAGTGTAGCAAATGCGTCGAGAGTCACGTACGCCACACGCATTACATTCCGGATCCCTCTGGAACGTTTGATAAACACGTAGATTGTTCTGTGATGTCGTAACAATATAGTCCTGTAAACACAAGACGTGAAACGTCCAGACAAAGATGAACAGTCTGAAAATTTTGGAAAAGTAGAACTGGATAAATATAAAAGAGAGAGAGAGAGAGAGAGAGAGAGAGAGAGAGAGAGAGAGAGAGAGAGAGAGAGAGAGAGAGAGAGATTATGTTAGAAATGCGTCATGGGGAGAGAAACAAAGTGAAAGAAAGAAAGAAAAAGAGAGAGAGAGCGTGAGAGAGCGAGAGAGAGAGAGAGAGAGAGAGAGAGAGAGAGAGAGAGAGAGAGAGAGAGAGAGAGACGGGTAGACAGACAGACAGAGACGAGAGATGGATATTTAACTGGACATTTAATAAAATGGGAGAAATAGTGAGGTTGAGGATTGTTAAGTGCTTAACATACAGTATTTCACGTATCACTGATTATTGTCAAAACGAAATTTTTAGAAAATTTAATATATTTTGTGTAAAATTGAAAATAATATAAACATAAGCGACTTCCAGTTGTTACGATGTTATTGTATTTACTGTAGTACTATTGGCATTATATAAAGTTAATACACGTTTATTTTTACCCGGGGACATTACTGAGAAAAACATGAAACAATGCTCTCTTCTATTTAATCTAGAGATTAACTTTTAATCTCATAATATACTTTTACGGAAAAAGGTATTCTGCCGGTTGGTATAAAACTTTTGTGACATGTGATGTATTGATGGCTGTGAACGCTAACGCAGCCGCTGCCGTGGAGTCGAGACCCATCCTTACTGATTATAATAGATTAATTTTTAATTAAACGAAGACACCGTTTCGTTTGTTCATTAATGCACCTTACGCCCCAAACACCGGTGAGACTATGTCGCTTGCTTTTTCCCACGTATTTGCATATCAACAGGCCTACGAGACATTGTATTTCCTGTGGGGTTTGTTAGATACGTTCGAAGACGTGGAGTAAAATTTAATATTTGCAAACAGACCGGCGACTCACCCAGAGAGTAAATTGAAGGCAAATTTTTAGAAATGCACTGATAAAATCGTATTTAAGTATTTTCTTGTAAGAGAATAATAAAGAGACAATTAGGCGACCAAATTAGGTGGTCTCCGAAGGTCGGTAGGAACAGGAAAATATTGATTAGAACGAGAGACAAACGAGGGGGGAGACGAAAGTGGGCACGTCTGAAGGAAGCAAATATCATCATCATCGACGATTTTGATAAAATGCAACATTGAACGAAATATATGCGTAGAATGAATGACACAAGACTAACAAAACAAATTTTAGGGTAAACGGACGCCATAATGGGGACGCCAAAACAAAACGTAAAAGAGGACGTGAGGAACTGAGTAATGTCAAAAACCGCGAGAGAGAGAAATCTCCATGAGCTTCGTGGTAAAATAAGAGAGCACGGAAGACACGGAAGATAGATATCGGAGGACGACATAAGACGGTATAAATATATTATACACACGCACCAAACGCAAACGCGCGCGCGCACACACGCACAAGAAAACGACAAAATAAAGGTTGTTCAATATCTTTTAATTTAACATGCCATTCCAAAGTTTAACATGCCGCTTAATGATTAATACGACAAAATACTTTACTACTTAATTAATTACATAATTGTGGGGATGTTTAGACAGCTATGGTGTTACGACGGTTGGACGGATTGTCGTGTTTAAATAGTGGAATAAAATAATTGAACACAATTTGACTGTATTAGAAATGTTTATGTTTTTCAAGACATTTTTCGTGAACAAGGGAGAAAAGGAATTATAATTGTTAAACTTGGCGGGTGTTAACGATGGTTGGACGGATTGTCGTGTTTAAATAGTGGAATAAAATAATTGAATACACTTTGACTGTATTACTGTATTAGACTTCTATTACAGGAGTCATTCTCAGTGGCGTGGTCTGGTCTGGTGCGTAACAAGTTACCACTGAGGACGACTTCCGTGGTAGGAACCAAACGTAACATGGGTCCGCACACTATCGTCCGTAAGGTTTACATTAACGATTCGGTCACACCAGTTAAAACGTCATGAGAAATATTTGTTGATTAATCTTTCATTTTATCCAGATACGTTTAGGTGTAATTTAAAGTCTGAAGCACAACAATTACAGAGTGCAGTAGCCATGTCTATGTCTACGATTCACATCAAAGCCGAATCAATCCTATTCCACACCAACAGAGTAGTCTACCTTAGACGAGCGGCCTGAGTCAGTTAAAAGGCACCGCCTACCAAAAGATAATAACATTCTGTTCATACCGCGTTCCATTCGCCCCCTCCAGGACAATTTTTTCATTGATTTTGTTTGTACGAATGTAGCTGTGACTGCATATCCCTAAGTAGTAGAATTATCCGAATCCAGTGTGTAAAAGGGGAATCACGAAACCGTGATTGTATAGAAACAATTTAGATATGCGTGTTATGTTGCTTGGTAAATTATTTGGCGAAAGAGTGTGAAAATATTTTTTACAGATTCTTGAATTGGCGCTCCCCCCCCCTCCAAATTGTATTGGCACACACAGGGGCTTGTACAGTGATAGGCCCCTACTTGTATTTGATTAAACAAATAAGCAAATAAATGAAATTATTCAGCCAATTCAGGATGACACAAGAAATGAGCATTTTCTTGGCGTTGACAGGTATAATGACTGGCCGCAAATAGAATCTCAAAACAAGTATTCAATTGACAGTCAAAGGCAAACAAAGAAAATACACCAAGCTGTAGGAAAGGAATAGATAGGTGTATAAGGATGAGATACTTTAAGCATTATGTATGGGGAGAACAAGGAAATGGAAATTGGAACTCGGAATCGGAAGAGGTTGGAGAACACTATAAACTGAAAATGCAACGATTTCTTCGTATACTAAGAATTTTTCAATTTGATATGTAGGAAACACGAAATAGTATTAGACGTCTTATTTATGCGTACTGTAGGATTTTGTCGGTCTGAACGGGTATATTTGTGGTGGCGTGCGCGAACCTGTTTTGACAGGCAGTTTAGTGAATACAGCAAGCGACGGGTATGCAGAATGACACATTCAGCCACAGGTGAACAAATTTCATCACCGTACGTGCGTAACGATTAATAGGTGAAACGTTCTGCGGTCTGGGCGCTAACACCCACACGCGCTGTCAGTCTTACCTAGACTGCGTATCTGTCGCAGCTTTAATCCCGTTACACAGTGCTGTAAAAGGTTACGTATGTCGATATTCAGTAATTTTCTAGCTTCTTATCATACGGTTTAATTATTGATCCTACTTATTAAGAATAATATATATTGAACGTACACATTAAATTTATTTATTATTTTGTGTATGTAATATAATACAATACATAGGCGTTCCAATATGTTAGATAGACGTTCCCAAACCTAGAATTAGTTCATTCTTTAGGAACACTGATTGTGGTAGGAACCAGCCAACGTACCAAGAGTTTCTTGAGGTGCCAAATATATAATCGAAAAATTTAACGCAACAATATTATTCTGAAAATAAACATTAATTTACAATTAAATTTATAACATATTACCCAAAATATAAATAAAGAAAAGGAAGCATTATTTACAAACTGAATACCTGGATGACTATATTGACATTGTTATTCTTCTATATCGCCTGAACATAAAAAACTATTGTCTACGTTTTCAAAAATAATTTCTATTACTTAGACATTTAATGTTCCCAGGCAAATTTTAAATTATTTTGGTGCTAGAAAGTTAAAAATTTTTAGTAAAGGAAAAAGATGTAGAAATTCGTGGTGCTCTTAACTTATGAGTTTATTAACTTGCCCTTACATGTTTTTCAATTTTTCTGCTCAACACATGCACAAACACACTCACACACATACACACATGTAAGCATGCACGCACACAAATACATATGAATTTGAGCGACAAATTGCAGAACGATGAGAAAGAAGTATTGTAAAGTCCCTTTTTCATGCGTATAAGCATGTATAGGCAATTAGTTTATAGAATTTTTGTTAATTAGGTATATAAGTGTAGTATTACATTTAGTATTGTGAAGTCAGACACCTCAAATTGTTCATATTGTGTCCCTGTATTTATGCATCCCCAGTGCGCGACTAAGCATATGGGGGAATAATTTAAATTAAAGTGAATAACTCCGTTATTTGGTAACGTATCAAACTGAAACTTTAGCAGATTAAAAATCAAATTTGACGCTACAGTTTTCTGTGTCCTATAAACATTGAACATATTTTAATATGTTTTTTATAAACTTTTAAGTGTTGAATATTTTATTTTAATGAGATCGTAAACTTTTCAGATTACAATCGGGTATGATTTTTCTTCAAAACCTGACCAGAGCTTTTAATTATCACATTTTTTTGTATGACGTAGAAAGCAGTTTCAACCAGTCACAGTCTTTGATATGTTAGTCAGGTCGCGAATTTGACCGGTGAGGTTTGGGAGTTGTTCAAAAAACGTCGACGACAGCAGACATAACCACTGTGCGCGAACCCCATGCGAAATATAACGCGCTTCTGTGTCACGTTGAACTCAACCATTCTTATAATTGTCAAATACCAGTCTGAGATCAACTGACAATCAAAAAAATCCTCTTTTATTGGGATGCTAATACTGTAATTATATAATTAACAATACGGGTCAGGGTCAATTAGTGCTGTCCGTGTGAGCGGAAGATGCGCGCTTAGGTAATATGTCTCTTCCGGAGTTATAACTTGAATACACGCGAGAACACTTAAAGATTCCAATAAGTGAAAGTTCAGCGCACTTGAGTAATTAAAATTACTAAACCCGTAGGAACGAACCCTGAGACAATATAAGGTACCTGAGCCAAATAAGGCCATGCACCCCAATAAGGCCAATTTCTTGTTTGCAAAAGACCCACGCAACGATATACAAATGAATCCGTGTATCCGTAAGCTACTGCCATCTTATGGTGAAACCAGAAACCTGAGACCGCCATCTTATTTGTAGTGTGGTGGACGAGCGCTAGAAAAGTGTTCATCACGACGCAATTTGCACGTTATTAACTTCTGTGAGTAATTATTTCTTCATACTATTTTATTATGTCAGTAAACTAGCAAGAAGTATATATTTTCTTGTTGTCCTGACTTTCTTCTTTCGGATGCTGTTTTGGTATACACAGATTTTTAATTTATTTGGAAATTATTATTATAATTTGCATTATATGTTGGGTGTCCCCTTTAAGGCCATGTTGTGAATAACAGGAAGTACACCAATAAGGCCAGTTGGCCTTATTGGTATACACCCTAAATAAATACTATAATCATTTTTATTTTATATTTATGCATTCAAAAATACTGTTCACTATACTATTTTAATCATAAATATTTACTAAACAAATGAAAAAATGCAAATTACTTAATGTACATAGTAATAAATAGTAGGCCTACAATATGGTGATTTTTGAAACTCACAGAAAACCAAAACTCATATTTGGCTTGTGTTATAACCTATAATAAATATACAATTAAATAGGTAACATTAATAATTGTAGAAATATTTGGATATTAATTACATAGTCTATACCCTTTAATTTATAAACCAATTTTATAAAAAAATATAAAAAATTATGTATGAAATGAGACGAAACCTTCATTTATAGATAGGCCTATGTCATAATTACATTCATAGTACAGTATATAAAAATAATGCTTAATACTTTATGGTTACTGAAATGAATGAAACTGCATAGAAAATAATGTGCAAAAAGTAATATCGGTGTTATAGACGTTGAGAAAAATTACGTCTACGGTACTGTTCATCTGAGAGACGAATGTTAGCCACTAAGGTTTACATTTTCAAAGGGAGTTTGTGGGATGTTTGCATACATTTCTGTTTTAGGCGGAGAAAGATGCCATTACAAGAGAAGCAGAAGCGGGCTAAGTGGACTGAAAGTCAACTAAAAGAAGCAATGGAAAGTGTTAGTAGTGGAACAATGAGTGTAAACAAGGCTGCTTCTTCCTTCAGTATTCCAAGGAGGACATTACGGAATCACTTGAAAAGCGGCTCAACAGTTCGAAAACTTGGTCGACAAACGTATTTGTCGGCAGGCGAAGAAAACGAACTTTGTCAACGTATTTTCCGTATGTGTGATATCGGTATGCCTCTCACCCCTAAAATATTACGACGAACTGTATTCAATTACTGTTCTATGAACAATATACCGCATCCTTTTGATCCTAGTAAAGCCATGGCTGGAAGGAAATGGTTGAAACTTTTCCTCATAAGGCATCCTGAAGTTGCCAACAGAAAGGCTCAGAGTATGAACCCTAGTCGAGCCATAAAACTAAACCCATTCATAGTGAACGACCACTTTCAAAAGCTTCGAGATATTCTGATAGAACACCAATTAATGGGCAGACCAGAACTAATCTACAACATAGATGAAAAAGGTGTTAGGCTAACTATTCATCACCAGCAGAATGTTTTGGCTCGCAGAGGTGCAAAAAGAGTTCACCTTGTAGCTCCCGAACACGCTGAAAACGTTACTATTGTAACGTGTGCTAATGCCATTGGTTCCGCTATACCTCCAATGGTTCTTTTTAAAGGGCAACGCCTCAAACCGGAATGGTACAACAACATGCCCACAGGAACTGTGATCTACATGTGTGGTAAGGGCTCGATGACGACTGTTCTCTTTATCCGTTGGCTCGAACATTTTGCTAGATACAAAGTGGCTGGTAAAGCACTTTTGATTTTTGACGGAGCGGCATCCCATCTTGATGCAAACATTGTGCGTGCAGCAGAAGAGCATGGGATCATCCTTTACTGCTTGCCAAGTAACACTACGCACGAGCTACAACCTCTGGATAAAACAGTTTTCAAATCATTTGAATCTTGCTGGGATGACGAGCTTCTTCTGGAATACGACAGGAACAAGAACTTCAAGCTGAATAGGAGCAACTTAGGCTCTATTCTTAGTAAGGTCTGGGCCAGGTCCGTAACTGCACAAAACATCATGAGTGGATTCCGAGCCACGGGAATTTATCCTTTTGATCCACATGTAATCCCTGAAGAGGCGTTTGCACCTTCGGCTGTCACCGAAGCGCCACAGGAAGGTGTTGCGGATACTAGCCATGAAGGCCATTTGACTCCCGATAATTCATCTAAAGGAAACGAAAGAAGAATTAATCAGGAAATTAGTGTACAAGGATCAATAGAAAGTGCCTCAGGAGAATGTTCAAGTGGACATAAAAACACTTCATTTACTGAACTCTTGACAACACCAAAACTCAAGAGGTCAACAAACGCAAACCGTAAAGAGTCTTTGAATTACAGAGGCCAGAGGGTTGTAACTTCATTATTCAAAGACAGTGAAATCAATAAAAAAACTATCAGCAAGGAAATAAATAAAAATAATAGAATAACGAAAACAGGAGTATCAAAGAAAATCCAGAAATCGGAACTGCCATCAAATCGGAAGAAACTACCTGCTGACAGCTGCGTCGATCCTACCACCAGTGGAGTGAGTCTCCAAAAGGAAAGCTGGTATTGTTCCATCTGTGAAATTGATGAGATCGCGGACATGATCTTGTGTACTTCGTGCTTCAAGTATTTCCACGAAAAATGTGTTAGTTTCAGCAAGAAAAACAAGATGTGGAAATGCCTGAGTGCTTAGATTCAGATTAGTGTGTTCATTAATGTTAACTAAAAGTTACTATGAATTAGTAAATTTTACTTTTCGTACGTTATTTTTAAGTGACATCTAATATTTTTTGAAATTTTAAGCTGTTTGAATTTTTATTGTTTGGAACAAGTTATCTACTTCAAACAGGTAAACTTTATTGCTTCATTGTGTTAAAATGTCAAATTAGCATTTTAATTTCTGATAAGTTTAAGTTTTTTAAATTTCAAGTTATTTAATTGAAATATTGATATTTAAGAAAATGTTTTATTGATAAATGTGTTTTTAAGAACAACATGTTATTAGTGTAAGTTAGATTAAGCCTCTTGTTTCTCACTTTTTCATCTGGAAAATTTAGTTAGATGCAAGAACCTTTAATAAATGATAACTATATTGTTTACTACTTATTCTTAGTTTATTTTATTCTGATACGTTATTATATTTTAAAACACATCAATAAAATTTTATTCAAGAGGTTTGGCTACAATTTTACGAAAATGTACCCTCTTCCAATCAAATTATAATAATTAAAACAACGAAAATTATAGCTGGCCTTATTTGGAACATAGGTTCCAAATAAGGCCAAAATGTTAACTTTTTAAAAAAAATTCTAAATTATTATATTTTAAAAAACTACAAAATTATAATTGGGTTTTCGTTTTTTAAAGAGACCAAAGAATGTGTGTAGTTTTTTTCACCCTTTTACGTGTAAAATTAAGAAAATGACAAGAAGTTAAACATTAGTATGGCCTTATTTGGCTTAGGTACCTTAATTAACTAAATATAATTTTCGGATCAAATGAATAGATATGCGGAGTTTAGTGAACCGACACCGGATTGCAGAGACGTTGCATGCAGAATCAGCACTTAAGCATAAGGAGCTAAGCGTAAGAATTGAGTTTAATCGATTTTCATTAAATATTTACCTTCATAATAACTAAAATACTTTTATCATTTATCTATGCAACCCATTCATGTGTATCATTGCATTGCATGTGTGTGTGTGTGTGTGTGTGTGTGTGTGTGTGGAGCCCGTTGTTAATATCAAATCCAGTTATTTACGTTCAGTTATTGAGACTGCACCAAGTTATAAGAAGTAACAAGTGACGTGCAGCATGGTAAAATTTGAGACCGGAAATGATTCTTTACTTTGGAAAACGTAATCAGTGAACGATAATGTAAACATACAATAGAAATAAAATTAATGCAGGTAACACGCAGGAGATATATAACCGCAACGGTACCAGACCACTGGCTTATTTCGCATTACGAGCTGAGTAACGGTGTACAAAACATGGCAGCAGCCTCATCATTATTGTTGTGATAATATTATCATCTTCTCACCGTGCACAGCGAGTTGGTACAGGAATTTACAATGGCACTGGAGGATAACGAAGGCACCTGGGGGTAAACTCAGGTGGACCAGAAAATTTTGACTGCAAAAAAAGAACCTGGAAGATACGTCTCGGAAGAAATATCTCGAAAGACTCTTACATGGGGAAAACACAGAGTAACAAAAAATAGACAGTTTGGGAATACCTTCAGACATATGTTCTGGTTGCTTGGAAGGAGGTCACAGGTGTCAATGCTCCGCCGTGTGTGCCGAATCACGTCACACAGGACCTCAAGATGCCTTCTGTAGGACAAGAAATTAAACATCGTTACATTAGGTACGGAAGTGCTGGATGCCGCAGGGCGTACAAAACGATTAAGACACCCTAGCCAAACCAAACCATATCAGAGTTTTGGGACTTTTTTTATTTTAGATCAGATTAAGGATGGAGTGTCTTTGAAGCACCTTCCCCTTTTCCACTTGACTTGTTTCACTCATAACTTTTACTTAATGTTACCGAGTGTTCTTGCAACAGACTACAAAAATAAAATGAGGTTAAAAAATACAAAACAGTCGTAATAATTGGAATTACTTTATTAAATATGTTTAAATCAGTACTTTTCCAATAACCGTACCTACACCAATTTTCGATATTTCGATTATGCGCTATTAGCGTCGATATGTAGTGAGTATCGCATAAAATTTTAGTTAGATTATAGATATCGTGAAAATATGGGCTGTTGCAATTGTTTTACATTTTCATAATTTTACAAAAAGATGTTTCCAGCAATAATACAGGGTGGCGCAGGGAAACGGGAAAATTTAAAATAATTCGAAAAAAATGAAGGAACGTTACAAAACTTTATTTGAGGCTCAAAATATGTTCTACAAGAGTGGAAATTACATTAAGTAACTTTTTAAAAATTACATCAGTTAAATGCTGTCCATTTTGCCGTGCACATTCAGTAAGTCGTTTCTGTAGGTTTTGCATAGCGCGGCGCAATGTGTCACCTGGGATTTTGGCGATTTCCTCTTCAATCTGTGTCTTGAGCTGAGCAAGGGTTCTTGGTCTAGTCTGGTACACGATACTCTTCAGATGTCCCCATAAAAAGAAGTCACAGACTGAAAAGTCTGGAGATCGGGGGGGACAAGCGATATTAGCATTTCTTGAAATTATGCGATCCCCAAACAAACGTTTCACTGCTATCATAGACTGTATGGCAGTGTGTGAGGTGGCTGAAACCAGGTGTGCTGATTGTCAAGATTTGGAAAAGTATGGAGTCTTGGAGCCAAAAATGCCTCTAGCATGTTGACATAACGTTCAGACGTCACAGTGACAGCAGTAAAAAAGTAAAGGCCTATCACCCCATGACACGACACTGCACACCATACAGTAACTTTGTTACTGTGTAATGGACGTTGGTGAAGCTAAGCAGGGTTTCCTTGAGCCCAGTAACGGAAGTTCTGCTTATTCACGTATCCACTTAAGTGAAAATGGGCGTCATCGGACATCCAAAGATTTTGAATTAAGTTAGCATCCTCATTGATTTTAGCCAACAATTGTTCACAATTTGCAGGCGCAATACACAATCATTAGAATTCAGTTGTTGCAAAATCTGAAGTTTGTACGGATGAAATTGAAATTCATGGAGTATTTTTTGAACGCTCCGACGTCCGAGCTGCAATGACGAGGCAATTTTTCACACCGAACGACGAGGACTCCTTAAGATGGCAGCTCGCACGGCATCAATGTTTTCTGGGGTACGTACAGACCGTACACCCCCACTAGGCTTTCTCTTCAAAGCTGAACCAGTCTCTTCAAAATTACGAACCCACGTTTCGATTGCGTGTAACGAAGGAACTTGACCGCGGGGCGGGATCTGATAGTGGCGCCGAAACTCTCGTTGTGCAGCTGTCAAACTGTCCACCATGTCGGTAAAACGACTCCATGGTAACTAAATGTCCGTTACTGCTAGACAGACAGTTTCACTTCTGCTACATATACAGGGCTGCCAACATCAACTTCAAATTTTCCCGTTTCCCTGCGCCACCCTGTGAAACTTCGATCTGCACCTGTGACCACAAAACGTGACGTTAGGTTACCAGAAAAACTTTAGTTCACATAGAAACCATTAAAATGATACTCACTTTTTTGTGAAAACCACGCAAAAAACAGGTTACTATACCTGCAGTAAGGGGAGTTACTATACATGTTTCACTTGTTATAACAGAACATGCTTTTCGCTTTGAACAGTAAATTTTACACATGCACTTTTTTGGTCGCCGAAATCAATTTGTGGTTGTCGCTTTTCCCTGGTCGCGTACTACATTTCCTATGTTTCTTTTTTTTGGCTGTTTATGTATACCGTGTAGAGACCACATAGAGATAATGTAGGCTATATTCTGTTTTAATGGCAACACATTTATAAAAAACGTAATGTTTTCGTTCACAAGATTAGATTCATTAGGTGAGGTTGAAATGTATTTACTCAAATAGTAAAAACAGTTATTTATGAACCAATTTGTAAGTGTACGTTCAGCATGCCTATAAATGAAGAAGACAACTCTTGAATGCCACACCAATGCTTAGTTCAATTTGTTTTTAGTTGTTTTTTTTTATTCGTGCACAGATTGTCACCAAGTGTCAGTCTGTTACAGTCATTTTATTTACTTACCAAATGTCATGTTTTGTCAACCATGAGTTTTCTTTACTTTAAACAATAAAATAAAAAATCGAAACGTTCTTAACTAACCTCACGCGATTCCACATTACGTATTTCGCGTTATATTCAGCAGTGGAGTCATTTACAATTGGCACATTTCTTATTCTTCACACCGTGGTGTATCGATACTATCGCATACTCAAAACATCGAAAAGGCAGTGTAGATACGGTTATTGGGAAAGTACCTTTAGTTCTCTAATATCCCGCACGGCTTGGACTAACGTTTTATTGTGGGGAGCGCCGTTGCAGTCGTTTGGCGCTTATTCTGCCCGCATTCGGCGCAGCAGTGTGTTCAAAGCCCCAGTGTGACATTGACACAGTTACTAGCTAATTCCAGAGAGCCTGTAACTACGCAATTATTTCTCGACACGTCACCCGGAAAGCGATAGATTACTCTAGAATCTCAGCGGAGCATAAATGTAAGTATCCAGCGGGGACCGACTTCAGTTCAGTTCAGTTAGACCTGGCGATATTGCAAGTGCGGTTCTGAGTTATTGTTGTGGTTTAGTGATTATTGTGTTACTTAGTGGCAAAACTGTAATAAGGTGACGTTTATTCTTGCGTGTTGGACAAATTTAAGTTGAATTATTGTATAGGAGTACCTTCGTTGATTTCTAACTGTTGTGTGTAATTAGTGACTTCACTGGTGTCAGTTATTCTGTTTCAACTGTACAACACGATGATCCTTGCGACCGTCGTAACAATGTATAAGCCAATCTATTCATTACAATGTTTTAACATTTAATTCTAATTTTACAGTTCAGAATACAAGTAAAAACTACAAAAATATCAAAACATTCCACATTGATATCTCAAATCCTTATTACTAAATCTATATCGAGAATAATATATTTCTGGTTTCTTCAAATCATCAATATTATCTTTACCTAACAACCGGTTTTTTATTTGTTTGATAATAATTTAATTCTTTTTATCTGTTTAGTGTTACCAGAAAATAAATAAAAAACGTTTTGTCCCAACAAATAAAATTCAACGGTTGAGTCATAACTTATTTACTTAAGGTCTAATGAAATTAGCTTGTAACTGTTTATTGCTTGCAATTTTATGTAACTGTTATATAATCGCTCACTACTTGATTCAGTAAACGCAGAGATACAAAATTGTAACTCATTTACAGCTAGTATTTTATAATCAGACACAAACACTAAGGAATCTAAAATAATTGTGTCAAAGGAAAAGCGACTCGTGGAAACCCAATGAGAGACTTATGTCATCCATAGTCCAGAAAAAACTAGGAAAATGATAAAACCCGTAGAACTAATAAAGACAATGATACAAAATGGCGTACGATAAATGCTTCAAAACTTCAACGCCGTGAGGTGTAGGCCTAACAGGAAAAGAGATCAGTATTTTTACAATAGTTGTATTGTAAAGAGGCTGTCACATGATGGAACAGAAAGACGGTAAGAGGAGAACTGACAACACAATCAATCGAATTTTCGACTATGACAAATGTTAAAACTCTGGGAGACTTTCAGAAATCGATTATTCAACAGCACATATGTACGCCGACATAAATTGCATATAGCCTACGTCATAGACATACTCTGCGTATACAGAAAAAGTTTCCTTTAATTTTAAGAACTATTGTTCTTCAAACGTTTTTCGTTTGAAAAAAGTCGAAGCCTAACGACAATCACATCTGCTACAAGCGTGACAATTTTCACATATAGCTAATTCGGATTTGATCTGAAAGCTTCTTGAAACTTTTTCAGCGTTAAGTTATGTTGCATACTGTCGCAGAAGCTGCGTCTATTTGAAAGTACAAGTCACCCTATTCATTCACCCTCGCTACAGTGAAGGGAGTTATTTTGTCGTAGCTCAAAGGAATAGATTTAAGTGTTCGACTCGTTTGATGTTTGTAGTATAAGTTTTGTGGTGAAAGTTATTTTGAAAAATATTTAAAGCTGAACACCAGAAGTTCCATAAAACTAAATAATCTTAGTCAAGAGCAGTGACAGCACGATACACATGCGCACACGCACACACGTACACACACAAAGTATAAGAATATTATAAAGTTTCAAACGGTCGAACAAATTATTGAAAGACAAATTTTTTCTCGGATTTTGTTGTCCTAGCAATACTACTACTAATAATAATAACAGTAGTAGTAGTAGTAGTAGTAGTAGTAGTAGTAGTAATGGCTGCTTCTGTATAATAATGAATTTCTGCAGAAAAAACAAATTTCTCACGAACATTAAAAATGCGCCAAAATACCTGCTAACAGATATTGGTCGAATAGAGAGGATTAAAAAATTTAAGTATTTGCAGAAATAATTTAAGAGAATGGTTTAGAAAAAAATGCTATAGAAGAAGGAATTCATAAAATGGAAAGAGGGTATGGTATAACTAAAGATATTTACAATAAAAAGTGCATATCTAAAATTGGGAAAATAAGGCATTACATTACAGTAGTGAGGCCAAAATGCCTATCTGCAAGTAAATGTCTAGGATTGAATTATAATTTAGACAAACTACAAATATTGGAAAGACGAATTATTTAAGAAAATATTAGACCCACGAAAAACGTTAAAAGGTTGGAAATTAAGAAGTAATGATCAAATATATCAAAGTATATAAAATATAACAGAAACAGTGAGTAAAAGAAGACTAGTATTTTTTGGACATTTATATAGAATGGACGACAATAGGTTAACAAAACAGATCTTCAAATATCTGTGGGGAAAGAAGTCAACATCAAGTTGGATTAAACAAGTCAAAAAGGATTTAGAAAAAGATAATATAAACGTAGAAGAAGCAATTGAAGAGAAGTTTTTCGGGCAAACGTGTTAAAAATGGAAGAAGTCCAGGGTAGAAGAGTGGGTTCGCAGGTTCAAAGTGGACTAAAGACAAGAAGAAGAGACATAGTGAAAAGATGAAACGATATTGGAGAAAAAGAAACGAACAAGGAAGAAAGAATTGAAATTGGGATTTGGTCCTCAGATGACCGTTAAAAAAAATAATAATGGCTGCTTCGTAAACCAAATTACCGGCTAGATGTCGCCAGTAGAAGCATGAAATCGTGCCACCCAACTGAACTGAAACTCCTGTTTAGACAAATCCTTGAGGACTACATCGAGGAACACAGCATTGTGTACACCGATGGGTATAAGACGGAGAGCGGAGTTAGTAGTGCGTTTGTCATCGAGGGCGCCTGCCACTCCTGGACACTGCCCAAAGCGGGAAGTGAATACACCGCCGAAGTCTACGCGGTGTGGCAGGATCTTCGTTTCTGTAAACACCGAGGCGAGATGAAATTTATTATCTGTACGGATTCACTGAGTTTTATAACTGCCTTGGAGAATCCGGGCATAGGGGATCCCTTGTTGCAGCAGATAATGGCGTTATGCCAAGCGGCAGGAGACCTCAATTCATTTATTACTTTTATTTGTTGTCCGATCGTGTGGATATTGAAGGTAATGAAGAAGTTGAGGTTGCAGCGAGAAACGCTGTGGACAGCCCACGAGTCGTTGCGATTGCCATACGACCTGACGACGCGAAACTAGCTGCCACAAGCACCATTATTTATGCACGGCAGCAGATGTGGAACACACGGCAGTGCAAACTTTCTGCCGTGAAGCTGAGCATCGGTAAATGGCAAATAGCTGGTGATCGCAGTCGCATCACCAGAGTGTGAATTGGGCACACAAACTTAACGTCATCGTACCTGCTACAAGGACAAGAACGAACCGTCTGTACTTGTGGCGGAACACTTACAGTGAAGCACATAATCGGAGACTGTAGTGCTCGTGCAGAACTCAGACAGAGACACGGAGTGAAAGGTAACCTGAAAGAGACCTCGGAAACGATAGACAGAGCTCTGTCCTTCTTAAAAGCTGCAAGAATACTGTGTAGGCTTCCAATATGTCGTTTTGCGTCTTAGTGTGTACGAGTTTCCATCTCGTTGAGTCCCGTCGAGGAACGCTCCTGGTGGACGTCCTTGGGCTAAACGTCTTAGTTGCCGCAGTGTCTATTTAGAATTTAGCCTTGGGAGGGAGTCCGGTCGAGGTAAAATAATTAAAAAGTGAACTATGATTTTTGTTGTTACAACGTGTTTACCTATTTTCGCCAGTGTTTTCGATTTTGAGGGAGATATCTTCATGCCCTCCACTACACAGACACTTTATTTATTTACAAACACTTTTAATAGTGTAAATTTTTTAGTTTTATAATGTATTTAATTATAAACTATTATAGGTTACATCTCAGATACATTTTATTACTTTTTTCGCTAACTCAACATCATTCAATACTCATCACTTATATTTTAATTACCGTTTAAAAATTGGCTAATAAACAAATCAAAGAACAATCGAACGCTCTCGCTGCCTGCTAAGAATCAAAATGCATTAAATTTTGTTTTGTTTTCTAAACAGCTTCTAGACGATTCTACGTTGATCGTGGAGTTTCTGAAATATTCGGCCGCGTGGTCTTTTTCCAGTATTTAATACAGTATTTTGAACAAGACTTTGGTAATAACCTTTCTATAAGGCCGAGGACATAAGCTACGAAGACTGAAGCACAAATAGTTACCAGTTTTGTTAGTTTTATTAGCAGCCATCTTATCAGCAACTTTGTCACTACTTATTGCCATACTGCTAAATACTTCGTTCTTGACGAGACCTTTTGGTGTCTCCACCATCTTTAGGTCGTTTAAGACCTAAACATGGAAGAGACACCGAAAGGCTTCGTCAACAACGAAGTATTTAGCAGTGTGGCAATAAGTAGACAAAGTTGGTGCACAAATACTTAACTGACGAAAAGAAAGTAATGAACAACTTTTTGTAAACTGGCATGTTCGATGGGGTTGTAGTTTTCTCCGAAGATTTTTATATTTTATATAGATTATATTTTGAAGGGGTGGAGAACACAGATGTACAACGGCACTGAAAAAACAAAAATTTATAAGACTAAAAACTTCATGATTTAACGAATTGAATATTTGAATAATTTTTTTTATTTGTAGATGTATTTTATTTATAATTTCTGAGGACTCCAAGGAATAACGTTCAGTGTATACTCAACGTATGTGAATTCTCAGAGAAATAATGTCAATGTTGTTTCGTGGAAGTGATACAGAAAGGATTTAAATAATAAGTAATATGGACGACGATGATGATGATGACGCTGACGACACCTATACAATTTGTTATACGCTTCTGATGAGAAACAGGACAATTGTATATTTTTAACATACTGTTCCTACACAGACGAAAAATAATACTGTTACGACGGTCTACTGATCGTTGTATGGTACAGTGGAAAACAAAATACAAAACACAAATTAAGTCACTAATCACCAGCTTTAATTATCACAATTAAACAATTTGTAATAAAAAAGATAGTCTCTTACAATAAATCAAATAAAAATTGTTCTCACGCAAACAATATGTCAACAAATATAAAACACGATTGTATTACAATCGTCCCGCACAATTATAAAACATATAACACTTCGTCACAATACTACAAACCGTACTGTGTAAATCGCCACTCAAACGAACTGTGTTATCGCCCGACAATAACTAACTCGTCCGTCACGACTGGGGGTTGCGCGGCTCGCGCGAGTTGTGCAGTGTCTCGAGTATCAATTAGGACTCCTGCCACTGGGTCGTTTAGAGTTATTTTATATTATTTTCTAATTAATGGAGGGCCTGAAGCGACCATCGACGGTGGATTATACCACCGGGGCTAGTATACGGGGTCGCTTCCAAGACTCACCTGGTCTCGGAGTGTAGTTACCAAGTCCGGCAATGAGGGAATTGTGGGTCACACGTGTTGATCGAACATAGAATCTACGAGCCAGGCGTCTCACGGTGTCATCAAAAGAGCGGACACCGAGTCCTCTCCTCAAAAGGCGAGAAGAGTACCTCCGGGGGACTTTACACGCGAGCGAGCTTAAGTCCCCTGTCGAGAACGCGCTGGAGCGCTGATCTACGACATCGAGCAAGGCATCCCCAAACAGGACAGGCATAGGTAATCACGGGCAACACGTACGAGTTGACGATGAGCTTACCCAGCCGGGGGGTCATTGCCGGATTAGATAGCACGGGACAGAGTCTACTGAGTTGCGCCGAAGCGCGTTGACGGATGTGTTGTGTATGGGTTCGCCAGGTGAGTCGGGAATCCATGTGGAGCCCGAGGTACTTGACGCTATTGGTCCAGGACACCTCGACGGGGCCTGCTTTAAGCGGCCGAGGCCGCTTGCGTTTGGGCGACAATATTACAGCGGCACTCTTGGAAGCGTTGACAGCAACTCTCCAGTCATCGGCCCACCCGACATACGAGTCGAGTTGGCGCTGGAGCTTGATTGCCGCATAACTTGCGTTCGGCTCTGAGCCAAAAGCCGCAGTGTCGTCCACGAACAGCGACAATCTTACTCCAGGAACTCGGGGCGTGTCGTTGACAAACAGCGAGAACAGGAGAGGCCCAAGTACACTTCCCTGAGGGACACCGGCGGTAATACGCCTCTCCGAAGAGAGAGCGTGGTCTATTCTCACTCGGAAGCTACGGTCTCGCAGAAAGCTGCCGATCAAGTGAACGTAGCAATCTGGGAGAAGGACTTCCGTTAGCTTGTAAAGGACACCCTCGTGCCACACACGGTCACGTGTGACGGAAGATCGTGGTCGTCTGTTTGCCCTGGCAACCAGCCTCGGTAATGCATTACACGAGTCTCATCAGTTGATAAGTCGAGGAGTGCAGCTCACGAAAGCCGAACTGTTCGGGGATCAGCACGTCCAGTCTTTCTAGATGGTCGCGGATCCTACGCTGGATCAAGCGCTCGAAAACCATAGACGTCGCGGACAAGAGGCTGATAGGTCTGAGGTTTTCCGCGCGAGAAGAATTCTTTCCTGGCTATGGTATCACTATAACTGTAGCCGTTTTCCATTTCGCCGGAAAGTAGGCCAGCCTGAGACAGACATTGAATAGTTCAGAGAGGAACCGTATTCCTCGCTCCGGAAGGAGGTGGAGTGCGGAATTCACGACTCCGTCAGGGCCAGGCGCCTTCCGGGGCTTGAGCTGAACTATCTTCTCAGAGACTTCCTCCGGCGAGATGGGCTCCGGCTGGACTGTGATACCGGCCGATAGAAAGCGCTCTACCTCGCGGCGGATTCGCCGGCCGGGTTCTTGGATGGGTTGGAGCGAACTGCCGCTCGAAACTGTCAGCCAAGAACTCTGCCTTCTCGAGGGGACATCCAAGGGGTTGACCATCGGGTCCTTCCAGTGCGGGGAGAGACGCCCGTTTACGCTTTCCCGTTAGGCCAATCCGCCAGACATTACGGTTCTCGGCAGGGCCATCCATCTGTGCTACAGCTAGCTCCCAGTTACGTCTACGGAACGCCACCATGTCACGACCCAACTTGCCGGTCGCTCTGTTAAACGCACCCTTGTCAGCCGGGTCACGAGTCCTCTGCCAGCGTCTCCGGAGGCGAGTCCTCTCGCAAGCGAGCTGAGACGCCTCTTCGGGGATCCGCTGATATTCGGGCGTGAGCCCCGGCTTCATCCGGGAGGACACGTCTACCGCCGAGACTACGGCTGTGTCGAATAAGGCAACTGCCTCATCGACATGCTGTGTAGTGTCGAGAGGTATACGCTCAGGTAGGCGGCGACTGAACGCCGGGCCAAAGCGTTCCCACTCGATTACCCGCCCCTCGTCGCGGACGGTAGACTGCTGGGTAGCTAGATGCACACTGATGGGGCAATGGTCCGAGGACAGATCCGAAATGACGGCGACGTGGACCGGGCAATAAACGCCCCTGACCGCAGCAATGTCCAGTACGTCAGGGCGGGAGTTAGCCCTCGGGGGATAGTAAGTAGGCCCGGTAGGGCCCATGACTGTGACCCGAGCCGCATCAGCGTACCTGCGTAAGCGGGCCCTGTTTGGGTTCAACAAGCGGCTCCCCCAAGCAGGGTGATTACAGTTCAGGTCGCCCGCCAGGACTACCCTCCTGTGTGCGCCAAAGACGGCCTCCAGATCGTTCGACAGGAGCTCCGTTTGTGTAGGCTTATATGCGGAAACCACGAATAGACCGCCGAGAGCACCATGGAGGTCAACCGCGGTGCACTGGAGGTTCCGCCGCTGAGGCGGAGCCCCCTCCTGCGCGACCGGACCGGTCGTCCCGGTGGCACATGTAGTTGGGTAATCGGAATCGACGATGCGGGGTCAGGTGCGTCTTACCATGAAGAAGCACATCGGGCTTGTGACGGGCAACGAACTCTAAGAGCTCAGAATGCCGGGAAACGAGACCGTTGGCGTTCCACGCCACGAGCTCGAGGTCTCGCTTAAGGGATTGCCATGTTTGTCCGTTGTTCATAACAGACCAATAACACGGCAGGCTTCCACCAAGAGGAGGAACTTGTCTTGGAGAGAGGCTGTTGCTAAGCGTTAGTTGATGTTGCGGAAAGTTTGGGCTACTTTCTGCAAGTCGTAGCTTGCCAGAAAGTCGGAGACGACGGCGAGATCATCGGTAGATGATTGTGGAGAACGCTTGGTGGCAGCTGCATAGCTGTGGCGGGGCGAGGCGGTGGAAGCCTTGGGGGCAGGTTCTGGAGCGGGTGGTTGCCCTGGCTTTTGGCGGACAGGATTGGGTCCAGTGGCAGGTAAAGGCTGGCCCGTGTTCTTGGCCTGAGGTCTTTTACCTTTCTTGCCTGATCTGGGGTAGCGAGGCTTGGGTGGCGGAGGCAGTGGAGGATCAAGTTCCTCGTCATCCTGCGGCAACGGGACTTTAGCATACGCGGGTGTCTCGCGTTCCGGTTCCGAGGGCGCGAATTCAGGTGTGGCCTGTTTAGTTTTGCTCGGGCTCACTACACTAGGTGGTTTCGGAACCGGAGCAGACCTTGGGGGTGGTTTCCGTGCCACAGGCTCAGAGGCTTTGGCCGATGTTACTGGCTGAACAACATGACGAGGCTTAGGCTGGACTGGCTTTACTAATTTGTCCAGGCTCCTCTTTGTAAACAGGACAGCGCCTGTTATTTGCAGCATGGGCGCCTCCACAGTTTATGCAGTACCTGTGATTGTCAGGAAGAGCGCAGCCCTGCGTTAAGTGGTCGAGTCCGCATCGGTCGCAGGTCGGCGCGTTCCGACTAGCAAAGCTGCTGTGGCAGTACCTCTGACACCTGGCATTGGGAAATCTTCCCGGTCTGACGGCAGGGCTCTACGCTAACGCAGAGCCCGAACAGCCGTTTCAACACTAATGGGGCTGGGTGTGTTCGCCCTTCTCAACCTGGAGTCTGATTAGAGGCAGGGGTCGACGCGAGCCGTAGGCTGTGTATAACCGAGAGGCTCCCACAACCTTGTAGCCCGCGTCGCGCAGTTCGTCTAGAACGACCTGCGGATCGGCCTGTATGTCTAACCCCCCGAAGAACGAGGTCTATAGGCTTGATGCGGTTGACAGTGTAGGTGTTGAACTGGAACGATTCTTGTGCAAGCCACTGGATCACTCCGAAGTGTTCGTATGAGCTGAGGCAGGTAACGCGTACAGTCTCACTCGCTTCGGGCTTGACAGAAGGGTTCTCTGCTAGCGCAACGACTTTACGTAGTCGGCGACTAAAGCCGATGATGTCCTTCACGTTCGTGACGAAAATCGGCGGGATCCTTCCTTCGGAGGTGCGGCTAGGCGCAACCTCAGTGGAGGCTTGGAATGCCGCCGAGTGCGTAGCCGAACTCAAGGAAGCCAGTGAGGGAGACTTCCTCGACTTGCCACCGTGCCCTATCACCCAGTCATTGGGAAACGGGGTCTCCATGTCGGGGGAGTCAGACTCCGGTGGAGGAATAGGGCTGCCTGGCCGGCTAGCAGCCGTGCAGCCGGAAGGTCCGGCCCTTGGGGTCATATAAACTCGCCCGTCGCTGAATGGCTGAATTTATACCCCGCTGATTTCCAGAATAATCTGTCACTTTGGGTGACGTGTTAAACAAACAGGCGCTTTCGAGAATCTCGAATACAATAGAAACAGTGTCCTTGAACACACTGCACTGACCGGTAAGGTCTGGTATACACCCGATAGTTGACGTATAATTGTTTTTCACCGCAAAGTACAGCATTATGTACGCACGCACACATTACAGCTGGAATATTCGAGAAACTTGTAGAACGTTCTATATTACGTAAAACTTTTCCGCATTACGTAACAATAGATTTACTTCATTTACGAGTAATTGTTACTAAAACTGTATAAAATCCGATAAAAATTAATCGTTATATACAAAATTAGGTCTGAACATTACTAGCATCTGCCTACCGTGAACATTTTGTTGATACATAAAATTTTGTGCCAATTCCATAAGTCTTATTACACGATACTCAGTACACAGGCAGGACAGTATAGATTTCTAATCTAAACTCCTTAATCGAGTGCAATCAATATGAATTCGTATTTCGGCTTACCTACTTGTATTCTCTTCTCATGAAAAATCCGTGTCGACATTCTAATAATCCTTACGTTTTGCACAAGATGTTTCACCATATATTTTTATACAGTGTAATCCGATCGTTAGAGTCTAAATCTGTTTCGTTTCGTTGCCCACTCATGTGTTTTTCATTTGTTTTTCTTGAAACAGTGTACCAATGTGTATGTGTGTGTGTGTACGCGCGCGCTGGCGCACTGCGCTTGCATTTCTCTAAAGCCGATTGTCGACATTCAAAGAAATGTTTGAGACTAAACGGACTTTGTATAATATTCTTAGTTTTTTATTTTATTTTTTTTTATAGTCGGAGTAAAAATTATCGCTTTTAATTTCCGTGTCTTGGGCAGTCTGCAGCAAAATTTGTGTGTCTGTGTGTGTGTATCATTTTCTATACACGTAACTCAACGTTTCTTGCAGCAATTAAATAATATTGTGATATTCAATATAGTTTCTTCTGCAAGTAATGTATTTCTGCGTTTTTGTTTCAACACCTGACGCACGTTTCACTGAAATATATCAACATCATCAGAGGTTTGTAAGTAAGTAAATCAATAACAATCGAAATAATTCTGTGTTAATACAGAAACTAATGAATAATCAAATGTATTCGATTTTAATGTAAAATAACTGATAATCGAATTAAGTCGATTAGTTAACGATTGTTTTAATTTTTATTTACTTAAGCAGCTTTTTTATCGGTTATATTGGAAATATTTAATGTTTATATTTTACTTATTTTTATTTATTTTAATAAATTTATAATTTTAAATAGATCATCTTGTTTTGTTTTATTTGCATTTGTTCTTTAGTTAATAAATTATTGTTATTGTGTTTGTAAATATTAAGATTTTCCCAGATATCCATTTTTTGATCTTTTTGTATGTTTTTAATTAATTTTATATTTTCAATGCCTGGAAATTGGTGGTTATTATTTAGACAATGTGTGGCTAAATTAGATTTATAAATATTTAGCTATATTGAATATCACATATATATATTGCAACGGAACACAGGATGATAAGCTATGTTGTTTGTATCAGAGCATTTGTATGACGAGCATTTTCTTATTTAAATTTGTTTTATATAATATTTTGTCTTTTAGCCGTAAGCTTTGTATTTAGAAATGGATAAGCATGTAGGTATACCAAACTCTTCATAAAAGAATGTTCTATATTGTCATGTATTTTTTGTGTGAATTTGTGCGCGTGTGCGGGTGTGATAATGTTGATCGCTATAGCTTCAGTGGTAGTTAACCGATTGACGTCAAAGTTTGACAAGGAATTATTTAGGTAAATAGCTTCAATTTGTGTATACTCTGAGGTTCATAACTATTTTAGAAATATAGTTTTTTTAAGTGAAGAAAAACTCAATTGTAACTCTTATCAATGATAGGGTAATAAAATTTGTAGATAATTTCCATGCAGGCTTTTGCTAAATTATACAAAGTTTTTCAGGAAATTCGTATATCTGTTTGTTCCATCAATCATGTGACTTGGGCTTAGCCAATCAAAATACACTAAATTCAATAAGATTCATTCGTTGTAGAGTTAGGATGGACACAGTTCTGCTTTAGCATCTGCAAGGGGAAGTTGTGCCCGGTGAAGAGAGTTGTTCTCTTACGAACATAGAAATATCATATATAAAATAAACCTTGGTAATTCTTAACGAAGTTTTGCGTTAAGAACCGAGTGGGTAAAATATTTAGATAAAAATTATAATATAATATAGTGCTGTTTTCGTGTAAGTTAAGATATCCGCTTAGGGAATTTAAAGACACTTCAAGATATCGTGGAAGGTGTACATTAAATGCACCGCATTAATTAATACCCATATTAACCCTGAGATTAAGAAATATAAAGTATAAATTAATAATAAACTGTACGAGTGAAATTTATAATCATTGTGAGTGAACAGTTTAAGAAGAAACTAATTAATGTTAGCAGTCAAACATAATAACAACGAGACTCAGTGAAATATCGCCGCTGGAACCGCCTGCCGTAGAAGAGGACGACAAGACGAAGAGGACACCAGGACGAAGGAGACACCAGGAAGGAGTGACGCTGTAGAAGAGGACGACAAGAGGAAGAGGACGACAGGGCGAACAGGACACCAGGAAGGAGTGACGCTGAAGAAGAGGACACCAGGACGGGAGCGACGAGTGGAGAGGAGGACGTTGCAGCAAGTAAAATCGATTTATATTATCGAACAATAGAAACTATTAATGCTATTATCAATACATGACAATATATGATACAATATACATCTTTAAAACTATATTTGTGTGTATAATAAATAATTTTTCATCTACTCCATATTGACGTGTTTGTAAATTTCACACACTCACTATATCCTTATTAGTATAATAAAATTTGATCTGTTGCATAAGGATATTTGGCGCTGGCCAACGTGGAGCTCGATTTTTGCATTAGTTATAAAAAAAGATAATATTATTTTGAGTGTGTGTAGACTATATTCATTGAACTGTTTGTGTGTGCTGTTCTTTGGTGTCAGGGAGTATAGATAAAAGTTGAATGCTCGCTGTTATCAGGTAATTGTGCAGTAGCAGTAATTGTCTGTGTGGAGGTTGAATTATTATTTGTATTTGAGTTAGATTAAGCTTGTTTACATTTGATTGAGATACTTGACGATAATAATAAATAACATATAAACTGACAGTATAAGTAAAATTTAATTTTAATAATAGTGCCGTTACGATAAGTAAAAAAATATAATATTTGATAAATTTATAAAAATAAATAATCAATATGGCCGAATCACAAGAATTACAGAATACATTGGCGGCAATCCTTGCTAATATGCAGAAAATGTCGGAAGAGAATAAAGCAAATATGCAAAAGCTATCCGAAGACAATAAAGCAAATAAGGAAGAAAGTAAAGCCACTATTCAGAAAATGTCTCAAGAAGCTGCAAAACAAAATAAATCGCTTCACGATGAGAATAAAAGAATCTATACAGCCGTTCATGACCAGGCAAAACAAAGTAAACAACTTTTAGAGACAACCGAAAAACGTATAGGCGAAAAGGTAGAAATAATTCGCAGCAATATTAAGACCGCTTTAGAAGCGAACAATTCTCGCATCAATGACTGTGAAGCTAAAATCACTGGGATAGAGGAAAGAGTAGTTCAACACACATCTACGGTGAGTGAGCTTGTAGCTGAACAAGATCAGCGAATACAGGAGCTGGAACAACAGCTGACCCGACTCCAGAGTACCTCGACAACGGCGAACCAGACCACGTTCATCTATAGAACTGTAGAAGAAAACAATTCACAGTTGAAATTCTTCAGCAGGGATTCCGGCTTCTCTTCCTGAAGAACTGCCAGCGAGACATGGACGCATAGGCGACACCCTGAGTGAGATGGATAAAATAAACTATGTAGTCAGGAGATTAAAGGGTACTGCAGCTGAGTGGTTCACGATAGTACAGGATAAAATAGTTATATATCAAGATCTGGTACAACATTTTAGGGCGAGATATTGCAACAGCGAAATACAGCGAAAAATACGCGTACAGCTGGAGTTTGGTAGGTATTCCAGTTTAAAAGGGTCTAAAAAAAACTATTTAATCCAACTCATATCTCGTGCGAAGTATCTGAATGTAAGTAAAACTTGCTCGCTTCTCCATTATGGTAAACCAACTTAACGGCATGTTACGCTGAGTTTGTCATCAACCCAAATGCTTATTCTTTTTTTACTTCTTCAAACACTTCTTTTTCACTGCTTCTCAACTGAGTTATTTTAGTATACTAGATAATTTTGTTGACATCGACGCAGATATTTTTATCTTTTCAGAATTTTTTAAAGTTATCCTAATTGTCGATGGTACAAAATTTAATGAACAGATTATATCCACTTGACACTCACCAGCTTCTAATCGTCTTAACACTCGTAATTTCACACCCAAGTTGATGCTTTTTTCTATGCATCTTATTTACAGGGTTAGGCTTCAAACCCGACGTGATTGGCGATTGAGAAATTTAAAAATTTGCAATAGAAATACGTAAAAATAACTCAAACTTCCGATAAAAATATTATACGTACTACATAGCTAAATATCGAATAAATAAAGTGTACTTATTGATAACTGAATAAAAGTTAGTTGACTCGACTTTTCATCCAAAAATGCTATGACAAATCAGCGCTAAGTAGGCTATTACTTTTACCCTAAGCAGCAGGTATTATAAGGTATAACATTGCTCAAGTGAGTATTAAGCATTAATAAATACACAAAATTAATCGCCTACTGCGTACATATAATTTATTCTAAAAATTTCCGGCTACCACACAAAGTTTTTAAATTTATAATGAAATACAGATAACTTGGATAAATAAAACAATATTTATTAATGTAGCTTCAGTAAAATTATTGTCCTTGCAGTTGAGGTGTGGTCCTCTTGTCACAAATCCAGACATTTCGATTGCAGCTGCGGCAGACATCTTCAGTGGGTCTTCCACTGACGACGTGATACTCGCCGGACCCACACAAAAAATATAGTGTTCAGTTTTGGAAACTTCAAAATTTTTGAATATAAAGCCTAACAAGCGTATCAAAATAAAACAAACAAATGTAAACATCCATGACGGGTATCAAATTAAATGAAATTTTAACCAAACTACAAACGTAATGTAATGTAGTATTTACTTAAATATTTTAACTTTCTGGGCGGCATGGGCAAAAATGTAAGTCAAAATTTTGAAAACATTGTAAGTTCTATGTAGAAACATCAAATTATAGAGAAATTTATCCAAAAAACGAATACGCTATCTTTAATAATTTGACAAAATTAATATCTGTCAATATTTCTTGCAAGTTTTAAGCCGTATTCAAAAAGTTTGCAATGAGCTATAATATTTTTATTAGTTACATATATCTGTAAAAAATATTGAATATAGCCATATTACTTATTTATGGAAACATACATAAGTGAAAAGTTATTTCATGTCATTTAGGGATTATGGTTATAAATTTATTTAAAAATCCAACGCAGTGTTTGGCACTTTTAGTTTTTATTGTATTTATAGTTATATAAAAGTAATAAGGATTGTCTGGTTTATTTAATCATAAAATATTAGAGTAATTGGAATTTTCAAATTGTTCTGTGGTGTTAGAAATATACAAACATAACAAAACACAACCCAACAACATACTCAATGACCAATTACAATTCAAATCAAACACATTATTCGACACAGTAATAAACAACACCAAAACAATTCAAACTCCAGCGCCAATCCCCTCCACCTCCACCCACACACAACCTGTTAACTAAAAACCGTTATACATAAAACTACCGACAGTTTGCGCATTCCGTGTCCAAACTCACTGAAGAAGGAGAACACCCCTCCGAAACGACGTATGAGAAAAATACAACAAGTAGGTTCACAGTAAAAGTTACAACAATACTAATAATTATTTTATTTTTTACTTTTTTACTTTACGGTACTTTTTAAGTTACAGTAAATCATTTATTAAACGTGATATCCGCTTATGGTCACTCCCTCATGGTGCTAAGAATCATACATAGAAACAACTGTATTCACAGGTTAAAAGAAATAAATGTTTATTAATTTTATTTTAGTATAATAAATGTATATCTTTCAAAATAGTGAGCGAATTCTCTGCAGCTCAGGGAATTTACTAGTTTATTTTAAATCCACCGCGGCCTTTTATATTTTTTTTTCGCCCTGGTGGACTTTTCCGGAAGTAGAGGATCACTAGTTCCGGTAAGGATGGAATTACATTCACATCACCAACCCTTCAGAGGTCTTCTTATATTTCTTCGTAAAATTTGCTTATTTTGCAGTCAAACAGCCCTGGACAATTTAGTCATCCGGCATGCTATTCAAATGAGCTATCCATATCCACCTCTCTTCTCCTTAATGTTATCTTGAATATTTAAAATGTTCAACTTCTTGCGTTGCCGTGGAAATTTTTGCTGACATACGTGTACTAAAATTTTGGCCGTCGATTTCCCGGAATCCTTAGTACAGTTCAAATTATTTTAACCTCACTCTTTTAATTTGTTCTACTACGTTCTAGCTTTTATCCTTAATAGTTCTTACTGGTTCGTCAGTCTTGCGTTCTAGTCTAGCACTTCTAGACCCAGAACGTCTCATCAAGCAATCTATTTCTGGTCCGGTAAGTTTCCTTTCCAATCCGCATTTAGAGGCTTCATCTCACAGCCTAGGTAAGTAAGCACAGATGCCACCGACGACTGACCGGTTCTTTCTGTTTTTTTCCCCTCAGACGTTTACGATTCTACAAAATTTTGTGTTTGTGTTTCGTTGGTCCACAAAATTGTAACTCTATACATTGATACCCCACTTATTGATCAGTACAGTGATGTTACGTATGAAATGTAAACAGTGATGTTAAGTTGAAATGTAAATTGTCTGATACAATAAATTATTATTAACCTACAATATCACTTTAAAGTGCCTGTAAACGAACCAATGTTGCGGGGTTTTGGCCTTTAATGGATGAAATATTTATTGAATAAAAATAATGATAAAAAGAAGAAGAAATTTGACAAGTATCTCCTTGTGACAAGTATCTCTGTTGTGGGTGTAAAATATATACTTTTTTTGTTAAGGAATATAGTTTCAATTTCAACCTTAAAAATTTAAACAGTGTGCTAAACTGTAAGTAGAACTTCGTAAAGCAAAAATGCAAAAATGTTTGCTAAATATTTGACACGATATAAACTTCTGCTTATCCCTTTCAATGTTATCAGGAAATAGAATCAGCATGAATTAAATTTTAAAAGCTTTAGCAGGATACAGTAAATTAAATGGAAAGAGAAAATAAAAGTTTATCTACATAAATACTATAGAGATGTGTGACTTAAACGGTGTAGCATATTAGAATTTGTTATTTTTGGAAGATGACATACAAAGAATATCAGAAATATTGTCTTGAAATGTCTTAATAAATTACCCATCCTCATGGAGACGGTGTAAAAGGACGATCAAGTAAAAGACAGATAACACTTTTTCTTGAAATTAAGGCTAGATGTAATACCTAAAACTGTGGACTGATGATGATTAAAGCGGTTAAAACAAACACCTGTGATGAAGACTGATGATTCGCACAAACCTCTCCTACCGTAGCGAGTTTTTCACCACCTTTTACTTTCGTTCAATCTGTAAAAAATTTGCTTGTGCTTGTGCAAACCTGCGTGCTATTGAAAGATATCAGCTTCATATTGAGGAAGGTGTGACAGAAGATATATATCTTCTTAGCAGATAGATAAGGACAGATATTTAGGGAGCACGTTGACTTGGAGTGGACAAACAAGCAAGAAGTAGTGTTTCCATAAGACAAAAAAGGGATTTTTTGTTGCATACTTCAAATACACTAGCATCCCTTTATAAAATGAGCACGTGTTTGGGTGTGTATGAAAATGAAAGTCATTTAAACGAAGTAGATATATATTTTATAATGGCTCTGAAGAGTCTCAGGTACATACTCTGTTCACATATAGGCTACACTTAAAGCAACACATTGTCCTGAAAAAGAAATGCTGGTATATACGGCTTTGCGTCTGTCATGTCCGCCTGGGTAATTAAAAAATATAACTTTTTTTAAACAATGTTTTGTAGTTTTTGTCACAGCAGTCATAAACTACATAAAGTCACATACTAACTGTTCAAACTTTATACTGTATTTATTATCTGTGTGTCGTAACCACTGCAATGCGACACGCGCGGTGACGTCACTTGCTTATCAAGCGCTGCCGGCAGTCAGCCGGACTGACGGTGGACAAGTTAAGTTTAGTTTCTAATTAGACTCCGAGCGTTACTCTCGTTAAAAATCACTCTTCCAGCCTCGGCTTCTGGATCATTATCCAATTATCTTCATGTGCAGTTTTCGCTAAATTGCTCAGACGACTTTCGTCTAATTTAAATGGATCTTGACCTTTATCAAAACTAAATTAACGGGCGTTATGGCCTTTAAACATCCGCACGTGTCGACAATGACTTCTAGAATTTAACGTTTTCAATAAATGTATATTATACATCAGAATTACAGTCCACTTCATTACGTTTCAAACCCAGCCCTTTCTACTTAGCGTCTTTGGAACAACTCTAGAACTTCAAGAGCTTCCAGTACGCAACATTTTTGGTCCTCCGGGCCGGATTTCTTACTTTGTCCACATGAAATTAATATTTCATTTAATGGGCCCAAACGGCGTTTTGTTCAAGCCCCAACATTCTCAACTTTGGATTGCTGACAGTTGCGTGCCTCTATAAACTTTCAAAATTACATTATAATCAACACGACAAGATTCGGCAGAGCAGTAAACCAGAGACGACGGGACACGGCAGGACAGCATTTGTGATTCTACATCAAAAAGTTTCACAGCTTTAAATAATGGAGAGCTACAACATAAGGCGTCATCTGACCAGTAGAGACAGGAGGTGCAACAGCTCCTAACAGGATCGAGCAGCGGGATCGAAGTCAGCTTCAGCACGTCTGGATCAACATCCACGTGACTATGAACCTTTTACTTATATTTAACGTTTCAAGCAATATTTTATATTTAGCAGTTATTTTTTAACACCTTTGTGTAAACACACACCATCATTATACAATACACGTTAGTAAGTGGTTGGGAGTTCATTGTGAGTTCAAACAACAAAGATAAAAATATATGTTATTATCATTTAAATTCATAATTTTAATAATTTTAATTGCCAACAAAGTTTAATTAATAGAGAGAGTAAGCATATGTTCTAGCAAGTATTATGTTCATATACATAACGATCGCTAGCTACTGAAACGTATTCAGATTTATCAAAATTTAAGTTTATGGTTCACATGCTCTGCGCTCAAATTATTCCAAAGTATTTTTTAAATTGTAATCGTGGCAGATGTAAAGGCTTTAATAAAAAAACGAGGCACCATTAAAGCTTCGATATCCCGCGTAAATACTTTCGCGGACAACTTCGATTTGGAAACCAGCGATCATCATGCGCTGAAAATAAAACTTCGGCATTTGATGGAATTATCCACCAAATACGATGAAATACAATCCCAAATCGAATCCGAGGAAGCGGACTTTGCTTTAGCGAGTGATAGGGTCTAAACTGAAGACGATCTTTGTAACATAGAGTGTAAATTGCAACACCTGCTGGAGCAAGCTGAGCATATGAACCAGAAACCCTTAATTAATGCTGAAAGTAAGCATCTTAAAACACCCCCCATTCAGTTGGAACCGATCAAATTACCTCGGTTTGCGGGAAGTATTATTGAGTGGCAGCATTATTATCATATTTTTCTTGAACTAATTCACGTCAGAGCCGATCTGACGGACATACAAAAACTTCACTATTTGCACTCGTCATTATCTGGCGAGGCGCTTAACGTAATAAAGTCATTACCAATCACTCATGAGAATTACGCGGTGGCTATCGATCTGTTGAAGAATAGATATGGCAGTAAGCTAATTGTCTCCGCCCACCATGTCGAGAATGTCCTGGACATTGGTTCAACAAGAATCCCAAGTTAGCATATCTAGATTCATTGATGAAATCTCAGCCAATATCAATGCTTTAAATAATCTCAACTTGCCAGTTAACACATTCGAAATTATTGTCATGCATTACTTAGCTAAAAAACTTGATAATTACACTTTCCGGTTGTGGAAAGAGAGCTTATCGGAACATAAATTCCCTGACTTTAATAATTTTATGAATTTCCTAAACTCACGCAGACAATTGCTACAAAATCTTGATAGCGCAACTACCTCAACGAGCAAGTTAAATAACAGCGATAAGACTCCTTATCGCAAGGCAGTTAAACCGATAAGCGCTCCTAGGGGGGCATTCCATTCTCATATCGGAAATAATTTATGTAGACTATGTAACGGTAAGCATAGAATTATTGACTGCTTACAATTCACATCGCTTTCTGTCCCTGAAAGAAAAAACGTCATAATAAAAAACAAACTTTCTTTAAATTGCCTTCGTCCGGGTCACGAAAGTTCGAAATGCCCATCAAAATTTTCTTGTAAAAAATGTGCTAGGCGTCACCACACCATAATTCATGTCCCCAACAAAGACGGATCTTCCATCAATAACCAATGCTCACTAAAGTTGCAAACGAATAAATCAATATTGTTATCCACCGCTGTCTGTATGACCACTAATAAGGCCGGTAGAAAATTCCCCGTTAGAATTTTATTGGATTCCGGCTCGCAAGCAAATTTCTGCACAATGGACTTCGCCCGTAGAATGGGCCTTCAATTGGTTAAATCGCAATTGCCCATCACGGGTATAAACAACTCACTCTCCCAGGCTGACTTCAGTACAAAGCTAAGGCTACATTCTAGCTATAAAACCTTTACGTTAAACGTGCATTGTGCCGTACTACCCAGTATAACTAATGATTTACCGGCGGAATCGTTCGATCTCGCCTCTTTGAATTTACCGAAGCACTTATTTTTAGCTGATCCACACCTTCACTGTTCGTCGCAAGTCGATGTACTCCTCGGCGCTCAATATTATATCCAATTAATTGAACCTATTAAATTTATGCGCGGACCGCACTTTAATATTATTCAGGAGACAAAGTTAGGATTTATTCTAGCCGGTAACTTACCCTTCAATGTCGACATAACTAAAACGGTTTCGTCCTTTATGGTCTGTAAGGATGATAGTCAGATTTCCTCGCAATTAAAGGAATTCTGGAAGCTGGAGGAGGTCTCTAGTCGTGAAACCTACCCTGAGGACTCAGCGTGTGAAAAGCATTTTGTGACAAATACTGTCCGCAATCACGAAGGGAGATTCGTGGTATCCCTGCCTCGCAGATTAGACAAATCTCATTTGGGAGATTCTCTCCGCGGAGCTATCCGCAGGTTCCAATCGCTAGAGTTTAAGTTCAAGCGGAACCCTGCCCTTTACAAGGGCTATAGCGAGTTCATGCGTGAATACGTGAAGCTTGGTCATATGTCTCCACTTAATGATTACGATTTGTCACTTGACAAATCAGACATTTTTTATTTGCATCATCACTCGGTCTTTAAGTGCTCTAGCCTAACCACTAAGTTACGTGTGGTCTTTGACGGCTCCGCTAAAACGACAAATAATCTGTCCCTCAACGATACTTTAATGGTCGGTCCCACGATCCAGCAGGATCTGTTCTCGATCATGGTTCGTTTTCGTACCCACCGATACGCACTTATTGCAGACATAGAAAAGATGTATCGTCAAAGTATGGTTAACCCGAAGGATTCCAATTTGCAGCGCGTCGTTTGGCGTGACGCTCCACATAAGGAACTACAACATTACGCTTTAAGGACGGTTACGTATGGGACTGCTAGTGCCTCTTTCCTTGCAACTAGATGTCTGGCGCAGATAGCCTACGAAAATAAATCCGATTACCCTATGGCTTGTATAGCCATAGCCAATGATTTTTATGAAGACGATCTTATTACGGGATCGGACGATCCAAACGTGTTAGCTAAAATGAAATTCGACATCGCGGAGTTGCTAAAAGGATATGGCTTTACGTTGCATAAGTGGTTTTCTAACCACCATGAGTTTAAGGCCTCTCGCGCCCAAGTATCCCATGACTTCAGCAAAGGTCAAAACGTGCGTACATTGGGTATCCAATGGAACGTTGACAAAGACAGTTTTTTATATACCGTTCGGGGTAATGACAATTCGACCGTATTTAACAAAAGAAGCGTGTTGTCGGTCATTGCAGGGATTTACGACCCGCTGGGTCGTATCGGTCCCGTTACGTTTTGGTGCAAACATATTGTACAACAGTTGTGGTTGGCGGGCACAAGTTGGGACGAACCCCTATCTGGGTCATTAGCCAATCAATGGCTGGAACTCTACTCTCAATTAGTCTCCGACACTCATTTTAAGATTACGAGGTCGGTTAAGAGTTTGAACAATTGTCAAGTCAATTCATTACAGCTACACGGATTCGCCGACGCCTCGGCTAAAGGTTACGCGTGTTGTATTTATGTGCGGGCAATCTATTCGAACGGCGCCATATCGTCAAACTTGTTGTGTGCTAAATCTAGGGTCGCTCCGCTGAAACAGATAACACTACCCCGGCTTGAACTTTGTGCTTGTTTATTGCTAGCGCAATTAACTTCTAAGGTTTTAAGCGCCGTCAACTACAATTTTGACGGACTATATCTCTATTCGGACTCGATGATAGCGTTGCATTGGATACATCAACAATCTTCCCGCTGGAAGGTATTTGTGGCCAACCGTGTCGCGGAAATACAACGTCTTGTTGGCCGGGGAACTTGGCATCATGTATTATCACATGACAACCCTGCCGACATTTTATCACGTGGTTGCCTCCCTCGTAGTTTCCACTGCCATACTCAATGGTGGCATGGTCCGTCCTGGTTAGCCCATGAGTCAGCATCATGACCCATTAGCGCCTTCGACATTCATGCTCCCTGTACTTACCCCGACCTTGAGCAGGAACGTCGTAAGCAGATCCAAACATCACTGATTGTCGCCTCTTCCACCCATAGCTATGTTGAAAATTATTCATCCCTTACAAGGCTCATTCGAGTCTTCGCATATTGCCGCAGATTTATTCGCAACTCTAGGCTCCCGGTTTTTGACAGGGTCACGTCCTTTTTGTCTGCTCAAGAGTTGCATGACACACTTTTGTTTTTTGTTCGGCAATCTCAGCAGTTGCACTTCGGCATAGAAGTTAAGGAACTTGAGGCACATCGTTGCCTTCCTCGCAGCAGCAAAATTCTTGCACTCAACCCCTTCCTGGATGACTCAGGTATTTTAAGAGTGGGTGGACGCTTACAATTCTCCCCACTTAACTACGCGAGTAAACACCAAATAATTTTGCACCCGCACTCTCATCTCACTAAATTAATAATTGAGTATGAACATATCCGTTTGTTGCACTCTGGGGTGCAATCAACTCAAGCTTCGCTCAGACAGAAATATTTGATCTTTCACGACAAATCTTATATCCGCTCAGTAATACATAAGTGTATCATTTGTTTCCGTTTCCGTGCTAGAGGCGCGAATCAACTATTAGGTCAGTTACCCCCTTCTAGTGTAACGCCTGCTAAGCCATTTTCCCAGTCGGCCGTGGACTACGCCGGTCCTGTACTTTTACGCCATGGCGGGCAGCGCTCAAAGTCCACGTGAAAGGCATACATCGCGTTATTCATATGCATGAGCACAAAGGCCATCCATTTAGAATTGGTGTCAGATCTCACCTCCAACGCCTTTATAGCGGCTCTAAAAAGGTTCATCGCGCGCAGAGGTATTCCCGCGCAGATATTTTCGGATAATGGTACGAATTTTCGTCGTGCCAACAGCACCTTAAACGAATTGTACAAATTTTTAAGGTCAATGGAAGTTGAGCAATCTTCTAAGGAGTTTTGCGGTCTCCGTGGTATCAAGTGGTCTTTTATCCCTCCCTCAGCCCCTCATTTCGGTGGTTTGTGGGAAAGCGGTGTTAAAAGTGTTAAATATCATTTGCGTCGCGTAATCGGCGTACTATCTTGAATTTTGAGGAGTATTCCACTCTTCTTTCTCAAATTGAGGCTTGCCTTAATTCACGCCCTTTATGTGCTGTGTCCGACGATGCTAGAGACCCTGAACCCTTAACGCCCGCTCATTTCTTGGTCGGTGCTCCACTGACTGCACTCTTCCGGAACCCGACTATACTTAAGCCAATACTAGTCATTTGGGCAGATGGCATCTGCTCCAAAAATTTACGCAATCCATCTGGAAACGATGGTCTAGGGATTATCTGCACCAGCTGCAGCAGCGCAACAAATGTCGCACGGCGTTAAGGAATTTGAATGTCGGACAGATTGTCCTCATTTTGGATGATAATTCTCCCCCACTTCAGTGGAAGCGAGGGGTAATTACTAATGTTTTTGCGGGTCAAGATTCCTTAGTGCGCGTTGCAGAAGTTCGCACCGCGCTAGGTATCTTACGCCGACCCATCCACAAATTATGCCCCCTTCCGGTGGCAACAGACTTGTCGTATGCGTGCCATACGAGACGTACTAGGATTGTGAACTTGTCACATTGCCTGGAATTCACCCGGAAAATTCCCGGGGCGATCATACAAGTTAATTGTATCATTAGCGTTGTAATTATTACTACGTTCTGATAGCTATTATTGCAATACCCATGCGTTTTCATTGGGCTATCAATTATGTATTGTTAATATGATTATATATTCAACTTTGAAAATTATTATTGTACCAATTATTGTATGTATTGTATTTTTCAATGTCATGTATTATTGAATTTTGTGATCTTTATTATACTATTATGTACCTTTAATTATTATGTCAGTCTTTATGTATTATGTATACTCGAAACTCATGTTATGTATTTTTACATTGGATATGTCTATCATTTCTCCATGTACCATTGAACTTTGATGTCATTATTATAACATTATGTACATATAACTTGTTATGTTCTTGTTATTTGTATTACTATATATGAAGCAGTGTTCAAGATGGTTTCTCTTATATAAATTAAGGTTTGTCACTTACGTTTTTGTTAAAGTTTAAATATATGTATTTCATGTCCATGTGTTCATGCTTCAAGAGAGATCATGTTTAGTTATGCAAAGACTCGTTTTTATCATATTTTTTTTATTTTGTACCTTTTCTAGCACAGAAATAGTTTTGTTTTGACTTTGAGCTTTTCTGATAGTTTAATGAATTTTGTTATCTACAGATTTTTATGTTAGAAGTGATTTAATTTAATCCAATGGTCAATTTAATGTATAAACCCTTTAAGTATATTATGTATTGTTTATATATAACATTGATAATATTTTGTAATATACTGTGCCCAATTAATTTAAATTTCAAAATCGTCCCGATTTTGAACGGGCAGTATGTTCAAACTTTGTACTCTATTTATTATCTGTGTGTCGTAACCACTGCAATGCGACACGCGCGGTGACGTCACTTGCTTATCAAGCGCTGCCGGCAGTCAGCCGGACTGACGGTGGACAAGTTAAGTTTAGTTTCTAATTAGACTCCGAGCGTTACTCTCGTTAAAAATCACTCTTCCAGCCTCGGCTTCTGGATCATTATCCAATTATCTTCATGTGCAGTTTTCGCTAAATTGCTCAGACGACTTTCGTCTAATTTAAATGGATCTTGACCTTTATCAAAACTAAATTAACGGGCGTTATGGCCCTTAAACATCCGCACGTGTCGACAATGGCCTCTAAAATTTAACGTTTTCAATAAATGTATATTATACATCAGAATTACAGTCCACTTCATTACGTTTCAAACCCAGCCCTTTCTACTTAGCGTCTTTGGAACAACTCTAGAACTTCAACAGCTTCCAGTACGCAACACTAACATACCCACATTCATACAACAAAATATTTTCTTTAACCATGAATACAATATAAATATCGACTAATAAATTTTCAAAAAATTCGGGTTTTGTTAATATTTCAACTTCAAGTTTGGCACACAAATTCATCTTGAGTAGAAGTATTGTAAATTTAATAAATTTTGAGGTATGAAACATCTTCAACAATTTTCTCTGCTCGTGTTTTTTTTTATTCATTGTGTGCGCACTATATGGAGTTATAATAATCTTTCCTGTTTTTCAAAATAGCTCTGATAATTAGAAAGATGTTGCAAAGTAAGATTTTATTCAGTGTCAAAAAATTATAATTTCAAAAATTGAGCATATTCATCACGTTATTTAGACATTTCATAAATTTAGTTAGTTCATACAATTTTTTTAATTTTACAAAACATTACTATAATAGGATATATTAAATTTAAAAACTGTTCATAATAAAACAAATTTTTTTTACAATTACAAATCATCATGAACTTATCTACATATAAATAATAATAATAAAATAATGTCCGAAGGTAATTTAATGAGGTGAATGTCAAAGAAGAAATATAGGGGGGGAAAAGGAGATTTTTAGGGGGAGACTTGAGCCAATGGCCTCGGAGGATGGACCACCTGCGCTCATTTAAGTCCCCTATATACCATTTTATATTATTCCGTTTTTGCTTAAAATCCAGTTTTTGCTTTAGTGTAGGCCTAGTCGTTAATTTGCTTTATATTTTCACCGTATTATTGCTAGTATTCTTGACACGCACTCCGTTTATATTACTTACATTTACATGTATAATTGATGAAATCCTAGTGTTAAATTATTAAAAAGACAAAATTAAAAATTCCTGTTGCGCCAGTCCAATTTTGGCTTGTCAAACGGCCGTTTTGCGTGTAAACGGTTGGTAAACCTGATGCACAGTTTCCAGCCGTAATTCTGACCTTCTCCGCCAGCATTAAAATAAGTGACATTAATTTGCGGCAAATTATGTATAATTTGATGAATCAGCTGAGCAGCTACCGTTACTGTTTCGCAACTTAGTGGCTCCCTGATGGATGGATGAAACTAAATGATAGGCTTCTCATCACGCCCTGTCTAATTTGATTACTCGGCCGGCTTGTTTTCCACGAAACATGTAATAATCCTGCATATAACTACACTGATGTTTTCATTTCATTTTACGTGATATAAATTATTAAAAAGACAAATTCTAAAAATTTCTGTCTGTTAAATCCAAAGTAAAATTCGTCAAACGAACAATATTTGTTGGTTATTAAATACGTGTGTGACTGAGCTAGTGTAAACATTGAAATTAATTTGCGTTTTAATTAATTTACAGTCTTTAATACAAGGTGGCCATCTGCACATGGAATCTTTTCCGTTTAGTGACATCATGTAGTGAGCAATTACTCGACGTAGCAATCGGCAGTAAAAACGAATTTTGCAGCCAACGCATTTTGTTGTATTATGTACAACACTCATTTCCCCTATTATATTTTCTTATCGTAAAACAAGTCTCGTCCACTTCTACATGCAAATTAGGTCCACCAATAACCTTTTGTTTTGTAATAAATGGTGCTCACACACTTCTTGCATGTAGGAATTGCCACACAACCCACGCGTGTGGGGTGATTCATTTCCATCTCATTTTGACAGTATTGCATGATTGTGTCCTCCTTACTCCAACAGTAAATGAAGTATACGATTGTGCGGAAATCTAACCGAGAATTATTTAGGAATGTATCCTGTCTCACTTGTTTGGATTCCTGGAAGTCCTTTTTAGAACAAACCCAACGGTCGTTACCTGTCGTATACAGTTTCATTTCATGGCAGTTCGTACAAATTCTTGGGTTGTGTAAAATATTTACGTCTCTTGGAATCTGTATCGCTGAATCTCTGTCGGGAATCCGTACTGTTAACTGTAGGAAATTCATGATACGCTACGATACTACTACACTTGCGACTGCGGCATACAGAGTGACAGAGCACGCTGCCACCATGGAATGGTTGCAAAATGCGTTGTTACGTCGAGTAATTGATCACTGCATGCTGCCACCAAACAGAAAAGATCCTGCACATGTACTAACAAAATTACGAGGTGGACAAGTTGGCGATTGGTATCACACTTCTCCCTGATTTTTGTTTGACTCTAGTGAAATAAAATATTGCCACTATTAGAAACTGTGACAAATTAGAAACTGTTAGAAAAGTATCTTGCCCAATACGCTTGTAGTGATATCCACGACAATTCTTTTTTTTTATCAAAAAATTCAATTTTTTTCTTCTTTACATGAACACAAATTTTCATACTGTTGAACTTATTTGTAAGTTATGTACAAATGTTTTAAGTTTGTAAAGTCGCAAACAAAACTTTGTTTTGATCACATTTAGTTAACCGTAATAACCGAACTGAATTTATTTCGTTGCGGTGACCGGTTGAACAGTGCTTACTTCTGGCACAGAGGCGGATGGGCGATTCTTTTTTCCAAATCTTTCACCTAATACAAATAGCAGAATGAAGGTAACTGTCGAGAGTCACTACTTATCGGCGATTATATCCTATTAGCCGGCCTTTCAGTTATGCACATGTGTTTCTAAAGTTGTAAAAGTGAGGTACAGTGGAGTTATCCACAACGTAAAGCATTCTGATGCGATTTCATTAATAAGTTGCTCTTGTACGAAAATTGGATAGTTTTTATTTGGGCTGCACATTTACAATTATTGCCGCCCATTTTACAATTCAATTTTGTGAACAAACCGTTTTCCAAATATACGCTGTTCCGAATGCGTCCTTCCGAATTTTCCTTACAAAATAGAAGTTTATCCGACAGTATCGATACTATTGGCACACATATAATGGTTTGCGTATCATTAAAAGAACGGAGTTATAACAATAAAACCAAAAATATTATACGAGGGTCAGTTGAATTGTTCGCGGAGCGACATCTGTAGCTCAGTGGTACTACTAAAATCTTTCTTGTGCTGCAAGACGTATATTTCGCGTGAACTCCTGATAATTTTCAGATATATCTGTCAATTTATTCTCTTTTTACCAGCTGTTTGAAATTTTCCTGTTACGCGTGTTTTTAAAATGCACAAAATAAAACACTGTGTTGTGCTGAATTCTCTGTTGAAAAGGTTTTAGCGCCAATGGAAAATCAAAACAAAATTGTAAATGTGTTAAGAGTACAGTTCCCCTTCAGAAACAACTGTAGGCCTAAGTGAGGCACACTCGAGTTTAAACGTGGTCGTACAAGCACTGAAGACGATCCCAGCAGTGGACGTCCAAAAAGTGCAACAAAAAATGACATTATTGACAAAATTTTATAGGGTGTTGGAAGACCGCATATTGAGAAGTGGATGGCGTTGCTGAAATCATAGGCATCTTATATGAGCGTGTGGATCATACTTTACCTCAAGAAATTGGTATGTAAAAGCGTTGTGCAAGGCGGCTGCCGCATCTGGAGTTGTTCAATTTTTTGGGCGTCCAGTGCGGGGGAGAGCCATCTTCAATTCTCGTACGATCACGTTTAAACTCAAGTGCCTACTTACAAACAGTTGGTTTTGAAGTCGCCGCATCTCCTGACACATTTACAATTTTGTTCAGAATTTACGTTGGGGCTAAACAATTTTGAACAAAGGATCACACCACGATGTTATACATGTTAATAAGTAGTTCGTCTTGCACCCAGCATCTCGTTTCTTAGTCTTCCCCTTCGTCTTGCACCCAGCATCTCGTTTCTTAGTCTTCCCTTTCGTCTTGCACCCAGCATCTCGTTTCTTAGTCTCCCTCTTCGTCTTGCACCCAGCATCTCGTTTCTTAGTCTTCCCCTTCGTCTTGCACCCAGCATCTCGTTTCTTAGTCTTCCCCTTCGTCTTGCACCCAGCATCTCGTTTCTTAGTCTCCCTCTTCGTCTTGCACGCAGCATCTCGTTTCTTAGTCTTCCCCTTCGTCTTGCACCCAGCATCTCATTTCTTAGTCTTCCCCTTCGTCTTGCACGCGGCATCTCGTTTCTTAGTCTTCCCCTTTCTTCTTGCACCCAGCATCTCGTTTCTTAGTCTTCCCCTTCGTCTTGCACCCAGCATCTCGTTTCTTAGTCTTCCCCTTCGTCTTGCACTCAGCATCTCGTTTCTTAGTCTTCCCCTTCGTCTTGCACGCGGCATCTCGTTTCTTAGTCTTCCTCTTCGTCTTGCACCCAGCATCTCGTTTCTTAGTCTTCCCCTTCGTCTTGCACCTAGCATATCGTTTCTTAGTCTTCCCCTTTGTCTTGCACCCAGCATCTCGTTTCTTAGTCTTCCCCTTCGTCATGCACGCAGCATCTCGTTTCTTAGTCTTCCCCTTCGTCTTGCACCCAGCATCTCGTTTCTTAGTCTCCCTCTTCGTCTTGCACTCAGCATCTCGTTTCTTAGTCTTCCTCTTCGTCTTGCACCCAGCATCTCGTTTCTTAGTCTTCCCCTTCGTCTTGCACTCAGCATCTCGTTTCTTAGTCTTCCTCTTCGTCTTGCACCCAGCATCTCGTTACTTAGTCTTCCCCTTCGTCTTGCACTCAGCATCTCGTTTCTTAGTCTTCCCCTTCGTCTTGCACGCGGCATCTCGTTTCTTAGTCTTCCTCTTCGTCTTGCACCCAGCATCTCGTTTCTTAGTCTTCCCCTTCGTCTTGCACCTAGCATATCGTTTCTTAGTCTTCCCCTTTGTCTTGCACCCAGCATCTCGTTTCTTAGTCTTCCCCTTCGTCATGCACCCAGCATCTCGTTTCTTAGTCTTCCCCTTCGTCTTGCACCCAGCATCTCGTTTCTTAGTCTCCCTCTTCGTCTTGCACGCAGCATCTCGTTTCTTAGTTTTCCCCTTCGTCTTGCACCCAGCATCTCGTTTCTTGGTCTTCCCCTTCGTCTTGCACGCGGCATCTCGTTTCTTAGTCTTCCCCTTTCTTCTTGCACCCAGCATCTCGTTTCTTAGTCTTCCCCTTCGTCTTGCACCCAGCATCTCGTTTCTTAGTCTTCCCCTTCGTCTTGCACCCAGCATCTCGTTTCTTAGTCTTCCCCTTCGTCTTGCACCCAGCATCTCGTTTCTTAGTCTTCCTCTTCGTCTTTATTCCCTTCGGTTGTAACTTGTTCTACATCCCCGGTCTGTTATATGCCTAAGCTTGATGTGCTCTAGAACACCGGATTCTTGTGTTGTTATTGCAGTTATTGACTGAACCTGATGGGCCATCCACAATTATACCTAAAAAATTCCTCAGTCTTGCCCAGCATCACTTTAATCCTTATTGTAAGCGTCCAAACTCAGCATCCGTATGTTACATATACCGTCTTATAGTTTTATGTAGCATAAGTTTATATTTTTGTTAAACTGACTTGGACCCTATACAGAATTAGGCGAACAAAGTGATCAACTACTCTTCAGAGTTCTGTGTCTTATTTCCTGTGTCACATCATTTTTGTCACTTACTCTGTTGCCCTGGTAATCTAGGACAACTCCGATGCTGTAATCTTCGGTAGTCTAGTTCTGATCTAGTCTCCTTCCCGTTCTCATTAATATCGCCATGTACATTTAGGCTACAATAATAGTCTCCTTTTCCTATACTTTATCGTATGTCGCTAGCTTCGACGACCTACCAATTATGTCGATGTCATCCAAGTAAGCGAATATCTCTAGTTCTTGTTACATGGTTATAGTATGTTGCATCTCAATGGTCAGGTCCTTTATGACTTTGTTCAGAGCAGTGTTAAATAGAATTGGGTTCGAAACCACCTTGTTGCAACGCTAAGTGATGTCAAAAAGACTCGGGTACATATTTACACACACGCAAGCACACACACACACACACACACACACACACACACACAAAAACAAAATATATATATATATATTAATATAATCGAGACAAATATATGGAATGGTGGTTTATTAAAAATTAAGTTATCAATGGTTAAAATTTTAAATGTCCTACTACTGATTTGCCGTACAAATTAGTTTGTTGACAACATAAAATCAAATGTCTTTTTATAGTTTGTAGTTATACAATTGTTAGTGATCTAAAGTTATTTTCACGTTTATGATTTGAATGTTAATACAAAGGTAATATGATTTCGGCTTCCTTTGTATGTAGACTGAAATACAATGTCCGTAGCTGGAATCCGGTGACAGGCGTACTTGTACGGCCGTAAGAATTTCTCAAGATCGCTTTCGTGTTGTTGTTGGGTACGAAAATCTACGGTTGAATACGAATCTACGGTTCTACTCGATATGAATTGTCTTTTCGATCGTGGTGAATTGACTTGCACCAAATCCGTTCCGTTTTAAGTACCATTTCGGAAAGCCTGTCTGGACAATACTCCGCTAACACGGAAACAATTGCAGTCAAACTACATTTACGCAACCCAAAGATTATCTCCTCGAGGTAAGCAGCACTCGATGCAGTGGATTCTCGGAATTATAGCCGTTTCCTCCAAACTTATCGTCTGTGAGGACCACGTGTAAATAGGCCTAAGTTACTTCGAGCTGTAGCAATCTTCTACAGCAAGCTGTAAGTTACTTCAACAGCAATCTAATTTAAGTGGAGAAATCGTAATCCTATCATGTGAATTTCGCGTTATTCTAGTTTGGGATTGTTGTAAACCTGCATAGAAATGATCTATAATTGTATGTTCTATTTATGCCTTTCTAATTGTAGCTCATACATAGAATTATCAAAAAACGTGTTCTGTGAGTATTAGGCCTACAATTAAATATGGCAAATCTTTTCTTATATTATGAGCCAATTCTTGTCATATTCTCATCTAATAATCTTAATTAATAACGGCACTATATTGTTTCCTAATTAACGTCAACGCTACACACGCACACGCGCACTCGACTGTCATAATTCAAACTTACGATAATTTCTCACATTTACATGTATTACACTACATATTTGCACTTACAACAACAGATTTATAAGTCTAAACTATAAATATAAACGCAATAAATATAAAATAACGCAACTCTACATATTTCATACGTTCCCTTATATCAGCATATGGTTTGTTATGAGCACATATACGTCCCAATTAGTCCCAATAAAACAACAGCATTACGATTTTGCATTAAAACACACACACACACACACACACACACACACACACACACACACACACACACACACACACACACACACACACACACACACACACACACACACACACACACACACACACACACACACACACAGAAACACACAAATCAGGATTCAACCCGGTACAGGACTCATCACATCACACCCACGGAAACCTAAGAATTTACGCCTACTTATATACGCCTACATATTATATGTTTAAAAGGTAATTCCAATTATCTTGGTGCATGAAAGACATACCACAGGGTAGTTTTAAGACCGCATACTGGAGTTAACCGGAAACGCGTATAGGTTAAGGCAATTTTGAAAGCAGCAGTTAAAGTAATGTCTGGATAGGATAAAGCAATTCCCAGTAATAACGCGCGTCGTTATTGAGTGCAGTGCTCCAGGCAACACCGTTTGATTTCCGTAGTTACTGTTACTGAACGACTCCAACTTTGCAAACAGTATCTTAAGTTTTGATTAAATTATTTTTGTAAAACTCAAATAGTAATTTTAACTGGTATTCTGTGTAGTTCTCAAACGTTTGTTTTACCTTGGTACCAAGTGAACCCTTTTTTAAATACAGGAATTCATGTCACCTCACGTAGAGTGCTGTGATATTTTAATAGTTTAGCGCGAGTATTGTTATCTTCGTATTCTTCTACTTAGATATGCATTAGATTGTGTGCCCGTTGCTATTCATTGATGGATCCACTTGACAATATTTCTTGCTTTCCTGGGTCTATTAAAGAGGATTTGTTTCGCCAGCCGTTCGTCATCCCGTAGTATTTACACCCTTATCTATATTTTTTGATCTTTTCACTTGAATTATAAATTCCAAAGCTCTTCTTCAATGCTTAGGTTTAAGTCTATTCCTTCTTGTTATCCGTCCCCCTAGGAACTGACCCTAGAAACCTCATCTCAGCCGAATTGACTCAGTCTCAGTGCCAAAGTGTGTCAGAGGTTTGCATCTTTGCAAAAGATCGTCAGAATAAGTATCAAGTAAAGTAGCTGAGACATTACGTCCTTGTTGTTTACAAAAATCAGCTTCGACAAATTGGCCGCGAGGCCAATTAATTATAGTTTTAATAAGCCCTAGCTAAAGAAAAGAAAAGGAATACCAGATTTTAGTTAAGAGAATCATACCAGAACATTATGACTGAAAGCTACACTTCTTTATTTTGTCACTACACTGTGCAATCAGAATACACAACCCACTGGCACATTTGAATGAATTGTGTAATGTTTTTATGATACGAATTTTGATTAAAGGTTACCTCTTCCAGTTACCCTTTTGTTACAAAATTTTATCTGGTACCAAGTTTTATTGATAAATGCACTCTCACTATTTTTATTATTCAGTAAATGGTATACATATTATCAGGTATGAAAGTGCAGATATTAGTTTACATAACAGACACATAATACGCTGTTCGTGTGACTTAGAATTTTGTCTTCGTATTGGACATCTCAATATGCTTGCTGAGTTAGAGGAAATTGGACTGATCTGAAGAGTAAGACTCGGTAATATTTATTCAAATATTTAAATGTTTCATTTGAATGAGTTATCACCTTTTCTTTAAAATTTATATATAGATAATGTTATACACAATGTTATCCCAAAAATTCTTGTAGATACTACTGTCCTGAAACAAGTCAGCAATTGTGAATATGTGGGCTATAATATGTCTTATGTTTTAAACAGTGATGTTATGAATAAGCCGTATGAGTTGAACTATGTGTGCGGGACTATCAGGATAAACACGCCTGAAGTTATCGAGGTGACGGCTCTTCACACACTTCTCCATGGCTCTGAGAATTGGACTTTAACGAATCCCAGGCCAGTTGTATTCAAGCGGCCGGAATGAGATTTCTCAGACACGTGGCACGCTACACTCTTCAAGATCTTATAAGAAATGCAAATATACGACAGTAAGTGAATATTAATAGTATACTCGATAGGATTGTCCAGCATCGTCTAAAACAGTTGGAACATCTGACCTGAATGGATGACTGCCGCATCCCCAAACAACTATTGAATTATATGTTGAAAGGACGGAGAGGTGTGAAGCGTTGGAGTGACCAGCTCTAGTCTATCTGCTTGGGATAGGAACAAACCATTTTTGGGTTATCCTTGTAGAAGCTGATGACGATGAATTTGAATGGGAAACTGAAGAGAGCAAAAAGGAATGATAATTTTGAGAGAATAAAAGGAATGAGTTACCATTAGAGACAAGAAAATATCGGAAGATACAGGAGAACATTGTATGCAGGTACGTTTATCTACATAGGGATAACAACTGCAAAATACTGAAGTTCATAAAATGCGAAATTGAAGAAGAAGAAGAAGAAGAAGAAGAAGAAGAAGAAGAAGAAGAAGAAGAAGAAAGGCGAAGACAGTAAAGGTGAATAGGAAGTCTTCTATCTTATATTAGAATATACAAATTAAAGTGGCTTGGTTACAATCGATGCTAACAGGTTGGGAAAAATGTGTGCAATGTCAAAGGTGGTGTACGAAGTATGTAAGTTCTTAAATACTGTTTAAAGAGGTTAATGAGTAATGTAATGGGTATCCTCGACAAGGCTGTAACAGATGGGTAGGTTACACTTGTCTTATTGAAAATCAAGAAAAAGAAAATGAAAAAAGAATCAAAAAAGAAAAAATATGAAGAAGAAGATTAAGATGAATAAACAGAAAAAGGAGAAGCCCACGATAACAAAGAAGAAGATTGAAAACTTATGCAACACAACAATGGATTTTGTTGACACAAAAAGAACTGTCATATTAAGAGTATTTGGAGTGGGTGTAGTTAATCCAGGGGATTCAGATAATGCGGGCCCCGTTATGTGAATGCTTGAAATAAGATTTCTGTAGGCAGTGCAATAAAGGCATTTAAAAGCTGTCATATTTCGACTATTTCGACGTGGACGCAAACGGAGATGATTTATTGTGTAGTTGAAATTAAATGTAAGCAGCTATGAATGCAATAGTGATGAAGACGACACGAAGAACGAGGATGGAAATTAACATAATTTTCAACTTTGGGTATATAGTAAATGAGTTCAGTATGTATATAACTACGCTGTTTGTTATCAGCTGATGTCATCATCAAAAAGGTATCTCACCTTTAACTACGAATATTGTTCAAAATGGCGAGGCATAAAGTACATTGTATTGGTCACATTCAGTATAGGCCTACATTTTAAATATCAGCGAGATACGTACGTTAAGAATGTCAATCTCAAACTTAAGGAATTTAACAAATTATTAGAGCGGGTAAATAAAGACGGCATTTTACAACTACGAGAAACTAACTGAAGGAGTTGAAGGGTCATTTATTAGAAGGATACATACTTACTCTCTGAATAATGAAAATAAGCTTAAAAAAATTAAAAAGGAAGTTGTTTGTAAGAAATCTATAAGAACTGATTATTAAACAACTAATTAATAGATAGAATAAAATTTTTTCAAAGTCATCTAGCTAGGAATCTGAAGTAGCCTATATGCAAGGTTTTGCAACCAAACATTCTGTCGACATAACTACCAAAGGTCGTAGATAAGATTTAAAAAAATAAAATGAATAACATCGATTTTAAGAAAAGTGTAAACGCTGAAGTGAAGAAATCTAAACAAGAATGTTTAAAGAATATAACAACTTCTAACGAGGATATTACTAATAATATTTCAACCTACCTAGAATTACACAAAGATGAACTGAAAAGTTTAATTGGGGATATGCGTAAGTCTAACTAAGCTACCGTTACAATGTACTACGAAAGAAAATTAATTACAGCGGAAGATCAAGAAATAACGTCGTATGAGAACTGTCGACATTTATAACGTCGATGACTTCATAACTACTCAATTTCAAAAGTTAGTGCTCAAAGAAAACGTCAATCAACCTAACTCCAGCTCAAGACGACTTTATGAACATGCGATGAATTAACTGTAATACTACGTACACAATCATTATTCGTTAAATACTGGCTCATATATTAAATTACCGGAAATCATAAAGATAAGGAAGCTAGTCTTAACTTTGAGAGTAAGCAGGAGTATTACAACATACACATTCGATCGATAAGATTAGCTGCAGATATTTATAACAAGTGCGACTCTATGTATGTAGGATACCACTATCCGATGTCTTTAAGGGATATAAGAGAATTCGAGGAAAGAAGCTTTAGGAAATTCGAGCGTTAACCAAGAATGTCGAATAATGTCCACTTTTGAAGTTGCTGGAACTAAAGTTCTAATGCAAGTTTCGGATACTCATGATGTAGAGTGAGGGATCGAGCTATTGCTTTAGAACAGCGGAGGTAACTCCCATCATATTTACATAACCAATCTAAGCAAAATATTATTTTCTCAATTATCAGATAATAAAACTGAAAAATCTCTCTACAGAAGATATCTGATCAAATTTATAAAGCCAAGACTCGGAAAGGGACCTTGAACTTTTAGAACTCACAAACCGGTTAAACCGGTAATGCCCAAGGTGGATAGCGTACTTCAAAAACCACCATAAGAAGGCAGAGCATCTATTTATCATCAGTGGCGTATCTAGAATTTGGTCTCGTTGGGGGGGGGGGTCCGGTTGAGTCGGCTTCATATTAAAAAAAAACTAGTTAAGAGCAATATGACTATCTATAAAGTAGCTAAAAAACGTACGATAATATGCTGAAATGAATCCCATTAAACTAAACGGTAATGACACAATAAAAATACGCGTTATTGAAACATTGTTTACAAACTACTTATTCACTGAATTGAATTTTCCATATTTCACGTTTCAAACGTATTTACAAATGCTGTATAATAAATCTGTTTGTATATTTAAAAAAAGAGAGTTACTACTATATTAGCGTACACAACTGTAAAAATAATAAAATAGCCTAAAAATTAAGAGAAAAACAGAAGTCGTCAACATTTCTCGATCTTCTGGAGGACATGTCCTGTCCCATTCGTCTCCCCGTAAATACGCCCGTGTATATCATTTACATGGACTTAGAAAGTGCACTTTATGAGATTAATAAGTAGACCTTATGGGTTTATGATTTATCCAGTATCAACAGTAAGCGATGAAGTAGTTGTTTTCAGAACTACTTCGAATTTCCGAGCTCCTCACCTCCCGAAAATGTAACTAGAGGAATTAGCTACCGATGGACTTGACTTAGTAAGAGTGTATATCTGCATGTGTATGTATGTGTTTGAGCAAAATTTGACAGAATAAGTAAGAAACAATACTACAGAAAATTAACATACAGAATTCTAGGGGACGTATGCAGATTGTTGTATACGTCTGAAAGAATAGGCGTATTTTCTTACTTTGCTTGGAGGGGTAGAAAAAATATAAATATTTCCTGTCTTGTCTAAACAGAACAATATAAATGATTGCCGACTTAAATGAGGAATCGTGCTGCGCTCTGTACAAGAGAAATACAAACTTAAACCACATAGGAAACAATTCAGTGAGTTAATATTCTTATTATGGCACACGTTGGGGTCATCAAATAGTGTCCAATCGGTAGGATTAATTTAATAAGACTTGGAGAGTTGTTGAATTATCATTACATTAGGAGTTTGAGAATCCTTATTTAATATTAGATCAATGAATATTCTAGGATGGCAGCTATCGATTGGAATTCGCACGAAGACGCCCAAACGATTCGTCGAAGTTTAGCGGTAACAAATTTGTGTGAGTTTAGCGGTAAACCATATATGACAGAAATTTTCAGTAATATTTGTTTGTGTAAAAATCAGAAGTGCTTTACACTAATAGGATTCCTCAGAAATCCCTACTTTGTGGATAACGAACGTTGGCGTAGGTGGTGGGGAGGGAAGAGAGGACAGAGGAGAGAGAGAGAGAGAGAGAGAGAGAGAGAGAGAGAGAGAGAGAGAGAGAGAGCGAGAGAGAGAGAGAGAGAGAGAGAGAGAGAGAATATGGGGTTACTATTCTGCTTGTAGACAAAGTAATTTACCTAAATGCACTCCATCCTATTGATCTACACCTTTGCCAGATATCCTGGTACAGTATTCCTAATAACACCTCTTATACTATAACATATTAAATTCAATGAAACTACAGATTCAAAAATGTTGTGAATTTCTTTGGACATGAACAAAATAATTCGAATTAGCGCCATAGATAATCTTGCAGTATAAAATCACAAGTTATTATATAACACTCTTTTAAATTTGAATGAATTCTCTTGTTTTGTGTTTACTTGAATCCAGATTTAAATGTCAGTCAATTTAAGAGGCCTTTACGGATTGTCTTAGTTATACCTAAATTTTAATTAATATTACTTAGCTCTTAGCTCTTGAATAACTCTCAACAACTGAATATGTTTTTTAAATCTTCATGTCAGCGTTCTTTTTAAAATTATATTTCTCAGTAACTGAATATATCTTATAAGTATACGTGTACAAGCATATATATTTATTTAAGTAATTTGCCGACTCCGCTCATGCAAATGAGGCTTGTGTTTTTACAAGTATGTTTGTGATTTGTCTGCTCTCAAGGAAATTGTATTTGAAATTCCTTTTATGCAACATTGTTCCAGAGATCAGTATAGTTATAAAAGTTGCTGAATAGCCATAACCATTAAAGTTTGTTTTGAACATAAATGTGAAGTATTGGCCTAGTTGGCAAAGGTAATCAAGCCTGCGCCTTTCTTCCTTGTAAGCTTCGTACCCACATAACAATATTTTTTACCTTTTCTGCACACTTCTCTGCTATTGGTTTGACTTTCTGCCACGTTCTGAATCATTTGTCACAGCTTCGAAATCGCCCTGTTCTTTTTGCAGTTCTAATAGGGCAGCGTAGAAATCTGAATGAAGCATCCCCACGGCTAGTTGAAATCCGCTATGAAACTTATGTTGTTGCTTATATGCTTAATGTTAAGTGTCTCACGAATACATTATGATGTTCTCAAGACGTTGGTGTAAGGGTCTATTCACTCGTATGGTCTTCTGCCCGCTCTAGCAATTCCATAAGAGATGACAGTAAATAGTTTTTAATTCTCTTTCGTTGCAAATAATATGACCTAATTTTCGTTGATTTCTTCCTCCCATAGTAGTGTTTGGGATGACGTCAAGTTCTTGCAACGAAGTAGGGGCGTTAGGTTGGTCCTGTCTTCGCTCCTTGGTCCCATCTTCGCTGCCTTCCTTAAATTTTCTCTCTCGGGTAGAAAACTCACTTCCCCGGAAGGCACCTTATAAAACTCATTTAGCACCGTGCACTACATTGTTGAAATTATTTGGAAAAATACTTTCGGAAAATTACCTGTAGGAGAACTTTTATCGGGTAAGGAAACCTCGGTAAGGGGTTTCGAAAATGTAGATTTCGAAAAAATAATACATCGGAAAAATCGACAGCAATGGCCATTGGCTATGCATTTTAGACTTTTAACCCAACTAACCGCAGTCAACAATGATAACGATTTAAGGTCTGAAGATGTCTGTTTCAACATCTGTATCTTCGGAACCGCTTGACAAATTTTATTGAAACTAATGTCAAAATGTTTGCTTTTATTTACAGAGGTGGTACAGTACTCGTACACACAACATTTTAAAAAATAACAAAGTGTTAAAGCAGTACGCCAGTACTGTCCGGCGCCTGTGTGCAGAACTTTAGTTGGCTCCCCTATACCCTCCGCCTCACAATAAAAAATCACTTTATAAAAACGCATCAGTGAGTCCAAATGAAATACGAAATATATTAATTATACGCTTATTAAGCAAAAACTAGGAATTACAAAAAAAATGTGTAAAAATCAATAAACATACAAGAAGGATACAAAAACAAAAACATCAAAAATAATTTAGAAGATAATTAAGTACTTTAAGTTATTTGTCTTTATGTTATACAGTTTTACGTAGATTAACAGATACACTTACAATTTTATAAGAACAAAAATATTAAATATTTTTAGGTAATAATTAAACTTATTTGGCAACAAAATCACATTTGTACTTTGTATAGATATCATATAATAAGGGACAAATAAACTTACAAGTATACAAAATAGGAACATATTAATAAGTAAATATTTAAACAGAAAGAAAAGTCATTTAGTGATTTAACTTTTCTAGCTTTCATTAATGAAAATTCTCGAATAATGTTGTGTATATCGTGTATGCAATATTTACATATCACAGGCGTACTGAACGAAACTGTCGTTAAACTGCTGTTTAACGATAAACAATTGACCTTCTATGCACAATGTTAGTCCCGTTAGTTACAGCCATAGGCACACCAAACCGTTTTGAGCACTTTACCAATTTAAAATGACGTCCGCGTTGACACGTCAGGAGCACCATACAGTGAAAAAAACTTTGGGCGAGAATACCAGTCGAGAGGACTGAAAACGCTATTCAGTCAATTTAATGAATAATAATTTTTTTCAAATATTTCCTCCGGGCCTGAAATTTTTGTCACCTTTACTATCCCGGCGCCTACGTCCACCGCACACTGTGTCACCGCGCCACTGGTTTTATTACAAGACACGTTACTAAACATTTATAATCCTTGGTCCGTCACTTTTTAGTTTGTCGTATTTGCGTGTACCAGGACAATGTTAGACGTTTGTCGGTGTTCGGCGGCACAAAGTGATGTTTGCTTCATCTAAATTGGTTTAGTCATTCTGATTCTACAAACAATGACAACAATGTCAAAGACAAGGCACAGTCGTATATACTTTTTAATGAAATATATTAAAACGTTTGTATCTTCATAACAACCTCATAAATTTTAATGAACCTATGTTACCTTTTAATTCATAAAGTAATTGTACTGTATCATCGTACAGGATATAAACTGTTCTTTTTCTCCTCAATCCACCACGTTGGTGGGCTTGCGATATCTTACTTTCCGTAGAAAGTGTCTCGATCACCACGTATCTTCTTCCTTCTTTAACACCATCCATGCACTCCTGGCTGGGCTTTCTCCCGTATTATATCTTGTTTCGTTACAACTTTTGTGTTCATTCATACTGAAACTTGTCATAAAAATTACTAGTTTCAGTTGCCATTACTACATTATTAGTTACATTATTACTACGTTGAGATAAAAGATAATGACCGTAGCTACATGACTCTTAACAAGATGTAAGGCTCGAGGTTGTGCCAGACCAAGTTCCAGTCGTTTGACGATTGTTCTACGGGCATTCGGTCTGTGCGATGAGTACACTGACGTAGTTTCAGGGGAGTCCCAGCGCGTGTAACTATGCAATTATTTCTCGGTGCGTCACCCGAAAAATGACAGATTTTTCTGGAAGCTCAGAAGGCTACAAATAAGCATCCACCGGTCGGCCAACTTCAGTATTTGACCAGCGACATTACAGTGCAGTTTGGAGGCCTTGACGTACACAAATTTTTAAATTTATAAAATGAGCACTACATTCAACGGTGGTGTAAGTTCTCTTTAATTTGATACTCCATATGGGTTTTGCGATTTCACAATCTCCCCCATATTTTTAGAGGGGTCAATGTATAGAACAATAGGGTTCTGTAGAGTAAAAGTATGGACACGTACGCCAGGTTTTACCGAAATCGGTTAATGCATTCAAAAGTCGATAAACAGACAGACGGGGAGAGACAAATGTCAAACTGTCGGGTAAAAACTTAGAACTCGCTTCGCTCCTTAAAAAAGTATATTGTAAAATTAATGGTGGAGTTAGCTCTAAGCTATAGATCGGAAGTATGGAATTTGAAGGTTGCAGCTGTAGGAGAATAAATGCTATCGATATGAACTACTTGAGACGTAAGGCATCGAGACTGCACATAGTCCGTAATGAGGAGATCAGAAGACGAATGCAAGCGGAAGAGACCGCAGTAGCCCAGAGTGAAAAAAAAGGGATGAAATAGTTTGGTCACGTGATGAGAATAGGACAGGAACGGCGGCGGCCATAGCGGATATTCAAGTGGACACCACTTCGAAGTCGGCAGAAGCGAGGACCGCGGAAGACTTGGAGTGATGGTGTGCGAGAAAACGTGGAAGTGCGTGGATTCGAACTCAGGATAGATGTGATGACACGGCGAGACGCTGTATACAACCCTCTGACTGTCAACGCAACCGTTTTTGCCGTGTCATTTCCTGCTGAGCCACCATGTTTAGCGTTACTTCAAAAAAGTTTAACAAATTTACCTTTCAACAGAATAATACTTACATTATATCATTTCAAGTTTCTTCTATGCTGATTTGATGTATACTCTTATCATTCTGATCACATGTGTATAATTTTTAATAAATTAGTCTTCAACATACTCCTTTGTAACAAAAATATTTTTTTAAATCTTCGTTATTTAACTTTATGGCGATTACATTTACATTATAATAGCTAAGTTAATTAGTATCTGTCAGAAAACAACGAAAGACAGTCAAATTCTGAACAACTTTTGTCAGTTGGCACTATTAAAGTAGATTTGTCGTTAAAACACAGGGTGGGCTGGTGGCTGGATATCATTATCAGTCCTTTATATTAGTAATAACGTGGCATAATTTGTTTTGTCATATCTTACGCACACTTACCAAAATTTAAATAAATTACTTATTTAATTCACATTTATTCATGGGTGATGCTACGCCGGTTTCTACTGCTTCACACACACACACTTATTCTGTACGCACTCTTATACCCTGATTAACGAAAGAAAGTGACTGGCGGAGCGGCCGCGCGGCGACCGAGTTTGTAGTAAAAACATTCCACTTTATAACCTCGTGGAAACGTAAAATACAGGGCGAGAAATGTCTAATGAACTGTATTTTAATCATCAATTAAAGACGTTTTTAACAAACTTTTCTAATTTTTAAAATCTCTTTTCAATAAATTTACATTGTGAATTAAAGAAAAAAATACACGAATTTGAATTAAAAAATTAAGGTTTATCGTTTTTATTACGTAAGAACTCAGAGGTTAAGCATCGGAAAAAAATTTCTTGTACACAAATGGTAGTCCACCTTCTTTAGTACAATATATCAAAAATTGAGATTCCTACGATTAATATTAACGACGTTATTAATTTTTTCCGAATGTACTGTTAACTCCGTTATTAATAATTTTTTTCATTGTGTTTTTTCACAATAAACATAACAAAATTGTATTCATCAATACAAAGTGGTATGTAACCTTCAAATATTACGAAATATAACCGCAATCAGTTAATATAGGAAAATTAGAACTAACATCGCTCAACGGCGCGCGATCGAGTCAAGGTACAGTAACAGCCCAAAGAAAGTGGTGCATACGCTCACGGCTCACACATTGACACATAGCCAACTTACTACGAGTCACCAATCTCTCATAAGTATATACTTAGTTATCTGTCTACTTATTTAATCTAATCTTCTACCTGGAGATCTGTCAAAAACGTACATCTGACCAGACTTTTGTGGTTTAGTTGAACTACATGCTTTTTATAACAGTCTTGAATGATTGTTTATTACTCTTTTGCGGTACGGTATTTATTGTTTTCTTGTTAATAAACTGTTTTTGTTTTGTGATCAGCTTTAATACTACTAATTGAAGTGCAATGTAATTACTGGGAAATTGTTAATGCCATTCAAATTTCTCAATAACTAATTATTTAACTATGAAATATAGTTTACAGTTTAAAACTACCGAGCAAAGCTCGGTCTACCAGATATTGCATAATTATAACAGTATTTTACTGTTATAATGTAATTGAAATGTAAAAACAATTAGTAAATTACTTGTTATTAGCATTGACAAATAAATAATAAATACAGTACGGTACTTACAAGTATTGTAGTGTTCTTCAGCTTTTATGGAATCCGCTCATAAAATATGTGTATAAATCATAAAAATACACTATTAAAACACTCTATAAAAAACACTTATAGCTGTGAGTTAGTAGTCTTCAAACGAAAGTTCTCTGATACCCTCCATTGGATCGTCATCACTATTATCATCTTCTGAACAATTATCATCCTCGGAGCTACTGCTGTCTTCCACGGATATAATCATTTCCTCCACAGCTTCTTCCATTAGTCCTTCGTTATTCCATGCATCGATAATAACTTTTTTGGTGTGGTCCATACTTGCTCCCACCTCTCAGCAGTAATTCGATTAAATCCGTCTTTAGTCAGTCGTTCAACTTCTTTTAAAGTAAACATTTTGTTGTTTTCGGCAACATACCCCTTAACCTGAGCCCATATAAGCTCAATGGCGTTAAGATGGCAATGGTAAGGTGGTAGCCTTATCACTTTGTGACCTCTGCTCTTTATCAATTCATCAACAAAATACCTTTTGTTCTGGGGCTTGTGCCATTTCACTAATTCCAAAAGTTCTGATTTTTTCAAGTCGGTTGTAGATTGAATATTTTTCCTATCCAGCCATGCAAGTATGTCAGCTTTTTTATCTTTGCTTGTGGGAGCTTTATCAATTTGCTTAGAATGGTAGGGAGCATTGTCCATGACTATTACTGCAGGCTCTTCTAGGTTATTTAGCAAAGTTTCAGAACACCAACCGAAGAATTTGTCGTGATCCATATCTTCATGGTAGTCACCGGTTTTTTTCGATTTAAATAGTAGAAGGGAATTTGGAACAAACCCTTTTGAAGAACCTGCATGACATATTATTAATCGTTCACCTTTCCCTATAGGTGTTAACATTGTCCCCTGAAGTGACTCATCAGTCCATCCTTGTTTCAAACAATGCCCAGCATTGACCCAGGTCTCATCGAGCCAAATTATATTATCGAAATTCTCGTCTTTGATTTGGCGAAGAAAACGACACCTCCAGGCAGCGACATCGCTTCTCTCCATAATCACTTTTCTGCCCGAAAATTTTCTCCACGTAAATCCTAAACCTTTTAGCACGTTTCTAAGCGAAGACAGACTGCCATTAAACAGCTCTTCATTTTCCAACGATGATAAAAGTTTTTTCAAAGTGGGATATTCTTTTCTTATGTAATATTGATATACATGTCTTCGTATAGCGTCTTCCTGAAAAGTGTCAAGTTTTGTCACAGTTTTCTCCCGTTTCCTCTGTTTGCCCGGAGTTGAAAGTTGGCTATTACTGTCATCTTGTATTTCTTTCAATTCTTTTTCCTTGCAAACTCGCAGAACTGTATTTTTATGTATTTTCAGAGCATCTGCAGTTCGCTGTATTGCATTATTAACCGGAATCAAAGGACCTTTGTTCGCCTTTTCTCTATCAAAATATTCCCGCACTTTGCACACAATTTCTCTTGACTGTCCTTTCATAGGTACGCCTCGGCCCGAAGTTTGTCTTTTCTTTGGAGTTCGAGTCCTAGGTCTTCCCCTATGTTTCCTTGGTTCAGCCTCGTTACGTTGCTCCATGCTCAGCCACCGAAGTATATTCACACAAAATAACTTAAAAACACGTCAATTTATAATGAAAGCACAAGAAACTAACACTTAAAATCAAGATAACCAACAACCGGACATCACTCAACCACCACATCAACTAAACTGAAAGCTGGAAATTTCCCTTACCCTTAGTGTGCGTATAACGGTTCAGTTTTCCTGGAAGCGTGTGCTATTTGTAGACATAAAGGAGAGGCCGAGACGCTGTACGGGAATGACGGTAGCGCGCGAATAAAATGGGTCCAATAGGTTCTGACTGTACTTCCGCCGCAGAGCGCCACGCATTGCTCTCTGTGAAATTCACTTTATATATTAATCCATTGTAGTATTCCTATCACGTACAAGGTGTAAGTTGTATATGTCTTCTACATTTAGTTATCTAAAGAGAGCGTCACGCAAATCTCATTCGTGTACAACTTTTAACAACTGAGTTAACAGGACATTAGAAAAAAATTAATAACGTCGTTAATTTTAATCGTAGGAATCTCAATTTTTGATATATTGTACTAAAGAAGGTGGACTATCATTTGTCTACAAGAAATTTTTTTCCGATGCTTAACCTCTGAGTTCTTACGTAATAAAAACGATAAACCTTAATTTTTTAATTCAAATTCGTGTATTTTTTTCTTTAACTCACAATGTAAATTTATTGAAAAGAGATTTTAAAAATTAGAAAAGTTTGTTAAAAACGTCTTTAATTGATGATTAAAATACAGTTCATTAGACATTTCTCGCCCTGTATTTTACGTTTCCACGAGGTTATAAAGTGGAATGTTTTTACTACAAACTCGGTCGCCGCGCGGCCGCTCCGCCAGTCACTTTCTTTCGTTAATCAGTGTATAGCTTGTGTGTGTGGCGCGATATGCCAGTACCGTCCTGCACATTCGGTGTTCCTCTCCGCTAGTTACTTACAGCTTTCAATACGCATTTTTTTAAATATTGACAAATTAATTATTTATTCTAACTTAGCAGTTTTTTTAACTAACTGCGACAATGCACAGTAACGTACGCAGACGTACTATTGCAATATATATATACACACACACACACACACACACATATACATATATTGGTTCATCAAGTACAAAATCATGCGTATTTGACATTTTGTTTACTAAATATCACTATTACATTAACGACTCGGAACACTAGGTTTTTTTATAAGTAAAAGCATAAAGTTTTACGTTATAGCCTGAACCGGTTTTCACCTTTAAAAGGCTTCTTCAGAGGCTGCCGCTGTTAGCGCTGTCCGTCTTGTTGTGGGTGACGGAATCGAATTTCGAAAGATCGATGCTGTGTGTGTGGGGTGAGATATGTTCGAATAATGCGTGCGATTTGAATTGTGTCTGTTCGTTTAGGATGTCGTTTTTATTTGTTTTTGTGTGTTTGTATATTTCCAATTGTTCTAGAGTGTCTAGTTTTCGGCCTTTTGTGTGTACGTGTAGAATGTTCATGTTATTGTCGATGTTTTTATATGTGTGGTTTGCTTCAATGAGGTGGTTTGCAAAGGTGGATTCTGTAGTGGAGTGGAGTGCCTTTGTGTGTTCAATGTTTGAAACTACGTCCTGTCTGGCCTATGTAGAATTTATTGCAATTTGAGCAATTTAGCTTGTAAACACCGGGTAGATCGAATTTGTTTTGTGCTTTGTGTGTGTGTTTTGATAGTGTGTGTTCCGTTTTGTTAGTAGTTTTGTAAGCGATTCTGTATCCTGCTTTTCTGAATTTGTGGGCTATTTTTTCAGTTTGTTTGTTGATGTATGTTAGTATTATGAATTTGTTGTTTTCTACCTTTGTCTGTTGTTTGTTTTGTGTTTTGTGTAGGAGTTTACTGACTATTGTTCTGTCATATCCGTTAGATTCTGCTAGACATTTTATCGTGTTTAGTTCGTCTTTGTAGTCTTTTTCATCTAAGGGGATGTTGTTAAGTCTATGTATCATGGTTCTGAAGGCAGCTAGTTTGTGTTGTATTGGGTGATTGGAGGTGTTGTGCATTAGTGTGTCAGTTGTGGTTGGTTTTCTGTATATACTGAATTTGTGCCTGTGTTCTAATTTTGTGATGGAGAGGTCTAAGAAGCTTATGGTATTGTTGTATTCGTATTCGGCAGTAAAGGTTATGTTTTTATGTATTTTGTTTATGTGCGTTAGTAACTGTTCACATTGTCTTTTGTTTCCCCTGTATAGTATTAGAATGTCATCAACGTATCTGTGCCAATATAGTATTTAAGTGAGTGTCTGTCATTGTTTGTGAGTATTTTTGTTATTTCTAAGTGTTGGAGGAAGACTTCTGCTAGAATGCTGGATATGGGGGAGCCCATGGGTAAGCCATCGTTCTGTGTGTAGTATTTATTGTTATAAGTAAAGTAGTTTTGTTTTGTGATAATGTATACTACGGGGAGGTTTGGCAAAATGAAACGGAAACAGCGTCCAGATCAAATACACAGTTGGATTGTTGCTAAGTTTATTTATTAAATGGAAGGATCTTAGTAATTTTATTTTTTGATAGGACCTTCGGCCTATTTTCTTTATAGTTGTTCATTGCCCTGTTTGGCTATAAAAAATTTAATATCTCCGTTATTTTTGTATCATCATTCCATAAACATAATATCATTGAGTTACGAATAAAAGAGCTTTTTTATGTAATAAGACGTTTTTTGTTATAAGTACTGATTTTTTTGTGAAATTAAAAATTAAAAAATGTCAATGGGCTGCAATTTTGAAAATGTTTAAGAAAGGATTTTGGTTTGTTTTGTATTTGTAAGAAATAGCACAATTTTATATACCATATTTCAACTCCACGTCTCATTCCATTCAGCAGTATTTATGTTTTCTTGTATAACAAGACAGATACAGTAGATATACAGAAGCATTTTTCGACATGTGTTAATTTGAAATTTTTTCTTTAGTTTAATTAGTAGAATCATTTCCCGAAGTCTGGTAAACAATCTGTAGGTATATATAGTACTATAGACACAACACTGAAGATATGTTTGTTAACGTACTTTGTTTGCATTTGCTAACTAAAGATTCAGTAACCTTTTTAGAGTGCAAGCACTGCATTATCACAATACAAACAAGTGCAAGTTTTGCTGTGACAACGTTGCTAAAGAATAACGGATACTAATTTTATTTTTATTTTTATACTCTATAGTACAGTTTACCATCTCCCGTTTTTGTACTTACTATTTTCTCTACTGAATTGTTGTTTGAATTTCGTTCGCCATGCAGTCTTGTTTGTTTGATTCTACTGACGGATTCACTGTCGCTGATAATAACAAATATACGAGTATATCGCGGCACTGCGGTGCCGGCAGACGGATTATCTGCTACTAGTGATTAATCGTGAACAGCTACTGTAACACGGTACGGGTGAAGCGTTTGACACTTCAGAGAATACAGTGATAATTGTTACAAACGGGACAAAAATTCGTGCTTATTAATGAATACGTCTGTCAAAAATTACCGACAAACGGTACATATTATTTTTAGTTTTTCACGACAAGAGTTTAGTCTTGACAGCAGGACAGCTCAGTGGACATAACCTCGCTTCGCACAGTGCTAACGTCGTGCTGTGCTGTGTGTTCCAACCCCATCAATCTGCCGTTGGAGCAAAACAAATTTTGATAGTATAAGTAACATTTCAGTTATGAGAAAATTACAAAAATTCTTATTTTTCTACTGTTACTTTAGTAATATAACAATAATTATAGAGGACATAATCATACAATAAACACTACAAATTCAAAACATTTGGATTTGGGTAAGAATTCTTTTTAGTCTGACACCTGCTGGGTTTTCACAATTTTTTCAAATTTTTAATCTCTTCTTTGGGCTCTGGGGTCTTAAAATTATGAAAATTTCAAGCCTAAACCACATTAAGATGTTAGTTAAAATTCTCTTTAATTTTACTCCCTAAAACAATTTTTTCAATTTTATCAATATTTTCACTCACTTTTTGGGCCCTGACGTACAAAATTTTGAAGTTTACAAATTTGACAATATATTCAGATTATAGTCTAAATTTCCTTTAATCTAATACCCCATTTCTGCTTTTGTGAATTTTTACAACGGAAAAAGGGAGGGAAGAGAGAGAGAGAGAGAGAGAGAGAGGGAGAGAGAGAGAGAGAGAGAGAGAGAGAGAGAGAGAGAGAGAGAGAGAGAGAGAGAGAGAGGGCACATATTTCACTGCATTCTATTGAACTGTTTTGATTTTATTATGCACTTTATTTTTCAACATAAGTTTCGCGATAGCCTCAGACAGACTCTTGGTTTGCTGGAAATTACTAAATAAGTGGAATCTACGGCAGGATTTTTTTTCTATTCGGTACACAAAAAACGAGCAATTAGTAAGCACAGAACCACGAGACGCAAGGGAGGAGAAAAACAAAGAGAGTTTTTATAAAAGAATTATTTCATGTAGGCTACAAAGTATTGTTTGCCTCTTAGATAGAAGAACGCGATCATTTATTTTGTTAATCAAAGTTCACTAAGCAACTGCTTAACTCCTCAAAGGCTCAGCTCAACGTTTGCATTCAATACTTTTTACTTAAGGCTCTAATTAATGCATATCACATTAGCGTAATTAAGTCCGTTTTCTATTTTATGTTATTCTTTGTTCTCTATCCATACATTTCTTGGCAACAGTTCTCCACATCCATCGCTACTGTGCCTTCGGTTTCATTTATTTTTAAGGATTGCAATTACACGATTTGTTATTTAATTCTAAAGGTAAACCCTTAGCTTTGTTATGTAGGGTATCACTTTCCTGAATGTAAACCGAAATCCCTTATCATGGAGGATCAATCCCCGGGTTGATTTGCAGCAGGGCTCTAACAGCTCTGTTTTCAACTCCCCTTAATTTGATATAATCTGCATAATTGCAATCTCACGTTACCTGTCGTATATATTTTCCTGAATTTCAGCCTGAAGGCAACTTTTTTCACTATATATTTAATATTTTTCAGCCTACCTCATCGTGGCATTGATCTCACATTCTTTTCGCAGAATTATCATTGTTGCACACAACTACAGAAAAATTATTCCGATTAGCGCTTTTAAGCTCTGAAGCTCATTTCCGATCTGACGATGAGCTGTGAAGTTTGAAAGCGCTAAACGGAATAATGTTTTTATAGTGGTGTGCAACAGTGATAATTCTGTTTGTGATTATAACCATTAACGCAACTTTCTTAATTAAAATTCCATAATTTTTCTGTTTGGTTACTCCCTTAACCAGTCTCCTTTCCAATATCCGAATGAAGGGCTATTTTTGCTAAAGAGCTTTCATTCATACTGTGGATACTCAGGTAATTGAATCAGCTATTAATTAAATGGTTTTATACAGTTTTCTGCATCCTACAACGTTGACAAAAAGTCGTGTAACCCTCAATTACATTGTTTTGACACTTATCCCCTGCCGTACAATGCAACCAATTAATTTGTCTCTCCGTTTTACAATATTTTTCTATATTTCACTTCATTCACCTAAACCACCAAGAACTTCTTCATTTCTGATCTCGCTAATATACCGTATGTCATCACTTTTCTACTAATTCTTATTTCCTCTTCTGTCCTGATTGTGTAGGCCTCTCTGCTCTAAAATTCTATGTTCAATACCGTAAGTTCTTAAGAAATTTCTCGTCTTTTTCCCTGCTTGTTTCCATAAAAATGTGGAAAGATCACAGATAACAAAACACATGAAATAAATATTCATACGTATCCTAAACTTTAGTCTTCTTCTTCTTCTTCTTCTTCTTCTTCTTCTTCTTCACGTGATGTAGGCGAAAGACAAGAAACAAGTCCTCCAGCCCTCTCTCACTGAATGCTATGTGTATATTATTTTCGTTGCCGTTTACAGTTCCTTCAACAGTTCTTTCAAACCGATCGTCATGAATCAAGGTGCGCTTACACGTTATCGATTACCGTACCAATAGAGACAAACCTATTCGCTTTACGAAACTTCCCTCGACTGAGTTCTAGTAATCTGATGGGTTCTGCAGTAACCGCTACTCATGATTTTCTACAGATAACCAACATCCTTATCCAAGAAAGCTTCCGAACAGAAAAATTCTTGTTCAAAAACCTGATAATTTTTACGACTGAAATTATAACCATGAAACCTTTTTACTTAAAATATGCATCGATTTATTTACTAATTTTTAAAATAACTATTGTCATCAGTTAAGTCTTTTAATTACAAGTATTTTGATATAAGTCCCATCTAAAATTTTCCATATCATGAAAGTTATTTAAACTAACGTGTTTTTATGAATATCCCGTAAAATAATTTGTTACCCTCGCACAGGCGTATTCCATACAGAGCTGGGCATCGTTTCGCACCATTTCACAGCACTTAAATTGTTCCATAAGCCTAAAATGACTGTAATCTCTACTTATTCACACAGTGTCTTCACATGTATCATATGCTTGTACTCTCCATTATATTACTTATCCAATTAGAATGTCAATTGCAATATATTGTTACGACGGTATCAGTTATCGTCGAAAACGTCGAATATCAGTGGAAAACAAAATACAGACACATACGAAGTCACTAATTACCAGCTTTAATTAATCACCAATAACAGATTGTAATCAACAAGGTATTCTCGTACAATAATTCAAGTTAAATTTGTCCGCACGCAATAATAATATGAACCATAAAGAGTTCCACACTAATTATAACACAATAATCACTATTCAGTCATCCTCAACAGTGACTCGATCCGCACTATAGAAATCGCTTACAGTAACTGTCTGACAAAACCAGACTCTGTCGCTTATATAGACAGCACACGTGGCACACGTGTTTCAGAATAACTGTCTATCCTTATTGCGGCGTGCCAGCATAATGCTCTCCAGGACATTCTCGAAGCTACTTGAGTGCGGCCTTGGCAGAAACACGCACCTGCTCGGCTAACCGGGAAACGTATAGAAGGACGCTCTCGCCTTACTATGTATGTACATATTGTAATGAAACTGTTTTCCTTCGATCTCTTGTTTTTTGTTAATAATATTTTATTATGAATGATTAATCTTGAATTAAGTTGAAATACTTATACGCCCCGCGTTGCAGGCCAATCTGTAACAAAACGTTCGAAGAGGTGTTTTCTTTCGTACTTCGTGTTCCTCTCTTTTTTAGTATTAATTATAAAGTATAAGGTTGAGTTTATAAAGTTGAATTATATTTATGGTAAGTTGAGTTACTAAATTGAATTCCTAAGATAAGTTATAATATTTTTATTTTAAATAATTATTTAAATTGTTTAACCCTGATGCGTTAGCGAGTGATAGGGTTCACGTTGATCAATAACCTTAATTGCCGTAAGTAAATATTCAATACTATCCCTTAATCCCTCTTCCTTTATGTATTTTGTAAAAGTAAAATAATTATTTTTTGTTTGATGGTTCTGAAAAAATTAATAAAATTGGTTTATTTGTATGGCAGGATTAGGCTTGTCAACATTTTACTTTCGATTACAGTATCGAGTTGCCTATTGTAGTTTATCTTCGTGTTCCTTTATTGACGATGAAGTTCGAATCGCCAATACTGTTTCACTCTTCTTCTCTCTTGACAAATAACCTTTAACTTTACCTTATCCTATAAATAAAACTCATTCAACATTAATTAGGAATAAATTATTAATATTTTTATTTTCATTAATTCAGTTAAATGACTCTAATGGTCGAAGTTATTAATTGACTGTATCGATTCTTGCTTTCAGTTTGATTCTAAATTATTTTCATATAATATCTCAGTTCGGGGTTCTTTAGACTGTTATTAAAGTTCAAAATGTCCACAACGAAGTACTACACATTACAATTATTTAATTCTTATTAACTAATACCAATAAAATTAATTTTAATAAAGTGTAACAAAATAAGAATTCAATTTAAACTGACAACGCAATGGATTATGGGTCTACCAGCATCCAAAGCGACATTCAATATGGCGCCTTGTTGTCCTCCCAATTCTGTGTGAAAAGTACTCACAAACAGTTTTTACAAATAAAATAAATTACACTCAATGTTCACTGTGTTTATATTAGTTTTTTTTTCTTTTCACTAGTGTTCTGTTGAAAAAAGTGTTAGTTGATTTAATCTTGGTGTTGCGAAGTTGTAACAGTGGTAATATATAAAAGGTTAAGTCTCACCAAATTGTAGAGTTATTTATTCAATTTTTTGCTCCTTCCAGGCAATCATAGGCTTTCCGGCAGTCGCTGATTATAGTTGTGCCTGGAAGAATCCACTCCTCAATTATGTTGAGGAGAGTAGCGGAATCCCGGTGCTCAACCGGTACAAGGAAACACTTCCCAGAACCGCGTTCCACTCCCCCGAACACCCACTGTCCATCAATTGGCCTGCGCCGATTATATTTCCGGCGTCAAAATTTGGCTTCGTCGATTTCTACAGTCTTTCCAGGGCTCCCCCAGCTTAGATGAAGTGAGCTGGGCATCGAAAATAAAAACTTCTCGACAAAAACTACCAGTCGACGACGAAATCGGCGCTCTCATCATAATTCCGCATGAAACGGTGTTGACGAGGCGGATGGATATGAAGGATGTGGCAGACCAGGTAAAAGTAGGTAGTGAGAGGATGGTGGATTTTAGAAAGGAAACTACCTTCTCGTGCAGAACGTTTGATGTCGCATCTCCTCTTTTTTTTGGCTACGACTTCTCGCAAAGATCGACACCGAAATATAATGTCTCTATTCAGTGCTTATAGGGACCCACACGAAGGACAATTGATTGACTCTTTAATTACCCCGTGGGAAATTAAAAAGTCGATAATGTGTGACTCATTCATTCGAATGCTTTCGTCTTCCTTCCTACTGCACTGAATGTTTTGGCAGGCCATTGCAGTTATTAAATTTGTTAATAATACTGTATTTTGTTAAGTTTGTAATTATAAAATAATCATATAAAGCCCCAGAGGTCACTCACTGACTCACTCACTGACTGACATAAATTCTAACACATAAGAAAGCCTCGGAGCGAAAAACACAAGAGACCTTTTTTATTCCCCGTCCGAAGTAACTTGGGGAAAAATTATAAAACCAAAGCTTTCTGCAACCGGAAGCCCGAAAAAACGAATTTCGTCTGACCGATTTTCATACCGGATATAAGGAAGCCTCGGAGCGAAAAAACACAAGAGACCGTTTTTATTCCCCGTCCAAAGTAACTTGGGTAAAAATTATAAAACCAAAGCTTTGTGCAACCGGAAGCCCGAAAAAACGAATTTCGTCTGACCGATTTCCATACCGGATATAAGGAAGCCTCGGAGCGAAAAAACACAAGAGACCTTTTTTATTCCCCGCCCGAAGTAACTTGGGGAAAAATTATAAAACCAAAGCTTTGTGCAACCGGAAGCCCTAAAAAACGAATTTCGTCTGACCGATTTTCATACCGGATATAAGGAAGCCTCGGAGCGAAAAAACACAAGAGATCTTTTTTATTCCCCGTCCGAAGTAACTTGGGGAAAAATTATAAAACCAAAGCTTTGTGCAATCGGAAGCCCGAAAAAACGAATTTCGTCTGACCGATTTTCATACCGTATATAAGAGGGGAGCGTATCTCGAGAACGGTTAGCGCTATCGAGCTTGGAGTAATTTTATTCCAGTCGGCTCGCCTGACTAAATGTAAACCGATTATCGGTTGTTTGAAATTTACGAATAACTTTATTGTTTCTTGTTTGTTTTATGGCCCAGTGGGGGACTGGTATTAGTTTCTTATTTTGAGCAGTTGTTTTCTGCAATAAACGTACCATTTACCATGTATTTAAATGTAGAAATACAAAATGAAAGTTATTGCGCAATCGATGAGTCATCCTGTTACGTCAGAATGTTACGCAATCGATATGACGTCAGCATTGACGTAAATGCGCAATGGTAGAATCTTCGGTGTAATGCGCATCCTATCCCCTCTCGTCGTTGCGCAGTGTAAACTTTTCAATCACTGCGCATCCCCCACTACCAATTCTCCCCACCACCTACCTTTATAAAGGCTTGCCTCCACATCGGAGCTCGGTGTGAGATCAGGAGCCGAAGAGTAAAGAAGTAAAAAAGGGGGAACCCGAGTTACTTTGTTACTCAATTTTCTGAAATCACACTTTTCACTTCACTTCAACTATACGACTACAGCGAAGATCATCACGCAGGACATCTGAAAAACATTTTGCAGAGGAAAATTAGCAGAGGATCTCCGGTACCGGAAATGTGGGATAAATATAAAGCAAATTTATGCGAGGATTTTTTGGAACATTTTCACGAAGATGAGGAAAGAGCGTATAAGTTAGGTCTTATTCACATAGATAGGTGTCTGCGCCGACATGGATCTTCGCTTCTAGAGGCCGGTCTTCCCGTAGTGGAAGACGATTCCACGGAATTAGGTCGCGACAAATTTCAATACAGCGTCTCAGTTCAGAAGCTTTTGTCGAGGAATGGGAATCGCGGCTTTCTTCTGATCAATCTAGGGTTTTTGATTACTTTAAGTTGCTCACGCGCGGCTAACAAAATGAAAAAGTTCTCTTCTTGGACGGTCCTGGCGGTTCGGGAAAAACGCTCCTTCTTAAAATTATTTCAGCTTTCGCGCGGTCTCAAGATAAAGTCGTCTTATGCGTAGCCAGTTCCGGCATCGCCGCTCAAAATCTCACCGGAGGTACGACTGCACATAGCCTTTTCAGATTACCCCTAGATATACGCGATGACGGTTTCTGGTCGATAACCAACGGGACACAGAGAGCTGAACTCATCCGAGAGGCGACTTTACTGATTTTCGATGAAGCGGCTATGGCGCATAAAAAACTAATCGAAATGTTGGACCGGTCTCTCAGAGACCTGATGCAAAAGGATGAGTTGTTTGGCGGTAAAATAATAATTTTCTTGGGAGATTTCAGGCAAATTCCTCCGGTAGTAGAAAACGCTAAGACAAATGCCGATATCGTTCGTGCGTCAGTTCGCGGATCTTATATCTGGAAAAAAGTTAAGTCATTCACGCTTACAACGGCCATAGGTAAACAGGCGAAGGATATTATGAAGAATTTTTAATGAAGATAGGTTCCGACTCCACCGAAAAACGCGAGCTCGGCGAAGGGCGTAATTTGGAAAAACTCGTGGCACTACCACAGCTATCCTACGTGACTAAGCTTCGCGAATTGATCGACTTTGTTTCACCAAAGAAATTTTACAGAAGCCTGATGAATGTGCAAAAGGGTTGTAATATGCACTCTGAATAATAATGTCAAAGAAATTAACGGTATAGTATTACAGGCGCTCGACGGGGAAATTCAAAATTTATATAGTTTCGACAGTGTAGCCGAGGAGGACGGAGCGGGAATAGATTTTGATGAGTCCCTATTACATCAGGCTCAAGAGAAAGGAATTCCAGAACACATTCTCAGGCTTAAGGTAGGATCGGTTTGCATGGTGACGCGAAATTTAAATTTTGATCTCGTCTTAGTCAACGGCACAAAAGTAATAATCGTCGCAATTACTCGTCGACTTATCACATGCCGAAGAACAGGCTCTGACGAGCTTTTTGGCATCCCAAGAATAACTTTTAAATTTCCGATCTTCCCAAATAGTCCCATCGAAATGTATAGGCGGCAGTTTCCCCTCCAACTTTGTTACGCGACAACGATTCACAAATGTCAAGGGCAAAGCATAGATTTCGTGGGATTAGATTTACGGTCCGACCCTTTTACCCACGGGCAACTTTACTTCGCGCTTAGCCGGGTAAGATCTCTGAAAAATATTCACTTACTTGTTCCTACCGACCGGATTATAGATCGCCGTGCCGCCTCCTTGTCGGCCAACTCGGTCATCCCCATAAAGCACGTAATTTGCTAATCGAAACCGGTTCGCCGGGGTTAAGTGGGTTTCTGTGAGGAGAAGTACATCGGGTTTGAACCGAGCCAGGAATTCCAGAAGGTCGGAATGCTTGGAACCGATGGAGTTAGCATTCTAAGCTACGAGCGAGAGATCTCGTTTAAGGGCTCGGTTCATAGAAGACCTATGACTTGCAAGCTTCCACAAAAGCATAAACCTCTCAGTTGGATCAGCAGTTTCCAGGCGGTCTCGGATGGACCTGAAGGTGGATGCGACTTTCTTGAGGTCGTAGCCGGACAGAAAGTCGCGGACGAACTGTGCGTCATCGGATGTGACGGACTGGGCGGTTTGCCTGGAAACTGAGGCCGCGTAAGAGGGACCAGGCTTAGCGGCACATCGGGTCTTGTTGGTGGAAGCTAGAGGACCAGGGGCAGTCGAGTTTGAAGTAGTGACAGGAAAAGTACGCTGTTGTGCTTCATCGGACTTACACCGGGAAGCAGGACTTTTCTTGGGCTGTGGGCAGGGAGGAGCTCGGGGCCGAGCATCCGGTGTGGTTATCCCTATTGTTTTAGGTTTAGTTTTGCCTGCTCGCGGATATCGCGGAGGTGGCAGTGGTGGCGAGGCTACCTCTGGTTCAGAGGCGGGAGTTGGTGGTTCCGCGGAGGTAGAGGGTTGATTCTCCGGCTCCAATACCGAGATATTGGCTACAGGGCTTGTCTCTGCTGCGGAAGGCGACGCGGTTCGTTTTTGTGCCTTTTTAGGGGCTGGAGGTGGAGCCGGAGAGGGCGCGCGCCGTGCCGGTGGTGCCTTCGGTTGCGGTTTAGCCAATGCTTTAGGCTGCTTCTGAGTTTGGGGCTGCAATACTGGCTGCCTCGGCTTCGGGAGGAGCCCCTGCGGCTTTTGCTTCCGCAGGAGTTCCGCCCTGTATACCGGGCAGTTGCTGTAATTGGCTGCATGGCCTTCGCCACAATTGATGCAGCGATAGTAGAACTTGTCTGCCACAGTGCAGGCCTGCGTGGAATGTCCCAAGGAACAACGTAAACAGGCAGAGGCATTGCGACAGACGTCGGTATAATGGCCGAACCCTGGCACCGGTGGCACTGCGCAAGCTTGCCCGAGGGGGGGGCGACTGGATTCCACCCTGACGCGGAAGCCAAACTGCCGCGTCAGGTGGTATATCTTGTCTGCAGCCTCGCCCTTCTCGAGGTGGAGACGGACGAGTGGGAGAGGTACTCGGTTCTCAGAATTGGTGAACAGGCGGAAAATTGCCTGTACCGGGTAACCGAGTTCGCGGAGTTCCAAAAAGATCTCCTGGGGATCGGTATGCCCGTTAAGCCCACGCAGAATTACAGACAAGGACTTGACTCGTTTGGGGGAAAAGGTATGATATTGCAGGTTATTAGCCTGCAGAAAGGCCTCGACCAAGCGGTGGTCCTCGATCCGACGGACGAAAACCTTGACCGTGTTACCGCCAAGCAGCTTAAGGTCAAGTTTGTCGGCCGACAGGCCGTGGGCCACGATCAGCCGCCTGTATAAAGCGGCGACATTGGACACCCCGTGGACGAACAGGGGCGGCGCGCGACCAACAGCGGAAGCAGCCGGAGCTGTCCCCGAAACAGTCGGAACCGCAGCCTGTTGGCCCTGAGAAGGACCGATATCCATGGCCGAGGTCCGAGAGGAAGCGGAATCGGTGGAATGGTTCCTCTTCGGCTTTTAGCTGGGCGTCTACGCCGACCAACGGTCGCGAAGTCGTCCGACTCGTCTACCGGGAGAGGAGGTAACGGGTGAGGAAGAGGATCGTTCGTTTCCATCGCTCGAGGCGATTCAGGCGAGTCGCCCGCGTGGGGCCAAAGCAGAGCCGAGCGAATCGACACACGTGCCGTCGCCTGTTGTGGGCATGCTGGCCGAGCGTGGCTGCCGGGCGGAGACTGCAAGGCAGTCCCTGCCAGACGCCAGGGATCTTGGGTCCGGCCGAAGCCGGGTAACCCACGCGACTTCCCTGCTCACGGCGATACGGGAGGAGCTGGGCTAACGACCAGCTTCGTTAGATACCAGTCCTTACCAAGACTGGTGTCCACTGGTTCCTTTACCTCGGCGATATCCAAGGTCGCTTATCACTGGTGGGGGCTCGCAAGGATCGTCCGGGGCAGCGCTACCTAACAGCCGAGGGCAGGTTAGGGAGAAGCACTGATGTACGGCACTCACCTATATGAGCCCAGAGCAGTCCTCTTCTTTCCCGGCCGGTGAGATGGTTGCCGGCTATTCTGCCAGCTGCCACTTGTACCAGCTACTTAGTTCACCGGCAGCAGCTGGCTCCTGGTTCTTCTTTCCCGAGGAACCGAAGAAAGGTGGTTTTCCTCGTCCTGGCGGAGAGGCAGGCGAATGCAGCAGAAGCTGTATTAGCGTCCAGAGCAGAGCAGAGCTGAAGAGAGGTCCTTGCAGTCCGAAGTCTGTGCTGGAGTGTGTGAAGTGTGTCGTGTGTGATAAAAAGAATTGTCGACGAAAAAAAGTGTCAGCAAACGTAAAACAGCACCTAGTATTTATAGAGAGAGAACAGCGTGTACTTTCTCTCCATCGCCACAAGAGGGAGACACCGTCTATAATAAAAACGGACTTTACATCACTTTGCACGCAAATAATTCCGAGGTTTGAAGGTCTACAGTCACTTCCAATCAGTACAGTTTCATTCTGACGTTAGCGTTACAATTATGCGGACTGATGAACGTAGCTACGCTGGAACATGATACTGTTGTAAATGTCAGTATTAAGAACTAAATAAAATGTTACACTTGCAACAAACTATCAAAATGAATGCACTCACGAAGTATATGGTATCATCATCATCATGTTCGCAACACAACATAGGCAAGATACTACCCGTTTTGCACCCACTTCCGATATTTAATACGCACGACAGAAATCGGAGTCAGATAGGATCCAAAACTTATAGTACGACATTTTTTCTTATGCATAAAAGTTGCGTAACTCGTTAGTTTGACTATAAAACGTCCTGACTTTTGTGCCGTATTATACAGCCCAAACACCTATACATATATACAAAACTAACAAACCGCGATTATTAATCCGGTGCATAATCTTAATAAGCAGATTAGGTGTGTGTGTGTGTGTGTGTGTGTGTGTGTTCGGAGTCATTTTAAATTAATCATCTTCACAACACGGCATAGGTAAGGCCGCGTTCTGCCTGTTCTGCTTTCAAAAATCCTCCAGCCATCTCTTCCTGTGTCTACCGACACACAGCTGTGTCCTATACGTTCCAGATTTTTTTGGACAGTCTGGAATCTGACATTCTTTCTAAGTGTTTTTTCCATCGCTGTGAGTAATCTTTTAATTTCTCATTCAAATTAAAACCGTGAAAACGTGTACCTTTTCCCTTATGGACTCATTCTTTATACGGTAAAGTTTAGAAAACATTTTATCTACTCTTAAGAATGCCATTTCCGAGGCCTGTATTTTACTGTCTTTGTTTTTTGGTTTTTATCCATAATTCACATCCATAGGACAGTACAGAGACTGCCATAAATTTGTATAAGACTTTAATTGTGTATCTTCACGTACTTTGTTTCAAAAATGTGGTTGATTGTTCCACAGATCGTCTGGAACTTACCTAACTAAACATCGATATTATAATTTCTATCATAGTCAATAGCATTTCCCAAATAATTAAAGGGGCTCAATTATATTATGTAAACAAATGAAAAATTACAACATAGAGCAAAAATAAATGCATTAATATAATTATGTATCGAAAGAAAGCAAATGAAGACCAGGTAAAGAGAGACAGAAAGAAATAGACAAACAGGTAGGCAGAATGTCTCTGGTGCAGATAAAAAAGTTACCTATTTTCTACGTACAATTAAAATGTATACACTCAATTATTATTACAATTCTTCTTCTTCTTCTTCTTCTTCTTCTTCTTCTTCTTCTTCTTCTTCTTCTTCTTCTTCTTCTTCTTCAACTTCCTTGTTAAGACTCTGTCCTGTTCTATAACAACGGTCATACATGCTGTCACCACCTCTTCCTTGGCCAATGCTCCTCTCTTGGTGTTTGGTTGGCTATCTCTTGCCTTTTTCACTAGCCTTGTGTCATCCATTCTTGATATGTGTTCATTCCGTATCCTTCTTCTTTCCGCAATCCAAGAATTAGTATCTGTCACATTACACGATTCTCTTATATTATTGTGTGGCAACCTATTGCACCTTGTCTTTCCTAGTATCCTCCGTAATATAGTCGTGTCTATAGTTTGTCGTTATCTTTTAGTTATTGCTGTATCTGGTTTGGTCTCTCATGCATAGGATATTACTGGACGTGTTGTGCTTTCGTAAACCCTAGTTTTTCTTCTTGTGTGAGGTTTTATTATTCCATATAAAGTTACTCATGCATCCAACAATTCTTCTTGCTTTTATCAGTTGATGTTCCATTTCTTCATCTGCTCTATTGTTACTTGTAAGCCTTACTCCTAAGTAGTCTATCTGCATATTAAAATTCATAACGATAATTTTATAATAAAAGTCTCAAATATCGTAACAGAATCGATTGTTCCCCACACACACATACTCAGTTGGAATAGACAGTAACACAAATAACGCTAAACTAGTCACCAAAAACGAGATAGAAGAATGGTTTAATAGGAGGTCTTAAAGATATTGAAGATAAAAATCTAAGAGGGAAAATACACGGTAGAGTGAAATGAAAAAGCACAGTTATGAAATTATGTATGCATTCCTGCCTTTGTAAGATCCAGTCAGTTCACATTATTTCAAGTAAATGATTGATACATAAACTCGACAAGTATTCAAGAGGATAGTACATAACGAAGTTACACCACAACCAATCTGGAAATTATTTGGTATTTATTGGTATTTATACTACCGTTAATTAGCAGCACAAACCTGATAAAATTCATTCGATGATAATGATTAACATATTACTAGTTTTTGTTGTTACAGATAAGAGTCTATACGGTTTCACAGAGCTCATATTTTCAGAAGTATCTTCCCCCCCCTTTCACATAGCTCTCGGAAGCGCAGTACAGATGGTTTAGGGGAGAATTTAGGATTTCATTTCGGGGGGGGGGGGATTTTTTATCAACCAGATATCGTTTCTTAGAGTATTTGTTCTCATATTATAATGAAAATTGTACCAACAAATTAAAACTAATAGGTAAATAATGGCTGTAATCCACTAATTTCATAAAAATCAAATACAGATTGACTTGGAAGCCTAATAATACCTATTTTATTAATACTTTAAAGAGAACGTTAAAATTAAGAAAGTAAATTTTGTATGTGTATGTCTGTGTTTGTGTTAAATAAACGTATGTTTAATTTTACAATATTTTGTTTCTTAGGTAGAGTCTGTTACAACAACCCACGTCCACTATGAAAAATAATGTTAAAAAATTAATACTCATTCACATTATGCGATCTTGGTATTGAAGTTATCAACATGTAACATTAAGTTAAAATATAAAAATATATGTTCCTATTTATCGTAACCAGCGGTAAAACGTACCGTATCCTACTCCCTTTCAAGCCGACCTCTTTTCTTTTTTGACAATTTCTTTCAACATCTGTTATATTTATTATTGAGTATAAGGCCTCTACTACTGTAGATTAGTTAAACTTGTCATTGACGCAAATAGTAATTTTTTTAAATTGACTTTTAATAAACTTGGGAGTCAATTAATTACATTTCAAAAAAACATAACCAGTTTTAAATTTTTTGCTCCAATTTTTTTTTTAATTTAACCCCTCCTAGGTTCGACCCTGGTTTACCCGATTTAACACAGCAAAATAACTTATCGAGTTTTCTAATGTGTTTTTATAAGACAATTTGACTTAGGTATTATAAAAATTCTTCAGTTATTACACAAAAAAGATATTTCAGAAATTTCAAACCACTCATTACCATACACAACTATTGTAACAGTACATACAACACCACATCCACCTACGTACTGAAAATTAATTTAAAGGCCACCACTAGTAAAAATACATTAAAAGGTCTAGGATACCACCATGAATACAGAAGAAGAAATACCATAAGTGAAGCATCATTGAAAGGAATTCACTAGTAAATGCACCAATAAAGAAGAAAAGAATAATAAAGACAAGGCGACTGACATACTTTACCCAATAGATCAGTGAGAAGGACACAAGACAACAAAAGAAGAAAGAAGAATCAGTGAGAAGGACACAAGTCAACAAAAGAAGAAAGAAGAATCAGGGAGAAGAATACAACAATGACAACTTCAAGAAAGAAGAAGGAAGAAACAATGTGAAGAAGACAAGTGAAAACCACATCATGTATAAAAATGAACAATAGTGAGAAGGAGATCAGTGAAGAAAGAAGAAGGAAGATATCCAGACCAAACACAAGAACAAGGGAAGGAAATTGAATTATAACAAACTAACATAAACCTTTGAAAGAATAATTGTATTAAGAAGAAAAAAGAAATGTTAAATAATTACATGATATAAATCCTTAAGCCGTATGGTAAAGTCAACACTGACCACAACTCATTTAATGAATACATTCATTGTCTATGTGAAACACATTATTATAAATAAGGACTAAATATTGTAAATAAAGAGTCACAAGCAAACTGAATAAGGACAAGATAAGTTTATGATAGCTAAATGATGTGTAGTTATAGAATAAACAGAAGAATAGGTCCCAAAATAATGAATGACCAATTGTACAGTGGGAATGATGTTAATACAAACCCACTAATTAACAACAAATAAGACAATACAAGAGTAAACTAAATGTGAAATATTAATAACCAATAACCAATGTACAAACATGGAATGAAAACCAGTCGAATAGACTAATGTAGAAATACACAGCCATCAACAACACCTTACTACTTACTGAACCTATAACATAACCTAATCTGGGCATCCAGTTTTCAGTAAAACTTGATGAAAACTAAATCAAAACAATATTAAACCAAAATGTAATGAGCTAGGAAGTAAATAGAGCATATAAGGAATGTTTTGTACACGGTAGCTAATAGTATAACTGAATATAAAAACTATACTTCTGTAATACAAATATGACAATATGCTTGTAATGGCAAAGAGACATTATGCAACCAAAATCATGTTATAAACACATTATACAAAGATAGTAACTCAACTAATGACCTGATGCCAGACAGAATACTGTTCAGATGAGCAAATGCAACCAAAATAACTATCTAAATAATTTATATAAACGTAATTACAACTAAACCATTGTAACAGTTAGCTGCAAGTAAAGTTTACAGCCACTAAACCTAGATAATAACAGAATCAAATGCAGAGTGAACTGCACCACAATAACAATAAGATCATTGTGACTATTTTAATTATCAATTAGAGCATAATGCAAATAATATGTGTAGGATACCAAACATACAACAAGGTAACTCCATATATGCATGACAAGCCTAATTAATAAATGATAATTAAGGCACTAAACCAATAATGTAGGAAAAAAGAACACTGTCAGTAGTGACTTAACCCATCGATGTTTAATTATACAATGTTAGAATTCAATTAAATATTATTATTGCTAGGGAATAAGAAAAACAAAAATGTATAACAATAGGTTTAAGTTCGAATCTATGAAAACGGACATAGTGTTCATATTAAGGCATAGTTTTAAGTGAAAATTGTACAGTAGATTAAGAACGAGATATTACCATAGAAAATGGAATAAAAACAATATAATATTAATAATTAATGGCTTAATGGACACTAAGTATAAATACTAAGTGCGAAGTCAGCTCAAATTAATCGTCTTTAAAAATCATGAACAATGAGGGTAATCACAATGTCATCAGTACAATTATAAGGAAGATATTGGACTTTTAAGAATAGTTGTATTATGCTGTGCCCTTTCGCGTGGGTATGTAGGCCACGATTTCTTAATCTTGTTCCCAAAAACTGACGCCGTTGGAAGCGTCTGTTTTGACGAAGTCTACCGTAAATAAACGAATTAAAATAAACTGACCAATCAGAGCTTATAAAAAATCCGAAATTCATCATTCCGACAGAGGAACCAGAGACAGTCTTTCAACATCAACGAAGCGAGCTGCATGCTCGTCGTCGCTCCAGAAAAACGTGCTTTTGACAGCAACGTTAACAACGTTAACCTCAAACCGAGATATAGGTTACATACATTGAAAAATCAGTGCAGTATATTTCTAAGTGTACTTTATTCGGAGTTAATGCGCATAGGAGTGGGTGCAGTGCAGTGATAAAATTTAATTAATTAATAAATAAATAAATAAAAAAAAAGAAATTTTAATTAATTAAAAAGTGTTAATAAGAAAAAGTGTAACCCTTCGAACGACAAGATACGCAAGTATTCATACCCACAGCTATAATGTTATGATTAGATGATAAGAAAGATAACTGAACGCTAATAGCGATTTAAATTAACCTATGGTAAACAATTAAATTCTTTATTCTTAAAAGAAGGGATCTAATGAATACGAATAAACAATGTCGAAGTTGAACGATTTAAGTAACGACAATTTCAACGATTTGTATACTATAAATATTTAGAATAAGTAAAGACATTGTACTATCAATGAAGAGTGTATGTGCTCTTATGCTATTAGCAGATAGGAGTATTGAATATTTTGTTGCTAAATTTAAGTAAGAGTTACGCCAGAGAGTGATAACTACAATAAATGAATTATCGTTACCTGAACTAGGAATATCCAATTTTAAAGATGATCTTAGTCCCTGACACTGGATCATAACAATTATTATCAATTAATAATAACTATTTAACCACTTTTAACCAAACAAGGTTGCATTAACGATATTCAAAGCATATGTCTAACCATGAACAGTCGTTCATATTTTGTCTTTTTTAATTAATAATCAATGAATTCTTATCTTATATGTTTGTTCTAGCCGTAGCAACTATCTCAAATAAGTGTATTTTGCAGTCTAAAAGAACCTACTACTTTTATTATTATAATTATTAATGACATTTCAAGTCGAATAATACGACATAACCTTTATGTTTGTCAACACACATTTTGTAACTAACCAGAGGCAGTCATGCCAACCCGAGCTTATCAATTGTTTTAGAGTCCATGTTCACTTTTAAAATATTAATTGTTAACCAGAAAGAAGAGCAAAACGTATTATTGTATTAAATTTCATTGTGTTAGAATTGAATAAATAACCATTATTATTTTTACCATTGAAAGAGTTGACCTTTATTGTATCAGTAAATACAGCTTAGAGGAGAAGAACGAGGCGGTTGGTACCATGCTGAAAGTGCGAATCATTCAAATTGAGTGATCTTATATTTTGTTTACAACCGTACTGACCTATATATTTATAATATAATAAAGTATGAGTTATCATGAATGTCATGTCTATGTATGTGTATGTTAGTATATAGGAAGAAAACTACTGATCTTCTCACCACCGCTGATCAACGAAGAGTCGACGGAACTTCGAGTGGAATAATTCTAAGCAGTGAATATAATACATATAATTAAACCATTTAAACAGACAGCTAATACGTCGAAAGAGTGTAAGTAACCGGCTTATTCAATCCTGGATTCAACAATAGGTTGAATTGAGGGGAATAAGTCACTAAACAGATAAATAATAATAAAATACGATATTGAATAATAATAATTAGCCGAGTGCAAGACCCATTTTAAGTGAAAACAACCCTGAGACTACTACTTAATAATAATTAAACTATAAACTATAGACGGATACTCGTCCTTCAATAAATTGGCTTCCATCGCGGGGCTCAAAAGAAGGGGAGGATACGTGGCGTCGTTTAACAAATTGGCGCACAACGTTCGAGCGAAATTAGGCGGAAAAATATTCAACCTAATTTATAAAATAATCATCAACCTAATTTTCGAGGCAGCTGCAATACACAGGACCAAAAATGCAACGGAGAGCAACCTCTAAGAAGCGTGCGGCGGAGGCAGATAAAGAAATAAACATGGATGATAAGGAGGCGACGCCAGTCGAAGATCTAGAAGAAATACTACCCCCTATAGAACCCAGTCGACCTGTACAACAAGAAGAACAAATTGAGAAACCCATGCAAACGGGAGAAGCCAACTTCTTGGAAATACTGAGGGCGATAAATAAAAAAATGGAAGACAGCCAGAAGAATAACGAGTCGTTAACAAAAAATATGGAATCAATTAACAAGAAGATGGATGACAGTCAGAAGAATATTGAATTATTAAAAGAAGAATTGAAGGAAGATAGCCAGAAAAATATAGAATCATTAAAAGAAGAATTGAAGGAAGACGGCCAGAAGAATATTGAATCATTAAAAGAAAATTTTAATGAGAAATTAAATAAGAATAACGAGTCTTTGGAATCGATGAATAAGAAGATGGAAGATAGCCAGAAGAAGACGGAAGAATCGCTGAATAAAAACATCGAGTCATTAAAAGAAGATTTTAATAAGAAATTAAATCAGAATATGGAGTCGATTCATAAGAAGATGGATCACAATCAGAAAAATAATGAATTATTAACAAAAAATATCGAATCGTTGAAGGAGGATTTCAAAGGGGAGTTATACAAGAAGACGGAAGAGACAAATAAAATCATAGCTTCATTGAAGGAAGACACCCAAGAATTGAGCAAGAAGATCGATGACAGCATAGAAGATAGTAACAAGAAGATCGAAATTATCAGCCACAGACTCGAAGACAGTCACGAAAAATTGAATACGAAAATAGGAGAGGAAATAACCGAAGTCAGACGGGAAATATCTGAAATCGGCGAGAGGTGTGAAGAGAACCAGCAAGAAATACAGAGAATGAAAGAGACACTTCAGACCCGGTTAAATAACATCGAAGAATCCCATTTAAATAAATTTGAAGTCATGACAAAGAAACAAGAAGACTTGGGAACGAGATGTGAGGAAATCACCGCCCCCGTGAATGATGTTCGGGAGCAAGTACACACTGACAAGGAGAAGATGGCTGAACTTCAACGACGGGAACTCAATAATTTTAGGGAAGAAATTAATTTATTCCGAAGTCAACCAATACAAGTGACCGGAATAACGAACATAGAGAATCGTGAACTGATAAATTTCCAACATTATAAAAGGAATCCCATGGAGTTCATCGAAAGAGTGGAAGAAAATATCGCCCGTACACGCGAAACTAGATGGTCTACTATCAGAAACATGTTAGACGAATACTTTAAGGACGTGCGCGATAATTGGTGGACGACTACCAGGCATGATATACAGAATTATGCGGAGTTTAAAGCGCTGTTTAAAACGAAATACTGGTCCGAATCGGCACAGAACATAGTGCGGGACGACATCTGTAACGGGAAGTATGACCGCAGTAAAGGGGCTCACCGCATACTTCTTGGGCAAAGTGTGTATGGCCAGAAATCTCGAGCCGAAGATACCTGAAGAATGCCTCGTCACTAAATTGGCGTATCATTTCGAAGAGGGCGTGGCCAGAGCGAGACTGAACGGACAAATAAGAACAATCCAAACCATGTCCGCGCTATTAGAAAACTATGAGCAGGAGAAGTATTATCGGAGGAGTCGGCAGGGACTAGACCCATACTTTGATAGAAACGGTCAGGCCGGATACCGAAATAATTATCGAGGTAATTATAATAACTCAAACCGAGATAATGCGGACCAAAATCCGAGGCCAAATAGTAACGGGAATAATTACCCGCCAGATAGGAATAACACGAGTCATAGGCCAAATTATAATAATAATTATAATCAGAACCCTCCTAATAACAACCACCGTCCTAATTATAACAGTGGAAATCAACATCGGCCAAATAGTGGTAACCACCCCTACCGTCCAAATAATAACAATCGCCAGTACCGACCAAACAACGGGAATAACCACAACCCAAGCAATTTCAGGAGAGCTAACTACGTTCGTGCTGACGACAGGAACGGAGGGAGACGCTTCTATCAGGGACATCGAAGCTTCAATGAAGATAACAATCCGTACAGTCAGGACGTAAGGAGTAGCGAATCCGGGTACGACACACGAAGAAGCCGCAGTAGCGAGGATATAAACAGAAATAATAATAGCGGACGTCAGTACAACAATCCGACTAGACCAGAAGAACGGGAGAATCGAACCCCCAACACTAATGAAAGGAGCGGAGAAGAAAACGCTACCTCTTTAAACGGACAACGGCAGTGAAAACTCACTTAGAACCCTCACTGATCCGATCTATTGGGTACGACGAACTACGACGACGGACAAAAAATCAAGCGACATTTACTATCATACGCAATCATTACCTGAAGGACATCAGAGAAGATCTGATGGAAGAAGAAATCACAGAAAACAATAATAATAACAACAGCGAAATCGCGTATATTTCCGCCGAAGTGAATGGCGTGTTTACCAAAATCATGATAGATACAGGAGCCAATGTATCGCTCATCGATCAATTAGAACTTAATAAAATACAGAGTAGGAGTAAGGAGCCAATATCGACCTTACCGATAAATAATATTATTTTGATCGGAGCGACCGGACGACAAAATAAAACCATAAGAAAGCAAGTCCAACTAGAAGTCACCAGTCAAGGGAATACCCTTCCTATAATATTTTTAGTAGCCAGTGGGTTACCATTCAGTTTATTGATAGGCTGTGACGTATTAAGAAAGTACGCAGCTATAATAGATATGAGCAGAGCAAAGGTATCTCTGAGCTCAAATTGTGTGCAATGGACGGCGGAGTTAATTGGAAGCGAAGAAACCCCTTACGACCGGATCATTTGTTATATTGAAGAAGATAATAATTATAGGAACGAATTACCCAGAGAAGAAATAAATGGTGACCATGAAAATGACGACTTATGGGAGGAGAAATTAGAAGAAATCCGGAGGTTCCAGACAGCCAAAAGCGATAGAAGAATAACCGACAACCAGGTAGAAAGATTAATTGCAATTTATGAACGATATAGACACGTGTTTTCCAATGCTCCCGGAAAAGTAAAGGACTTCCAATGTGAGATTAGGTTCAAGGAAGCAGCCGATTTTAAAAAGAAATCTTACCCCATTGCCTATTCGCAAAAAGAAGCGGTCCGAGCGGAAATAAATAGACTCATCGATGAAGATATTATTGAATATAGTTGTTCACCCTATACAAATCCTATAGTGGCAGTACCGAAGAAAAACGGTCAAGTGAGAATATGTCTGGATGCCAGAGAGATCAACAAAATCATAATTAACGATCGAACTTCACCAGGGGAGATCGAAGAGCTATTAAAGAAATTTCACGGTACCCGTTTTATCAGTACCTGTGATACAGTATGCGGGTATTGGCAAGTGGAGTTGCATCCCAATAGCCGAAAATATATGGCATTCATATTCGAAGGGCGCAACTACCAATTTAAGAGGCTGCCCTTCGGTTTGGTAAATTCAGTGGCCGTTTTTGTAAAGTGTATGGACCAAGTTCTAGGACAAGAGGCCCTACAATTCACTACGGTATACGTTGACGATCTATTGATTACGTCTGATAACTGGGAAGATCATTGTGACCGAATTGAGAAGGTGTTATCAAAACTAGCAGAAAATCATGTGACGCTGAAACTAGAGAAGTCAAAGTTCATCGCTGATGAAGTACAATTCTTGGGATTCAACTTATCCGAAAACGGCATTACACCATCACAGGAAAAAATCGAAGCAATACAATCATTCCCAACGCCCAAGAACAAAAAGCAGTTACAATCATTTTTAGGTATCTGCAACTATTACCGAAAATTCCAAAACAACTACTCAAAATTAACGGCCGAATTTTCACAACAACTATCCTCTAAAGACAAGTGGAAGTGGGGAGCAGAACAGGATACCACTTTCAAACTAATAAAGGAAAAATTTTTGGAGTCAATAATGTTACGCCACCCCGACTTTAAAAGAGCGTTTTATATGAATTGCGACGCCAGCGACGTGAGTCTAGGGTCCGTCCTATATCAAGAAGATGACCGAGGAAATCACCTTGTGGTTAGTTTCGCAAGCCGAGTCCTGAATAAAAGTGAGCGTAACTACCATACTACAGAGAAAGAATTACTCAGCATTGTATTTGCCTGTAACAAATTCCGAACTTATATTTTGGGTTTCTCTTTAACCGTCAGGACAGATCACAAATCGATATCCTTTTTGAAAAATTGCAAATTGAGCCATTGGAGACTTACGAGGTGGACATTAGCGTTGCAGGAATATAACATTAACTGGGAGTATGTACCTGGAAAATACAACGTGGCAGCAGATGTGCTATCGAGAGTCAACATCCAAAACCAGACTTTCGAGGGAGAAAGGGAGACGGTAGCAAAAGTGTATCATATTATAAAGGACAGAACAGAACTAGCCGAGATAATAAATAAAATCAAACTCCAGCAAAAAAGTGATGAGAAATTGAATAACATTTGCCAGAGATTAATCGACAAAGACGAGAGAATCACCCCATACTATTGTGTATACAAAGACGTTCTATTTATAAAAGACAGTAACCAAAGTAACCAGTGGAAATTAATTATACCCAAAACTATAGAGAAGGAGATCACCATAGATTACCACATTAGATATGGTCACATGGGAGCTATTAAAGTCATCAAAGCATTAGAAGAGAATGTGTATTTCAAGGATATCAACAGGAGAGTACGCAGTTACATTAGAAATTGCCACCTATGCCAGATGGTAAAGTGTAACAACGAGCGGAAGGAGGGTTTAATGATACCAATCACCTCATCCAAGAAACTAGAAAAAGTATTTGTTGACATTTGCGGCCCATTACCAAGGAGTGGGGGAAGACGACAATACAAATTCATTGTCATTATCTTCGACCACTACACTAAATATACAAAATTGTATCCAATCAACAGAGCCACCACAAAAAATCTGTTGAGTATAATTATGTGCAAATACATGACAGAAGTAGGAGTGCCAGGGTCGATAATCACTGACCATGGGACCCAGTTCAAGGGAAGAATATGGAGGGAAAACTGCTGAATAAGGGAGTGAAAACCTTCAAAACCTCAGTGTACCACCCTAGCAGCAACCCCGCTGAACGAGTTCTCCGAGAAGTAGGAAGAATCCTGAGAACATACTGTCACCAACAACAAAGAAAGTGGGAAGAGTATTTACCAGCTGCGGAGGATTTTATTAACCTGGCGTACCACCAAGCAATAGATACAACCCCATTTACAGCTATGTTTGAGAGAAGACCTCCTAGAGAAATTATAGAATTGATAGAATTTCCCCCATGCGATGATTACACTTTTGACCAAGTAAAATTTTACAACAAGACCGTCGAACGAGCAGAGAAAATGCGAGAAAAATATAAGAAACAACAACCCAAAATAATCAAGTATAAAATAGGAGAACTAATATTGCTAAAAAATCGAGAGCTCCCCAGTACCATTGAAGGAATTGCGAAAAAGTTCCTACTGCTATATACTGGACCCTATACTATCATAAAGGATAATCAAAACAACACATACGAAATTATGGACACACAGACCAGTAGAACCAAGGGAGTCTATAATCAAACTTCATTGAAGAAATAAAACCATCCAGAATAAAGGTTCACCCAACTAACCTTTGAAGGAGTAGAGAGGAAGAAAGCCAAAGAGAGTAACATGAAAGAAGGATATTATTTTAATGGAAAGAAGAGAGAGAGAAAAATGTTTATTAAATGAACAATGTAACCCCAAGAATGTCTATAAAATCAGATATTATCCATTAATATGTTGTTATTATATTATCACATTGTATTGTAATTATCAAATATTGTATACTCCATAAACAGGAATTAAAACCATCCAGAATAAAGGTTCACCCAACTAACCTTTGAAGGAGTAGAGAGGAAGAAAACCAAAGAGAGTAACATGAAAGAAGGCTATTATTATGGAAAGAAGAGAAAAAGAAAAATGTTTATTAAATGAACAATGTAACCCCAAGAATGTCTATAAAATCAGATATTATCCATTAATATGTTGTTATTATATTATCACATTGTATTGTAATTATCAAATATTGTATACTCCATAAACAAGAATTAAAACCATCCAGAATAAGTGTAATTTATCAGACACTTGAAGGAGTAGAGAGGAAGAAAACCAAAGAGAGTAACATGAAAGAAGGATATTATTATGGAAAGAAGAGGAAAAAGAGAAAAATGTTTATTAAATGAACAATGTAACCCCAAGAGTGTCTATAAAATCAGATAATATTTACTAATATGTTATTATTATATTATCACTTTGTATTGTAATTATCAAATATTGTATACTCCATAAACAAGAATTAAAATCATCCAGAATAAGTGAAAACCGCCATCACTTGAAGGAGTAGAGAGGAAGAACACCAAAGAGAGTAACATGAAAGAAGGATATTATTATGGAAAGAAGAGAAAAAGAAAAATGTTTATTAAATGAGCAATGTAACCCCAAGAGTGTCTATAAAATCAGATATTATCTATTAATATATTGTTATTATATTATCACATTGTATTGTAATTATCAAATATTGTATACTCCATAAACAAGAATTAAAATCATCCAGAATAAGTGTAATTTATCAGACACTTGAAGGAGTAGAGAGGAAGAAAACCAAAGAGAGTAACATGAAAGAAGGATATTATTATGGAAAGAAGAAAGAGAAAAATGTTTATTAAGTGAATATTGTATATAAAAGAAGAAATTTTATTAATCAAATATTATATTAAATATTGAACGAAAAATGTTTGTCAAATGAATATTGTATGTAACACGAGAAAAAAAAGACTAGTATCTAATAACTAAACCATAACCAAAACAAGCAACTAGTGAACGCACATAAGTTATTTTAAACAATGTTTACTATCACTTTGAGAAAAATTGTGTACTATCCAAAATAAAATGTTAACAAATATGACATTTGCTAAAGGAGAAAAGAAGACCATTAATGAGAATATTATGTAGAGAAGATAGTGAGAAGGAGAATTGACCAAGAAAAAGAAGATAGAACCAATCAATATGAAAAACAATTTTGTCACGATAAGGAGAGAAGAAAAAATGAAGAATATTTACACATGCTATTTGTCAACAACCTTAACTAATGAAGATCTGCAGAAGTGAAGAAGGAATCCAGAAGAGAATGTATAATAACATATAAAAGGCAAGAAAGTGAATAACCCCAAGAGTGTTTATTATTATTAGTCGAAAGAGACTGCTTATGAGTATTATTATTTAATGAATTGACTGTAGAAAAGTTCCAGCAATCATTTAACTGGGCAGGGATGAGGTACCCCTGATCTCAGAAAGAGTGTAGTTATGAACGACGGAGTTAGGTAAGCCATAGAGCCCACCCGAATCGATTCCAGCTACTAAGAGAATGTATAATAAAATATAAAAGGCAAGAAAGTGAATAACCCCAAGAGTGTTTATTATTATTAGTCGAAAGAGACTGCTTATGAGTATTATTATTTAATGAATTGACTGTAGAAAAGTTCCAGCAATCATTTAACTGGGCAGGGATGAGGTACCCCTGATCTCAGAAAGAGTGTAGTTATGAACGACGGAGTTAGGTAAGCCATAGAGCCCACCCGAATCGATTCCAGCTACTAAGTTAGGGAAAAAATGTTAGGGAAATTAAATATTTAAGGGAAAAAACACGACAGCCAAGAATATAATTAAACAAGATTCCAAGATTATGAAGAAGGAGGAGATGTAGAAAATACAGTGAACTGAAGACAAGTGTAAGAGTAAATACAAAATATGAAAACATTATATGTGACTTAAGAGTGAAATAAAAAATTGATAATTTCTTCAATCATAAAACAAAGATATCAGAAATGATCAATTCTAATAAGGAGGCAATATGTAACAGTACATATAACACCACATCCACCAACGTACTGAAAATTAATTTAAAGGCCACCACTAGTAAAAATACATTAAAAGGTCTAGGATACCACCATGAATACAGAAGAAGAAAATACCATAAGTGAAGCATCATTGAAAGGAATTCACTAGTAAATGCACCAATAAAGAAGAAAAGAATAATAAAGACGAGGCGACTGACATACTTTACCGAATAGATCAGTGAGAAGGACACAAGACAACAAAAGAAGAAAGAAGAATCAGTGAGAAGGACACAAGTCAACAAAAGAAGAAAGAAGAATCAGGGAGAAGAATACAACAATGACAACTTCAAGAAAGAAGAAGGAAGAAACAATGTGAAGAAGACAAGTGAAAACCACATCATGTATAAAAATGAACAATAGTGAGAAGGAGATCAGTGAAGAAAGAAGAAGGAAGATATCCAGACCAAACACAAGAACAAGGGAAGGAAATTGAAGTATAACAAACTAACATAAACCTTTGAAAGAATAATTGTATTAAGAAGAAAAAAGAAATGTTAAATAATTACATGATATAAATCCTTAAGCCGTATGGTAAAGTCAACACTGACCACAACTCATTTAATGAATACATTCATTGTCTATGTGAAACACATTATTATAAATAAGGACTAAATATTGTAAATAAGGAGTCACAAGCAAACTGAATAAGGACAAGATAAGTTTATGATAGCTAAATGATGTGTAGTTATAGAATAAACAGAAGAATAGGTCCCAAAATAATGAATGACCAATTGTACAGTGGGAATGATGTTAATACAAACCCACTAATTAACAACAAATAAGACAATACAAGAGTAAACTAAATGTGAAATATTAATAACCAATAACCAATGTACAAACATGGAATGAAAACCAGTCGAATAGACTAATGTAGAAATACACAGCCATCAACAACACCTTACTACTTACTGAACCTATAACATAACCTAATCTGGGCATCCAGTTTTCAGTAAAACTTGATGAAAACTAAATCAAAACAATATTAAACCAAAATGTAATGAGCTAGGAAGTAAATAGAGCATATAAGGAATGTTTTGTACACGGTAGCTAATAGTATAACTGAATATAAAAACTATACTTCTGTAATACAAATATGACAATATGCTTGTAATGGCAAAGAGACATTATGCAACCAAAATCATGTTATAAACACATTATACAAAGATAGTAACTCAACTAATGACCTGATGCCAGACAGAATACTGTTCAGATGAGCAAATGCAACCAAAATAACTATCTAAATAATTTATATAAACGTAATTACAACTAAACCATTGTAACAGTTAGCTGCAAGTAAAGTTTACAGCCACTAAACCTAGATAATAACAGAATCAAATGCAGAGTGAACTGCACCACAATAACAATAAGATCATTGTGACTATTTTAATTATCAATTAGAGCATAATGCAAATAATATGTGTAGGATACCAAACATACAACAAGGTAACTCCATATATGCATGACAAGCCTAATTAATAAATGATAATTAAGGCACTAAACCAATAATGTAGGGAAAAAGAACACTGTCAGTAGTGACTTAACCCATCGATGTTTAATTATACAATGTTAGAATTCAATTAAATATTATTATTGCTAGGGAATAAGAAAAACAAAAATGTATAACAATAGGTTTAAGTTCGAATCTATGAAAACGGACATAGTGTTAATATTAAGGCATAGTTTTAAGTGAAAATTGTACAGTAGATTAAGAACGAGATATTACCATAGAAAATGGAATAAAAACAATATAATATTAATAATTAATGGCTTAATGGACACTAAGTATAAATACTAAGTGCGAAGTCAGCTCAAATTAATCGTCTTTAAAAATCATGAACAATGAGGGTAATCACAATGTCATCAGTACAATTATAAGGAAGATATTGGACTTTTAAGAATAGTTGTATTATGCTGTGCCCTTTCGCGTGGGTATGTAGGCCACGATTTCTTAATCTTGTTCCCAAAAACTGACGCCGTTGGAAGTGTCTGTTTTGACGAAGTCTACCGTAAATAAACGAATTAAAATAAACTGACCAATCAGAGCTTATAAAAAATCCGAAATTCATCATTCCGACAGAGGAACCAGAGACAGTCTTTCAACATCAACGAAGCGAGCTGCATGCTCGTCGTCGCTCCAGAAAAACGTGCTTTTGACAGCAACGTTAACAACGTTAACCTCAAACCGAGATATAGGTTACATACATTGAAAAATCAGTGCAGTATATTTCTAAGTGTACTTTATTCGGAGTTAATGCGCATAGGAGTGGGTGCAGTGCAGTGATAAAATTTAATTAATTAATAAATAAATAAATAAAAAAAAAGAAATTTTAATTAATTAAAAAGTGTTAATAAGAAAAAGTGTAACCCTTCGAACGACAAGATACGCAAGTATTCATACCCACAGCTATAATGTTATGATTAGATGATAAGAAAGATAACTGAACGCTAATAGCGATTTAAATTAACCTATGGTAAACAATTAAATTCTTTATTCTTAAAAGAAGGGATCTAATGAATACGAATAAACAATGTCGAAGTTGAACGATTTAAGTAACGACAATTTCAACGATTTGTATACTATAAATATTTAGAATAAGTAAAGACATTGTACTATCAATGAAGAGTGTATGTGCTCTTATGCTATTAGCAGATAGGAGTATTGAATATTTTGTTGCTAAATTTAAGTAAGAGTTACGCCAGAGAGTGATAACTACAATAAATGAATTATCGTTACCTGAACTAGGAATATCCAATTTTAAAGATGATCTTAGTCCCTGACACTGGATCATAACAATTATTATCAATTAATAATAACTATTTAACCACTTTTAACCAAACAAGGTTGCATTAACGATATTCAAAGCATATGTCTAACCATGAACAGTCGTTCATATTTTGTCTTTTTTAATTAATAATCAATGAATTCTTATCTTATATGTTTGTTCTAGCCGTAGCAACTATCTCAAATAAGTGTATTTTGCAGTCTAAAAGAACCTACTACTTTTATTATTATAATTATTAATGACATTTCAAGTCGAATAATACGACATAACCTTTATGTTTGTCAACACACATTTTGTAACTAACCAGAGGCAGTCATGCCAACCCGAGCTTATCAATTGTTTTAGAGTCCATGTTCACTTTTAAAATATTAATTGTTAACCAGAAAGAAGAGCAAAACGTATTATTGTATTAAATTTCATTGTGTTAGAATTGAATAAATAACCATTATTATTTTTACCATTGAAAGAGTTGACCTTTATTGTATCAGTAAATACAGCTTAGAGGAGAAGAACGAGGCGGTTGGTACCATGCTGAAAGTGCGAATCATTCAAATTGAGTGATCTTATATTTTGTTTACAACCGTACTGACCTATATATTTATAATATAATAAAGTATGAGTTATCATGAATGTCATGTCTATGTATGTGTATGTTAGTATATAGGAAGAAAACTACTGATCTTCTCACCACCGCTGATCAACGAAGAGTCGACGGAACTTCGAGTGGAATAATTCTAAGCAGTGAATATAATACATATAATTAAACCATTTAAACAGACAGCTAATACGTCGAAAGAGTGTAAGTAACCGGCTTATTCAATCCTGGATTCAACAATAGGTTGAATTGAGGGGAATAAGTCACTAAACAGATAAATAATCAAATATATTGGAACTTACCGTCTGCGGCTTTCAGAAACAGCGTCTTTATAAATTTACATGTTTCGGGACCCTTGTCCCATCATCAGAATTTAAAAAGTAATTGTGTATCGTTTAAATATGATACACTTGTCAAACACTTAAAATATTAAAATCTAATATAAAATAACTTAATATAACATATTATAATATTTACAACGAGTACGAAGGTTACCGATGTACATCGGATGAAAACCGACCGCGCACTAATCTATGTCTCGCTCCCACCACGACAGTAGCGCAAGGCAGTGTTGTACAATACATTTGATTTGAAGACCAATTTATCATTTAAAACATGCGGCTTGGTACCAATATTATTGTGTGATTTATAAATTTCGTATTCTTCAAGAGCGTTCAAATATCGCCCTTTCTTACATATGTGAAGGGGTTTCAAATTAGTTTTAAAATTTGTGTAGCTGTGATTTTCGGAAATGAGGTGTTCTGCAAATTTTGACTTGACACTGTCCAAACTGTGAAAATGTGTAGGCGGCCTATGTTCTAAAAATCTTTTTAAAAAACCACGTCCTGTCTGGCCCACATAAAAAGCATCGCAATCGTCACATATTAATTTGTAAACACCAGTTTTGTGTTCAAGGCTGGTGGTTCTGTGGACACGAAGATTATTCATAATACTATTAGTGGTCTTATAAGTGACCTTGATATTACTGGTTTTACCAAAAATTGACCCAAAGATCTGTGGCATAAGGTATGTGTATGGTGTTGCAATATATTTGCGTGTTGTATTTTCGCGTGTTTTACGTCCGATAATGTTGCTATGTCCTTTCTTATGTTTTCGAAGGATGTTATTCACCATATTGACATCATAACCATTAGCGACAGCAATGTGTTTAATGGTGTCCAACTCTTCACGGTATTCTTTATCACCGAGGGGCAAAGATAAAAGTCTGTAAATCATACTGTGGAAGGCAGCTAATTTTTGTGATAAAGGATGAAACGACTTAGCATGTATTACAATGTCAGTCGTTGTGGGTTTTCTATATATGTCAAATTGCAACTTTTTATTATTATTGTCCTTAGCAACAGTCAAATCTAGAAAATTCAGTTTACCATTTTCTTCACTTTCAAGCGTGAACCGCATTTTGTTATTGATATTATTCAAATGATTGTGTAAATTATCAATTTGTCTTTTTGTACCTTTGTATATTAAAAAGGTATCATCAACATACCTGCCGTAAAATATTATGTTACTCCTGTGTTTGTTATTAGTAAGAATGAATGAATTTTCGAAATTATTTAGGTATATATCTGCAAGAAGACCTGAAAGTGGAGAACCCATTGCTAACCCATTTTGTTGTCTGAAAAATTGATTATTGTGGGTAAAGTAATTTTGATCAAGAACTAACTCCAAAATGTGCATCAATTCATTTATATTATTAATATCCAATTTATTAGTATTAATAAGGTTAGTCCTAAGTATACGCAAGGTCTCCGCTACTGGTATATTCGTATACAAATCCACAATATCAAAGGAAATAAGTTTGTGGGTCGGTTCAACTATTAAATTTTTAACTTTATTCACAAAGTCAACGCCATTAATCAGACTATGATCATTAATTATATGTATATTGTGTTTTATTATGGTGACTAACTTTTTAGCTGTTTTATACCCCGGAGCAGTAGTGAAATTTACTAACGGTCTCAAGGGGATAGCATCCTTATGGAGTTTGGGTAATCCTGTTAAAACGGGTGCTTTTGAATTTATTGGTTTTAAAGATCTTCTTGTTTGTTCATCAAACAAATGGGTGCATCTGTTTATACATTGATTTAATTGTTTTACATAATTTTCTGTTGGGTCCGAATTTAGTAAATCAATGCTGTTGTTAATAATGAAATTTTTTATTTTATTGTTATAATCTTCACTGTCCATAATAACCACAGTATTGCCTTTGTCAGCTTTAGTGACAAGAGCTTTATTGTCAGATAATTTTTGTTTTAAACCTATTAAAATTTTCCGTTCTTTGTTATAATTATTATTTGTTAAAGGAATAGAGGAATGAACATTATTATACCGATTTTTAATGATTTTATTAAATTTTTCGTTTATTAAGAAACGTGTCTGGTCTTGATCCTTCTGATCAACCATTGCCTTAACAACAGTCTCTGCATTGATAATTTCTGCAATAATTTGCTTGCGATCAAGACTCGATTTGTGTACAGGAAGATTATAATTCAAACCTTTACTCAATAAATCAGTTTCATCAGTATTTAAAACAAGGGACGTTAAATTCTGTAACCGTGTATGAAATTTGTGTTTACATTTGATATTGTTGGATGTCGGTAACTGATCATTCAACAACCTTTGTAGTTTATCTGATTGTTTTATACGCATTTGATAAACTATTCGCCTGACGTCATTGTTTATAAAATCCAGATAATGATACAGTACGGCTGGATGCGTGTTATCTAATAATTGTAGATGTAACTTGTATAATGTATAATTTAAGTTTGACTTTTTAATGTATAGAGATTTAATTTCTTCTTTAACTCTGTAAATTTCTGCGTATTTTTTGGTTTTTGCTTCAGCAATAGATGAACCTTTAAGTCTAATAATAGCATACTTCGGTATAACCTTGTTCTCCAAACACGATTTGTTGAAATTAATGTGTAAAATAGTTTTGTGTAATTGGATTTTAATATTTTGAAATTTTCGTACTAAGTTTGCACGACTTGCAGTATTCATGTTGAAAAGGAATAAATCCCAAATGTTTAAACACGCAAATATATTGCAACACCATACACATACCTTATGCCACAGATCATTGGGTCAATTTTTGGTAAAACCAGTAATATCAAGGTCACTTATAAGACCACTAATAGTATTATGAATAATCTTCGTGTCCACAGAACCACCAGCCTTGAACACAAAACTGGTGTTTACAAATTAATATGTGACGATTGCGATGCTTTTTATGTGGGCCAGACAGGACGTGGTTTTTTAAAAAGATTTTTAGAACATAGGCCGCCTACACATTTTCACAGTTTGGACAGTGTCAAGTCAAAATTTGCAGAACACCTCATTTCCGAAAATCACAGCTACACAAATTTTAAAACTAATTTGAAACCCCTTCACATATGTAAGAAAGGGCGATATTTGAACGCTCTTGAAGAATACGAAATTTATAAATCACACAATAATATTGGTACCAAGCCGCATGTTTTAAATGATAAATTGGTCTTCAAATCAAATGTATTGTACAACACTGCCTTGCGCTACTGTCGTGGTGGGAGCGAGACATAGATTAGTGCGCGGTCGGTTTTCATCCGATGTACATCGGTAACCTTCGTACTCGTTGTAAATATTATAATATGTTATATTAAGTTATTTTATATTAGATTTTAATATTTTAAGTGTTTGACAAGTGTATCATATTTAAACGATACACAATTACTTTTTAAATTCTGATGATGGGACAAGGGTCCCGAAACATGTAAATTTATAAAGACGCTGTTTCTGAAAGCCGCAGACGGTAAGTTCCAATATATTTGATTGAACAACACGTGGCTTGGTACTAAACATTTGGGATTTATTCCTTTTAAAGATAAATAATAATAAAATACGATATTGAATAATAATAATTAGCCGAGTGCAAGACCCATTTTAAGTGAAAACAACCCTGAGACTACTACTTAATAATAATTAAACTATAAACTATAGACGGATACTCGTCCTTCAATAAATTGGCTTCCATCGCGGGGCTCAAAAGAAGGGGAGGATACGTGGCGTCGTTTAACAAATTGGCGCACAACGTTCGAGCGAAATTAGGCGGAAAAATATTCAACCTAATTTATAAAATAATCATCAACCTAATTTTCGAGGCAGCTGCAATACACAGGACCAAAAATGCAACGGAGAGCAACCTCTAAGAAGCGTGCGGCGGAGGCAGATAAAGAAATAAACATGGATGATAAGGAGGCGACGCCAGTCGAAGATCTAGAAGAAATACTACCCCCTATAGAACCCAGTCGACCTGTACAACAAGAAGAACAAATTGAGAAACCCATGCAAACGGGAGAAGCCAACTTCTTGGAAATACTGAGGGCGATAAATAAAAAAATGGAAGACAGCCAGAAGAATAACGAGTCGTTAACAAAAAATATGGAATCAATTAACAAGAAGATGGATGACAGTCAGAAGAATATTGAATTATTAAAAGAAGAATTGAAGGAAGATAGCCAGAAAAATATAGAATCATTAAAAGAAGAATTGAAGGAAGACGGCCAGAAGAATATTGAATCATTAAAAGAAAATTTTAATGAGAAATTAAATAAGAATAACGAGTCTTTGGAATCGATGAATAAGAAGATGGAAGATAGCCAGAAGAAGACGGAAGAATCGCTGAATAAAAACATCGAGTCATTAAAAGAAGATTTTAATAAGAAATTAAATCAGAATATGGAGTCGATTCATAAGAAGATGGATCACAATCAGAAAAATAATGAATTATTAACAAAAAATATCGAATCGTTGAAGGAGGATTTCAAAGGGGAGTTAAACAAGAAGACGGAAGAGACAAATAAAATCATAGCTTCATTGAAGGAAGACACCCAAGAATTGAGCAAGAAGATCGATGACAGAATAGAAGATAGTAACAAGAAGATCGAAATTATCAGCCACAGACTGGAAGACAGTCTGAATACGAAAATAGGAGAGGAAATAACCGAAGTCAGACGGGAAATTTCTGAAATCGGCGAGAGGTGTGAAGAGAACTAGCAAGAAATACAGAGAACGAAAGAGACACTTCAGACCCGGTTAAATAACATCGAAGAATCCCATTTAAATAAATTTGAAGTCATGACAAAGAAACAAGAAGACTTGGGAACGAGATGTGAGGAAATCACCGCCCCCGTGAATGATGTTCGGGAGCAAGTACACACTGACAAGGAGAAGATGGCTGAACTTCAACGACGGGAACTCAATAATTTTAGGGAAGAAATTAATTTATTCCGAAGTCAACCAATACAAGTGACCGGAATAACGAACATAGAGAATCGTGAACTGATAAATTTCCAACATTATAAAAGGAATCCCATGGAGTTCATCGAAAGAGTGGAAGAAAATATCGCCCGTACACGCGAAACTAGATGGTCTACTATCAGAAACATGTTAGACGAATACTTTAAGGACGTGCGCGATAATTGGTGGACGACTACCAGGCATGATATACAGAATTATGCGGAGTTTAAAGCGCTACTACTTAATAATAATAATAATAATTAAACTATAAACTATAGACGGATACTCGTCCTTCAATAAATTGGCTTCCATCGCGGGGCTCGAAAGAAGGGGAGGATACGAGTCGTCTTCTTACACTATCAATCAAAAAATATGAGGAAATTGATTATTGAAAGATACCGGCGTTATGCCATTATGAACGCGTATTCAGTTACTAATTAAAACATGTTTTATCCGGATGCAGAGAAATTACACGCTGTGGGTCTCAAAAATCTCAAAAGGCGTATTGGTGGTCAGAAAATGTATAGAATAGACTACTGTAATGATTATTACTTGTTCCTGAATTTTAATTCAGCACACCTACCCTAAGGCGTATTTACGGGGGGGGACGAACAGAAACGGACCCCCTCCACGCGAGATCGAAAAAGTTTACGAATTTTTTATTAATCTCTTAATTTTTTAGACTGTTTTGTTATTTTTTCATCTGTATACGCTAATATATAGAATCGCTTTTTTATTATACAAACAGGTTTATTACACAGTATTAGCGTATATGTTTTAAACCTGAACTGGAGGAAAATCAGTGTCTTGTAAACAATGTTACAATAACGCGTATTTTTATTGTGTTATTACCTTTTACATTAATGGGACTGATTTCACCCACTTTAAAAATAGTAATGTTGATTAGTGTTAACTTGTTTTTATCTTGTAGGAAGCCTACCGACCCTTTAAGCCCTCACCTAAGGCAAGATTCTAGATACGCCACTGAACCTTTTACCAATCGCCTATATATAGCTAAGGCAGGTTTATCTAATTCATATAGTAATTTTCTAACTTGATTAGGAAGGTTGGAAATCTTAAAATATTTTAACTGTCATTTGTTACAAACGAGTTATATAGTAGCTTATAGAATATTGTGTGATTACAAGAACCATTACCTCTTTAGACAAGCAAGAGATTTCTTTAAACAGAAATGTAAATAAAACAAATCATCGTTAGAATAAAACACCTTTAATATATCAAAGTTTAGAAAATGTAACAGAAATAGTAAAAATAAGAAGACAAGTATTTTGTGGGCATTTATATAGAATGGACTACAATGGGTTAACAAAACAGATCTTCAAATATTTGTGGGGAAAGAAGTCAACATGAAGTTGGATTAAAGAAGTCAAAAAGGATTTTGGAAAAAAATAATATAAACGCAGAAGAAGAAATTGAAAGAGAAGTTTTTGGGCAAATGGAAGTGTTAAAAATGGAAGGAGTCCGGGGTAGGAGAGAGAAAAACGCAGGTTCAAAGTGAACTGAAGACAGGAAGAAGAGACACAGTGAAAAGATGAAAGAATATTGGAGAAAAGAAAAGAACAAGGAATAAAGAATTTAAATTGGCATGTGGTCTCAGATGGCCGATACAAAAAAAAAAAAATACCTTTAACAAAGACATTAAAAGAAAATGGTAAAAGAAAAAAAGTTATGAGAAAAAGGACAAAATTTAAAATTTATTATGAAGTCTGTATAAAATTGAATTTATAAAACAGAAACTAAAAAAAGCCATTTTCACGGATCAGTGAATACACCTTTCAAGCTTACATTATCGTTACATTCAAAATACAATTCTTTTATAGTTTGAAAGTAGTTTTATGACATTGTCTTTGTATGTATTAAACAAACAGTCTGCAAAGTGACTTGTCAATTGCAACAGGAATTAATTTTAAAAATCAAAAAAGCAGGATACAGAATCGCTTACAAAACTACTAACAAAACAGAACACACACTATCAAAACACACACACAAAACATAAAACAAATTCGATTTACCCGGTGTTTACAAACTAAATTGCTCAAATTGCAACAAATTCTACATAGGCCAGACAGGACGTAGCTTCAAACAGAGATGAATTGAACACACAAAGGCACTCCACTCCACTACAGAATCCACCTTTGCAAACCACCTCATCGAGGCAAACCACACATACAAAAACATCGACAATAACATGAACATTCTACACGTACACACAAAAGGCCGAAAACTAGACAATCTAGAACAATTGGAAATATACAACCACACGACAACAAATAAAAACGACATCCTAAACGAACAGACACAAATCAAATCGCACGCATTATTCGAACACATCTCACCCCACACATACATTGAACTTTCGAAATTCGATTCCGTCACCCACAACAGGACGGACAGCGCTACCAGCGGCAACCTCTGAAGAAGCCTTTTAAAGGTGAAAACCGGTTCAGGTTCTAAGGTAAAACTTTATGTTTTTACTTATAAAAAACTTTGTGTTCCGAGTCGTGAACATAATAGTTGTATTTATTCTGTGCTAATTTTATTTTAAACTTTGTTGTAATTTTGTAATAATAGTATACGATACTTGATAACAAAAGTTTGCATTATGTCAACTTTTAAATAAGTAGCCTCTATAAAAGTTTCACAATATGATCCATGACAGTAATTCTGTACAGTTGATCAACATTTTTCGTGACTGTTGCCTATACATTGATTCTATAGCATGATTTACAGACATAATTTCAACTGTGGTATACACATATTATGCCTCTGTGTGTGTGTGTGTGTGTGTTGAATTGATTATTTTTTTATTTGAATTTTGAATTCTTAATATTTGAATAACTCTTCATGCGTTTTGAACATATAAACACATATGGAAAACAAGAAATATATAAATCTAATTTGGCCACACATGCAATAAACACAGGACATGAATTCCCAGACATAACCAACATGACACTAATAAAACACATAAAACTCAAAGACACCATAATGAACATTTGGGAAAATTTACAAATATACAAACACAAACACTAAATAAATTAATACCTGAACAAATACAAATCAATACAAAACATGATACAATTTTCAAAGCACTCAGCATCAAAAGTACTCAAAAAGATCATATATACACCACAATCACACACAATAATACCAGTAAAAAACCAACAGAAAACCATAAAAACAACCAACCAAAACACAAATATTCCAGAAGACTCAAAATTATGAAGGCTGAGGATGGGAACAATAGGATTTCCGAAACATGTTCTTAATAAAAGGAAAAACATCTTGAGGTAAAGAAATTAAATATTAAATAAATTATATATATTGTACTGCTGTTAAAATGCACACAGTACATAATAGGGAGATAATAAATTTTAAAAGAGAAAGGATGCAGATTTTGTATTGAATGTAAACAAAAAACATTGGGAATATCGACTTACTCAGTCAACATAGAGGTCGATTCCTATATGATATAAAACCATATTTAGTTATATGTTCAGAAAATAATATATAAAATTGGAATGAATATTATAAGAAGAGTAAAGAGTAATAAAATTATAATTTAATAAATAACCAATAGAATTACGAATATTAGAGGTAAAATAAAGATGTTTAATAAGAAATGGAAAAATTATATATGTTTTAATAGGTATATGATAAACAGATGTAAAGAAATTAGGGAATTATCATGGGGGCAATTTTGTAAATTGTTAAGAAATTGTTTTGTATAGTGATGAAGAAAAATGTATTAGTCTAATTTTAAATTCAATAAGAGTAACGTTATGAGTCTTCAATTAAATTCAATAAGAGTAACGTTATTAGTCTTCAATTCAATAAGAGTAACGTTATTAGTCTTCAATTAAATTCATTAAGAGTAACGTTATAACTCTAAAATTATATATCTAATAGTAAATACATGAAGAGTCTAATTTCATAAAATAACATTTGTACATCATCAAAGTTAATGTAACATGGAAAAGAAAATAAAGTAAAGGATTTTAAATCGTGATACCAGAGTTTGATTATAATATTTAATAAATAAATAATAATACGAGAAATATAACAATATCCTTGATAGAATGACGACAGAAGAGGAAAATCTTGGACTGGAGAAGAGTTTAAGTGGCCATAAAGGATAATTAAGTGTTCCGAGGAGACATCTGTGTTGCAGTAGTCCTGGAGAGCGGCATTCAGCGGTGAGAGCCATAAGAAATTTGTGTGAAGGAACAGATTGCCAAGCCTAATATTGCTTTTGAAAAAAGGTAAAGAACAACCAGAAGTGAACCCGTGGCAGCTGGAAGAATTCAGAGACGGTTAAGTTACATTAGTCTGTTATTTATTTTTTACATGGTTAATTATAAAAATACTACATATTAACTGAATCTGGTTTGGTTTAAAGAAAAGAAAATAATAGATACAATCGGAAATACGATCAAATAACTTAATAATCATTAATCCTGAGAGAAAGAGTTTCTTTACATGTACTGGTAAATAAAAAGAAAAACATAATAACAGTAGGTACATTTCTTAATTACCATACGTATAAATAATTACAATACATAAATGACGCATCCAACGTGGTGCAAATATTATATTATATATCAGTAAAAAAATAACAGTACATTAAATGGCTGATCCAACGTGGAGCAGATCTTAATTACAATACCTGTAATTAATAACAGTAAAATATATATAAACTTTTTTAATATTTTTATAATAAAAATATATAAACGATGTTGCTTAAAATCTTATTGCACAAAAATTGCAGGTATAATTATATTATTCTCTTTAAAGTATACCAACATTATTTTTTGATATAGATTGTGGGTACCTTCAAAATTTTCTATAAATCTAAAAATATAACTTTATCAAATAGAAATACTGGACGAATACAATTACTATCTGTTGGTCCATAAATAAAATAAACATTATAACTGAAATATTCGTACAGTAGTAATCGCCATTCTTTCTCTATAATATTTTTAGTTACATAGACTTCTACATCCTTATCCCAAGAAGCAATCTTTTGGAATAGTTAATTTATAAGTTTGTGTTTTCATTTAATTATGCGTTGTTTGTTAAATAATATTAAATGAATTAAAATCATAAACCTCTTTCAAGTCTATTTATAAACAGACTTTATAAATAAATAAAGTCTGTATTTATAAATAAATAAATTAATTAATTTGTAGAGTTAATGTCCAAATGGAGAAGTTTAAAACATGAACTCAAAACATGGAGTGTAAAACATGAAACACAAAACATGAATCATATACATGAAACTTAAAACATGAAACATAAAAAATGAAGCTTAAAACATAAAACATAAACATGAAACTTAAATTACTAGGAAAGGAAACTAAACCTACGACTTTTTGTGATAGAAGAGTTTCGGAAGCCATTCGTAAAAAATCTTCCAAGCATCTTTTGCAGCGGCTGTAAAAAACACTTCTACAAACTTTTTACAAGGATGATTCCTTAATTTCCAAACATTGTTTAAAGATTTCATAAATGTCGGATAATTGGCATCCTTTAAAGATGGAGATAGATCGCATTTTTCAATGTAATAGTCTTTAAATTTATTAAATAACATATTGTGAACTTCCCGGTTTGGTATGTTTACTTGAATTGTTTCCTCATGGTAATCATTATCGAAGTCAGTGCTACTGACTGTTTGATTGTACGTTACTAATCCTAATTCAAATAGGTGAGACATTATTAAATCTGAATCCGGTTTAAAAGTTGTGTTTCTGTATGAATATAAATCTTTCAATTCTAAAACTTCACTTAAACTGATCTTATTGTATAATGATATATTTATACTTTGACCATCCAACAGCATTCTAATAGTATTTGCCATTTCTGGATAATCTAATATTCTAATAATAATTGAAGTGTAATCAGTTGTTTCCCAATGCGGAATAACTTTTCTAGTTTCCAAAAACATTAAAAATGAAAATGTATTATATATGCGCCTTCCCTTTTTGCATACGTATCCGTTATAAAATTTTTTTGCCAGTTCCAATTTATTAGATAGTAATTTAAAATCGTCTTTATTTAATAGTTTACGGACTTCATCCTCTTTCAGACCGTAAAAATCAACAAATGGATGATCGTCCAAAAACCGGTAACTTTTCAGGTAGTCAACAACCGATAATACGGTTGTTGAAGATACTCCCGTGACTACCGCTATCTGTACATTATCGTTACCTTTTAATAACGTCGTTAGCATATCTGATGTTAAGTCCTCTATAGCCAGAAATTTTGAATTGTTTTTTAATCTAAATAATGCATTATTAATTACACTGTCGTACTCGTCAATGAGCACCACAACTGTCTTATTAAAGTGTTTTTTTAACATTCGAGCTAATGCTGCGAGACCAGAATTTATTATTTCGTCTCCCAGTTTTTGGAAAGTATATTCACCGATCCATAGATTGCACACTTTTTTCTCGTCCTCTGATAAACATTGACTGGTTATAAGATATTCGTGTTCAAGGTAAGCATTATGTATTGCACGCTTATAGGAATTAATAGCTTCTTTGTAATTTCTTGTTGTTCCAGACTTAAAGTCTACATAGAGAACCGGATGTTTGCCGAAATGCTCGTTACAAAAATTTGTGTCATTTTTACAGATTTTTAAATTTATAAAAGTATCAGAAATTTGTTTGTGTTTACTCGATTCTTTTGATAGAAAAGTTTTTAACATAACCAAATTCGTACTCTTTCCAAACTTCCTGGGTGCTGTAATCAACATTCGACGCCCAGATTGAAAAACAGTTTTTATTAGAATTGTCTTGTCCACAAAAGCTTTTGTTCTCGACACTACCAAGAAATTACTTTCTTCATCAAACACTGTTCTCTGAAACCAGAAGAACAAAATAAAAACCAATAACAAAATATTTAAAATGATTATTTCTAAAACCATAAAATCTATTTTTTAAACTTGCAACGGCGTCGGTTGACAATGACTAAAAGTTTAACATCACACTTGTAATAATAATGATACAATATTAAATATTTTTATTACATTGTATGTAATGGCATAGGAGCCGCCTAATAAACTTTTTACATAAAGTAACGTATTTTTCCTTTGATTTCGTAATTTTAATAAAAAAAAGCTATATTATCAAAATAATCTTTTATAAATTATAAACTTACCTTACTATGTGCACAGAAGTTAAGAAAATAAGTAATATAGATGGGTTTTAAGAAATCCATTTTTGATCAGCTTCAAAATATTTATTACAACTTCAAAGCTGTAACTTTATAGTTATACTATAACTTTATATCAAGATAGCTGTAAGTAACTTGACTCTCAACCAACGTTACAGTCTTGTGTATATCAATACCAAATGTTATCTGGTATTGGTAAAAAATACCAATCTCTACAAATGTTATCTGGTGCTAAATTATCAACATTAAATATAGTGCTTTCTTTTTGAGATAAGAAAATAATTAATAATACTAATGGGCAGTTACGTAAACAATGATCCGTATCTAATAAATCTCTTGCCAATACATTCAACAGATAATAAAATACAATTTAAAACACGCCATCGCTTTCTTAGTTAATTAAAGTTAGTTGAACCTGGGTAGTTTGAGCACAGCGCTCTTCAAATCATATCTATATGAACATGTGAAGGCTGTATGTGAGAGAGAATATCACCTCACTCTTTATTTACAATAATTGTTTCTCAAAATGTTTTTTGATCTGTTTTATTTTTTCAAAGGTCGCGAAGTCGACCTCTGAAAATATCTTATTTTCATATGGAATATGCGCTAATATGCAAAATGTGCATAATGATTACATGATTTAATGAAACATGTTTTAATGATTTCATGATTAATGAATAAAGGCCTGGTTCATCGATAAATATAGTATGTGGTTGTGTGTTTAAAGATGGTAACGAATCGTCACCCCTTATACTTTTATAATCTATACGATAATTAAATTATGGTAAGATACGATAGTGCGCTCGAAAAATGCTATGACAATATCTGATTTTACAAATTTTAATATTTTTATTAAACATAGAATGTTCATAAAATTTCCATAAATACGAATAAAAAACTAATGAAAATTAGTAACAGAATACTCGGATTTTAATCATAATCTCCACAAATTTTAGTGGGCTCCGAAAGTGGAGTAGAATCTAAAATTGATGTAAAAATCTCATAAATTGCATATTTAAGACTTCAGAAAGAATTCCTACTGAAATACTTCAGCTACAAAACTTATCGCCAACAGTAAATGCGCTAAGGATTTCTAGACATAGGCAAATAAATTGTTAATTAATTCTCGCTCAGGTGAGACGTCTGTTAACTTTCATACCAGATATACAGGACAATTCGCAAAAACGTCATAGCGTTAAGTACATCATCATCATCATTGACAGCAACAAAAAATGAATCAAAATACGCGTATACTCCTCGTTATTTCAACAGATGTGACAAGATTAACTTTATTAACAGCAATCAATATAAAACAATCAAATTGCTACGAAACTAAGCGTGCGAGTAGTGGGAATAATTTTTTGTTCGTGGAGAAGATTCCTTTTACGGTGAAGAGTTGTAAACGTGCGGTTGTATTGAGTGACAATGGTATTCGAAGCGTATCCAATGTTTTTAACGTGTACGTTAAAAATGTAGTTCAGTAGTAGTTTTTAACGCCAGGGTAGTTCAGTGTTAGATAGATCGTTTTGAATATCGTGCGCTAGGCTCAAGATCGAGTCATACCTACTGTTGCTAGGTAGTCTACTTAGTGTTGTAAAAGGTTTGGGTTGGGTATGAAAATCCTGTATAATTTTATACTAAGAGAAGGAAAAAATACAATGGACTCTTCGAATGCAGGTAAGAGAGGAGGAGAGGTGAGAGAGAGAGAGAGAGAGAGAGAGAGAGAGAGAGAGAGAGAGAGAGAGAGAGAGAGAGAGAGAGAGAGAGAGAGAGAGAGAGAGAGAGAGAGAAACAAAACTTTGTAATAAGTCAACTGATTCGCTTCAATATTTAGAGAGGGGGAAACCAGTGAGAACGACACCTTCATGGAAAATAAGGAAGCGTATTAGCGGCATAACAGGACACAAAGATTACAATAAAGCGGTGTTATGTACGCATAACAAAAGTACTGCAGGATGTTTTTCGTCTATGATGACGAGAACAGGGAAACAGAGAGTGAGAAAATTAAGCCGACTAAAATGTACAAGTGGGTCGAGACGTATGACAATGCAAAAAAAGGGAAGCAGGATGTAAACTGCTGCGATGTTTATATAGGGGAGAAAGAATTTTTGCCACCCGCCGCAAAGGAATGTTTCGTACGTCCGATTAAAATATTTACTTTTATAAAGTTAAAACCCAATTGTAAAGTAGTTATTAAAATAAGATGTAATTGAACTTATAAGTTACACGTGTATATTTGTGTAATTAAAATTTTACTAACAGTCAAATTTTATTTAAACCAACCTGGGGAATATATGCAACAATACACATATTTGTATATTTGCCCAGGGCGGTATGTTTAATATGTAATTAGCATAGGAAGTATAAGAACCAGTTTTATACAATTTTGTGCGTGAAAATGCAGGCCGAGTCCTGTCGAGAGGACACCTGCTTCGCCAGCATAAGTTACAGCATGTGTGTGAGCCAGCTGTGACCTGTTTTGAACGACGCGATGGGGTGACACGTGCGAATTGTTTGTTGTCAATTAATCATGTCTTAACAGGATTATAATAAACTAATTACTTGTGTTAAACCTGTAAGCAAAGACTTACGCCAATTATAAAGACACCATTACCTAAAGGGATTTGTAACGAGTATGGTAATGTAAAATTTATTTCCAGAGGTGCAATATTAAAGATGCTATTTAATTAATATTAATTACTAGGTTAGTTGAAGAGTAATTAATATGTGTGGTATATGAGAGTGACCAGAGAAAAATTACGCAAACAGTGAGATCGCTCATGTGACGAGTATGTTCATAAGTTCGCGATAATTAAACAAAAAGTGAGTGTAATAAAAAGGACGCTCTGGAGCGAACTGACCATCTCTAACCTGTCGAAAGCAGGAATGTTCCTGTCAAATCGCCACCAGTATAAATACCACTGGCAACTTTGGGCGATCACACACTCAGACTCAAGAAATCTACAGGACGTTACGCTGCCCATTTGCCGATCGACTTCTGGACACACACGCACACTACCACACTCACACCAAGACGTAAGAAGGAATTCTGAAGCATCACCAACAACAACACTTAGAAACAACGACCACAGCACCATCATCAACATCATCATCATCATCATACTCTCAGCATTCTGGACACACACACACACACACACACACACACACACGCGCGCAACGGTAACGGCAGCAGTATGCAGGTGATAGAAAAACAATTATACTGTAGTAATTTTATTGTGAAAATAGCTCTTAAAAGAAATGAACTATAAACATTAACTCATTAAAGTTAGTAAGTTTAAATATTAAGAAATAAGAGAAGTTAATTTAATAACAAAATTTAAAAAAAGAAATATAAATCTTTTGTCGTATTTTTGGGTGTGTCAGTATAAATCAATTAATAGATTGAAAGTAAATGTAACATCATATTTATTTGTTTATAGCAACAATAAATTCATTCTTGAAACTTAATATTATTTTGTTTGTAACTGAGCTGCTATCAGTATTTAAAAGTTGAGTTAGTTTCAGACACACAGAAATAAAAAGACTTTAAATAACTTGTTTAACATGTTTGTTTAGTCAATAAGATTATAAGGGTGTTTATTTGTGTGGTATGTTATGAATAGCATTGCAGGTTACAGTATATGTGTAAAACTTATAAAGGTAAATATTTATGTGTCTAATGTTCGAAATTTTAATATTGAAATATTTTTTTCTGTTAAGTAATAAATCTTAGAATGATTATTTGAAACGATTTTAAATGATTTATTTCATGTCAACAACATCTCACTCCTCTTTAAAAAGTATTTAATTATTGTGCAACCACATATACTTGACGCAACGAGAAACAAAATCCTGCGACCTGGCCGGTGTAATACATATTTAGTTGCGTTGAGTACATGGTAATATATTTGTATTATAATTGTTGTAACGTTGCAATATATATATGTATGTATATATATATATATATTGTAACGATACGTTTAACATAAGTCTATGTATCAACCCCTGACTTAGGTATGATAACATACGAACGCACATATGAGATGTAAAAGATGTAAATAATAAAAATAATGTAATAATTAAGCGTTAGGTATAAGAGATAATAAAAGAAATAAACGCATTAATTAATTTTAAATAAATAAATAATTGTAAGTGAGCCTGCATATGGAATTAAAAGCCTAGTTGGTTTTTAAACGCAGCGAGGGGAGAAGAAGCACGCACCGACTGGCAAGGGTGACGTCATAGCGACAGGCAGCCGCGTGTGTATCAGTCTGTGTGTGTGTTAGTGGTAGTGTTTAAATGAAGAACAAGTTGAATTATGCATACGATTGTGGAAAATTTTACACAGTTTTTTAAGTACTGAACGAAAACCAGAAGTCACACGAATCAGAGACATATGTAAAAATAAAGCTGGCGCCTGGCGCTACAATTAGACATTAAGTGGTCTATGATCGTGGGAACCGTTCAGCCACCGTGTGAAAATTTGCCATAACGTCCACAGTTTACACACCTTAATGTTCATAATTTGCATAAGTTAAGTTCAATAATGTACCTAACGATCTGTAAAAGAATATTTATAAAAAAGTGTGCGCTTCATAGAAAGACGCGTAGGTTGTAATTAGCAATTAAATCGACGCGCGGACATGTTCAACTTTGTCCAAACAGTTTCCAACAGGAATTGAACGACAGCAGGAGTATAAAACCCCAGCGAACGACACACGCTTTCTCAGATCATCAACAGACAGTACGTGAAATCCACGCATCTCGCAACCGCGAATTTGACTATGTTAAGTAATGTTTTAAACCGTATTACGTAACGTGAAGTGCGATGGAACCGGCAGTATGTCGGTGAAAGTAGTAGTGAAACACGATTTATTTAAAAAGACTATAATATCGTAATCTACGAGGAGTCGTAACGTAGATGAACGTCAAGAAGTCCACGTAGAACTTCGAGACATCCACGAGGGACAAGACGAGGAGAGGAGAGGAACCAGAGCAAAATACTAGAGGACGCAGGGACAGCCACATGCAGCTACATCCAGCCATACATCATCACGACCAGAGGTCCACGTCAGAACTCAGCATCCAGTAGACGGAGGGAGTAATTTCAACGACGTAGAGACAGAGAAGGTGATACCCGAAGAGGATCCAAAACGCAAGAGTCCAGATGACGGTAACGACACAGTTAAATGGTTGCAGAAATATGCAGGTGAACTCAGACATTTATTTAATATTATAAATGACCCTGAGGTCTATCGAAAGAAGGCTCTAGATTCCATATACAAGTTTACATAAATTTTATTATATTTTTATTTTTCAAAATGAATAATCAATAAATGTTCAAAGAATAATAATTGATAACAAAGAATAAAAATTTTATTAATCTCATAAGTAAATGGTCATTATAGAAACCATATTTTATTATATTTTTATATTTTATTATATAATTCTATTAGAATTTTTAGTAAATGTTTGATTAGTTAATTATTTTATTAAGTAGTACATAATAAAAACCACACTTGCTATGACAAGATGAATATTCAATTTCGTACGTGTTAATCACGTATTATAATAATTATATGTGTTATGTATTATATGTCTGTGTAAATAGTCCAGGTCATATATGTCTTATGTTTGTGTATAATATGTCTTAGAATATAAGATATAAGATTTTAACCATGTTATAATTATATTATATTCGTATCGAATATAAGGGTTCCAATAGTAATTAAACCACAAAATAATTAATAATATGACATTTGCATTATTTTTAAATAATTAACAAAATGAATATGATTTTATTAACAAAGTCGTACTAATTTCACAACCAGTACTAAATCCTCTGTACTCTTTACTTGTATTACGATTGTATAACGATATTCACGTGCTTATCCACACTCAATCAACTACCAAAGCCTGCACCTAGCTGGGAAACATCAAGGTAAATGCTGCAGAAGAAGAGTATAAACCCCAGACGTGGTTTAGACACGAGACGTGGGTAAGTGCACACAAATGAGTAATAGCATATGTGCAAAAGTAAGTGTCTAAAAGTATCGTCGTATAATTAATGTCGCTGCCAACGTGGGGCCCGGTATATGTTAAGTACCGTTGGAATCGTTCTATAATTAACGTCGCTTCCAACGTATTGCTAGATATATGTTAATTATCATTACAAGTAAATGGCGCCCAGATTATAAATAAATAGCACAAGTATTGTATAAAGAATTAATAGTAAATTCAAGTAATAAGTAATATTACAAATTGTTAAATGTAAGTACAGAGAAAAAAAAGAGTTGTGAAATTAATACTGAAAAATAAATAAAATAAATTATAAATAAAGAAATATAAAGTCACGGTGGACCAATAATTAAAAATATAATTAATATAACGAATCAGTTAGGACACCGTAGTCTACAATGGCGAAGCCACCAACAATGGATTTCGAAACGATGTATAAACGACTGCAAGAGGAGTTGAAAACGAATAGTGCAGAACTAAAAACTCAGTTAGAAAGTAATAATGAAAAATTAGAAAGTAAATTAGAAAGTAGCAATGCAGAAAGAAAGACTCAATTAGAAAGTAGCAATGAAAAATTAGAAAATAAATTAGGAAAAGTAGAAGATAGTAATACGAGATTAGAAACTCAAGTAGAAGATAGTCGTAATAGATTAGAAATCACTATTGAAGAATTAAAACTCAGTTAGAAAGTAATATAGAGAGTAATAATACGAGGTTAGAAGAGAAGATAGAACTCGTCAGTAACACTTTGAAAACAGAGCTTACTGCACGCGTTGAAGCCGTCAAACAGCGTGTTCAACAGTCACTTAATGAGCAAGCTGTAAAGATCTATAGAAAATTCAGAGAACAGCGTGAATATACAACACGTGAAACTAAAGAACACATTAGACAACTGGCTGAACAGTGGAATGAAAAATTCAAAATTACGAAGCAGGAGCAAGATCTCAGGCACAAGGACTTAAATGAGCGCATCCTGGACAACACAAATAGAACAAAGGAACTCACTGTGAGGACCGAGACAGTAGAAATAGCTGTGGACGAGGTCACTAGAAAAACTACGCACCACTCCATGGAAATTAACAACATGAAAGATGGACTGCAAGAGGAGGTAGAAAAACTACGACCGGGTTCAAGAGACGACCAAGTGCTATAATGATGTGTGCTGCAAAAGTAGAGGATCGAGAGAAGATCAGTTTTAAAGGTAACAAATGGGAGAACCCCATAGAATTTTTACAAAAGTGTGAACGAGAAATGGCAACAATAGGAAGCAACCTAAGCGGCAGAGACCGTATAGATTTTGTAAGTCGACATTTCCAGGAAACAGCATCCAAATGGTATACGATTGTTTGGGACCAAACAGAAACTTATGAACAGTTCAAGGCATCCTTCGAAAATCGGTACTGGAATATACATACCCAGAGAGAGGTGCGAGACCAGCTGGAGTATGGGCGATATTACGTCAACAGCAAACGATCCATGGAAGACTACATTATACAACTCGTCGAACGGTGTAAGCATCTTAGACCAAGTTTCACGGAGCACGAATTAGTATTAAAACTAAGCTACCATTTTGACAGACACATAAGACTCGCCGTATATACCCAAGGAGTTAAAACCATTGAGGAACTTCTTATCCTTCTGATGCAATCACCACAATTTGTTAATAAAGAGTACGAAAGGAGAGACAACTGGCCGCAGCAGCAGCAGTACTCTACACAAAATCCAATACACCACAAATCGCCGCAGTTCGAGAATATAGAAGAGGACATACGGAAAGAGAAGTGGAAAGAATATAAGCAACCCTATGAAAAAAGTAACCCGACTCCAAATAAAGGAGCGTACGTACATCCATTTACATCGAAAAAACACGTAAAACCATACAATGCTAATGTACAAAATATTAACTCAAATAATAATCATAATAATAAAAATAATTATAAAATTAAATTTTGCAACAGCCGACATGCCCGTCAACGTCCAAAGAGGAAGGGGGTGATCGTAGAACGCCAATCGACAAGAAAACTGTATGACTGCAGAAGGGTAACAAAACGCCAGCACGGACAGGTTTGATAAACGACCTGCACACACATGATTTGCCTGACATCCTAAACAATACACAACAGGAAAGAATATTGTCTAACACCTATTGTCCTATGTTAGGGGGAACAATAAATAATTTAAATAAGTGGAACGATTTTCGAATATTAAACATTACATATCAAACAGATGATAGAGTTAAATATTTGTTAAACAATATAGCAAATGAACAAAACAATCATCTTCAAATAAGTCACATGAAATTATCACCACTATCTAGTAGATATAAAATAAAAAATAGTATATTGTACAAACTCGTCAATTATGATTGGAAAATAGTCCTATAAAAACACTAATTATACCGTGTCATCAAAGCTTAGCACATGCGTCTGCTTTAAAATGTCATTTAGCCTTAAACGAAGACTTCATTTTGAATAATATGTTTAGAAGAATAAAAGCAATCTTAAAAGGATGCTACGAATGTCAAACAGCACGACATCCGAATCTTCACACCTACGTAGATATGCAAAATATCAAGACACAGGAAAAGGGAGAATTAGTAGCAGTGGACTTCCTGGGCCCGTATCCGAGAGCTATTCACGGTGGTACAAAACACATACTTGTATGTATAGATGTGTTCACCAAGGCAGTTCGACTCTAAGCTACTCGAAGACCCACCACTAAAAGTGTACTGAATGTCATACTACGCAAATACGTACCGAAGTATGGTCAACTCAAAAAGATATTGAGTGACCAACGTAAACAATTCCAAAATAAAGCATGGGCAGAAACGCTAACTCAGCATGGCATACAATCAGTGTTAACGTCAATACGACACCCACAAGGAAACCTTGCTGAAAGGGTAAACAAAGAGTTAGGAAAACATTTACGCATCTACTGTAATGAACAACATAACCGATGGGCAGAGTACATAACATTTTTTGAACAAGCTATAAATGCTACATACAGTGAAGCTACGGGATATACACCGGTGGAACTGGAAACGAATAAAAGACCTACTAGATTCTGGTCGAAAAACATTGATAAACCTCCAAACCAAAACCTGAAAATTCCATTGAGTCACAAGTACGACAATGCGAAGAAGAAGATGGAAAAACTTGGAGAGAAGAGGATCAAGAGATTCAACAGAACGCACAAACTCATCACATTCCATGAAGGAGAGAGAGTGCTACTAAAAAGCAATCCAGTGGGAAAACGAATCGACAATACAGCAAAGAAACTATTTAGACTGTACGAGATACCCTACTTATTACAAAGAAGGAAAGGACGACACACCTTTATCGTCTAGGATCCGACAAGAAGAAAAACTATTGGAAAGTACCATGCATCAGCATTCCGTAAATTCTATGGATAAAGAAATAAATCCAAAGTCAACTTATAAATCCATGGGAGGGACGTAAACCACCCAAGGAAAGATTGAAAAAAAATTTTAAGAAACCTTATAACCACTGAGTGTGAGTTTAGAAAAAATATAAAATGAATAATTTCTGAGCAAAGAAATAAAATTTGAATAAAATTCAAATTTTATTTTTACCCAGCAGGGGAATTTATGCAACGATACGTTTAGCATAAGTCTATGTATCAACCCCTGACTGAGGTATGATAACATACGAACGCACATATGAGATGTAAAAGATGTAAATAATAAAAATAATGTAATAATTAAGCGTTAGGTATAAGAGATAATAAAAGAAATAAACGTATTAATTAATTTTAAATAAATAAATAATTGTAAGTGAGCCTGCATATGGAATTAAAAGCCTAGTTGGTTTTTAAACGCAGCGAGGGGAGAAGAAGCACGCACCGACTGGCAAGGGTGACGTCATAGCGACAGGCAGCCGCGTGTGTATCAGTCTGTGTGTGTGTTAGTGGTAGTGTTTAAATGAAGAACAAGTTGAATTATGCATACGATTGTGGAAAATTTTACACAGTTTTTTAAGTACTGAACGAAAACCAGAAGTCACACGAATCAGAGACATATGTAAAAATAAAGCTGGCGCCTGGCGCTACAATTAGACATTAAGTGGTCTATGATCGTGGGAACCGTTCAGCCACCGTGTGAAAATTTGCCATAACGTCCACAGTTTACACACCTTAATGTTCATAATTTGCATAAGTTAAGTTCAATAATGTACCTAACGATCTGTAAAAGAATATTTATAAAAAAGTGTGCGCTTCATAGAAAGACGCGTAGGTTGTAATTAGCAATTAAATCGACGCGCGGACATGTTCAACTTTGTCCAAACAGTTTCCAACAGGAATTGAACGACAGCAGGAGTATAAAACCCCAGCGAACGACACACGCTTTCTCAGATCATCAACAGACAGTACGTGAAATCCACGCATCTCGCAACCGCGAATTTGACTATGTTAAGTAATGTTTTAAACCGTATTACGTAACGTGAAGTGCGATGGAACCGGCAGTATGTCGGTGAAAGTAGTAGTGAAACACGATTTATTTAAAAAGACTATAATATCGTAATCTACGAGGAGTCGTAACGTAGATGAACTTCAAGAAGTCCACGTAGAACTTCGAGACATCCACGAGGGACAAGACGAGGAGAGGAGAGGAACCAGAGCAAAATACTAGAGGACGCAGGGACAGCCACATGCAGCTACATCCAGCCATACATCATCACGACCAGAGGTCCACGTCAGAACTCAGCATCCAGTAGACGGAGGGAGTAATTTCAACGACGTAGAGACAGAGAAGGTGATACCCGAAGAGGATCCAAAACGCAAGAGTCCAGATGACGGTAACGACACAGTTAAATGGTTGCAGAAATATGCAGGTGAACTCAGACATTTATTTAATATTATAAATGACCCTGAGGTCTATCGAAAGAAGGCTCTAGATTCCATATACAAGTTTACATAAATTTTATTATATTTTTATTTTTCAAAATGAATAATCAATAAATGTTCAAAGAATAATAATTGATAACAAAGAATAAAAATTTTATTAATCTCATAAGTAAATGGTCATTATAGAAACCATATTGTATTATATTGTTATATTGTATTATATAATTAAAAGCAAGTAACGATAACGTAAACTCAAGTATGAGTGTTACTTTTATTGAAGATTGTTAATTAATTGAGACATTAATAATATAATTAATTAAAGTAATAGAATGGTCTCTATTAGAATTTTTAATAAATGTTTGATTAGATAATTTTTTTATTAAGTGGTACACAATAAAAACCACACTTGCTAAGACAAGATGAATATTCAATTTCGTATGTGTTAATCACGTATTATAATAATTATATTATGTGTTATGTATTGTATGTCTGTGTAAATAGTCCAGGTCATATATGTCTTATGTTTGTGTATAATATGTCTTAGAATATAAGAGATAAGATTTTAACCATGTTATAATTATATTATATTCGTATCGAATATAAGGGTTCCAATCGTAATTAAACCACAAAATAATTAATAATATGACATTTGCATTATTTTTAAATAATAAACAAAATGAATATGATTTTTTAACAAAGTCGTACTAATTTCACAACCAGTACTAAATCCCCTGTACTCTTTACTTGTATTACGATTGTATAACGATATCCACGTGCTTATCCACACTCAATCAACTACCAAAGCCTGCGACCTAGCTGGGAAACATCAAGGTAAATGCTCCAGAAGATGAGTATACCTTCGAGACGTGGGTAAGTGCGCACAAATGAGTAATAGCATATGTGGAAACGTAAGTGTCTAAAAGTATCTTCGTAATATATATATTGTGCTGTTATTATCTGTCTGTTTGGTAATTGCCTCTCTGTTTGGGCGATAATTACGCGTTGTCTAATTATTTTAGTATGTGTATAATGTTTAATGTGTTGTTTTTATTAAATATGTGATCATGAAGACTCTATCTCAGGGTAGACAACTAATATTTCTATTTTGGTTATTTAATATTTGAGTAATTAATTATTTTTTTTTAGTCAGTGCCAAATAACTATAGTTAACAAAATTTTAATAAATAATATTGAGATAATATACCGTATGAATGCTAATCGTTTGAATCCCCGCTCTTCCAAACTGCGCCAGCTTCAATTCTCGTACTGTTGTAGTTCACTTCCAATTTGTCAACAGCATAGAGGTCGCTCCGAACAGTATTAACCTTGTTCATACAATTCGTTCCACTGTTTGCTAGTAAAATATATTATCTTATCCTCTTCTTTGTGTATTTAAGTGTTAGTTAATTCTTGGTATTATTATTCGTATTTTAGTAGAAGTTCGTGGGTTACGTATCTTAATTATGTTAATTATTTCACTTCGTGTGTGTGAATTGAATGACTAGGCTTCATGCAAGTTTGTTTTTATTCCAATTTGGGATTACAACACCGATCAGTAGTAGATTACCTTTTGATGATGGAACTGTGAATAATTTACATTAAACCTTTAATAGCATTCCTCATTAAACTTCTTTTAATTATGATATTTTACAAACTCCGTTACAAATTCAGAATAGGTTAAATTTTTTTGGCTTGTTGTCCCAAGATTCTTTACAAGATTAATTCCTTTCCTTTTAAATTACTTTTACAGTTCTCAATTCTTCTTATTAATTTATAATTTGTTACATAAACTCTCACTGAGATGTGTATTCTATTAATACTAAAATTAGAATAAATCAAATTTTTCTTACCTTTAAACACTCAAATTATAACAATTCACATTGTAGGTCCCTTTAACCTTTCCAACCTGGTATTTGATCCCACTGTATTGTTAGTGTTCACAGTGTCAATTATATATGGGCCTACATAACACAAGAATAATTTTTTCATCAACTTCTCCTCACTACTGGGAAGTTGTCTGTTGCGAACAAGTACTATGTCTCCTATTTGATAATTGATTTGTTTATACCGCTTCTTGTACTGTCGTCTGGCTATTTCCTCTGCCTTCACTTTTAACCGACTTTCCGTAATACCTTGGATGTCCTTCTGTGGTTGAGTGAACCACGTGAAGTCGACTAAATTTTCAATAATTCTGGGTGGGCGTTTTTTATGCATTGCCTCATATGGCGTCATCCCGGTACTGTCATGGTTCGCTAGATTTATAAACTCTTCCGCTTGATTAACATATTCGCTCCACTCATGATGTTGATCATGGCAGTATGTGCGAAGTAAACGACCTACTTCTTTGAGCATTCTTTCGGTCGGGTTACTACTTGGATGGTATACAGAGGTTTTATTGGTCCCAATTTTTATTTCTTTCATAGCATTCTGGCATTTGACACATTTAAATTGTGTTCCATGATCTGATATGATACTACATGGCAACCCTACCTCCTTTATATAATTTTCTTTAATTAGTTTCACGATTGTCTTTGTATTAGCCTTGGTGATGGGATATAATTTTGTAAACCTAGCGAAGCTGTCTAACATAATTAGTAGATATTTACTACGTCTCCTACCACTAGTTGGGAATGGTCCACAGATGTCAATAAAAACTAGCTCTAACGATTTCAATGCTTGATTTGTTATCCACCTTCCCTCATATCTGACATTAGCCAATTTGATTTTCTGACAAATGTCATGTTTCTATGGACCGAATTACCTTCTTTTCTAATTTAGTTACGTAAAAGTGTTCCTTGAGTGCTGATATTACTTTCTTCTGTCCTTGGTGTCCATATCTCACATGATAATCAACGATTAATTTATGCCATACCTCTTCTGGCACTAGTATTTTCCAAGCAGTACTTCTTTTGTCTGTGTTCCTAAACATCACTCCTTCATGAATAATATAATGTGGTGTAATGTTGGCGGTGGTTTCCATCCTTTTTCTCAACTTCAGTAATTCTAACATCTGTTGACTGTGATCTCTTTATTTCTTCTACAATTTGTCTTAATTCTTCTTTGCTCCTAAAGCATGCTAAAATTGTATGTGCTTCTTTGGCAATTATTTCTTCTTGACACCCTACTCGGCATAATATATCAGCTACTATATTTTTACTGCCCGGCAGGTACTCCCATTTTATACGATATTCTTGTAACTGAAGCATCCATCTTGTGAGCCTTCCCTGAGACAACTTACAGTTTTTAAAAAACGTTATTGCTTGATGATCGGTTCGTACTACTACATCACTGTTTAACAAGTAGGTCCGGAATTTTGTCATAGCAAAAACCACACTCAAGGTTTCTTTTTCAGTGATGGTGTAATTAAATTCTGCTTTAGTTAGTGTCCTGCTTGCAAAAGCCATCACCTTTGGTTCTCCCATTTCATTTTCTTGATATAACACAGACCCTAAACTTACTCCACTGGCATCACAATTCAAATAAAAAATCTTACTAAAATCTGGGTGACTTAGCATGACACACTATAAAAACCTATGTTTCACCTCACTGAAGACTTCCTCATCTTTTTCAGTCCACTTTCATTTATTCTTCTTACAAATTAAAATGCTGATAATGGTGTGTTAAGTCTGAATAATTGCTTTGGAAGTTTCTATAATAGTTGCAGATACTTAAGAAATTTTGCAATTGTTTTACATTATTTGGAGATGGGAAATTCTTTATTGACTGTATTTTATCAGGATCCGTAGATATGCCTGTACATGATACTATAAACCCTAAAAATTTAATTTTGCTGGCTATGAATGTTGATTTATCTAATTTGAGTGTAATTCCATGTTCCCCCAATCTGGTAAGTACCCTATCAATCCGATTACAATGTTCTTCCCAACTGCTTGATGCAATTACTAAATCATCGACGTACACCCTAGTAAATTCTAAAATCTCCTTGCCCAATACTGCGTCAAGACATTTTATAAATATGGCCACACTATTGACCAGCCCAAAAGGTAGTCGCTTGAATTGATAATTTCTACCATTCACAATGAAACTCACATATTTTATGCTTTCTGGATGCAATTCTACTTGCCAATATCCAGATACAGCATCCCAACTCCTAAAAAACTTTACGTTATTAAAACGTTTTAAAATTTCTCCTATATTCTCTGGTGACGTCTTATCAGCAATTATCATCTGATTAATTTGACGCGCATCCAAACACAATCTTAAGGACTTATGCTTCTTAGGAATGACTACTAACGGGCTAGTGTGTTTTGACTGACTTATTTCAATTATATCTTTACTAAGCATTTTGTCGATTTCTTCTTGTACTTGCTCTCTTAATTTGTAGGGTATTGGGTGTGACCTGTTGTTGAAGGTCACATTCTCTCTTATGAGTAACTTGCACTGCACTCCTATTATCTTGCCAGGTTTATTTGAAAATACTTTGTAATGTTTAGAATAAATTTTCATCAATTGAGTTATTTGTTACATGGTTGGTTGACTTTTGTTGCTACAGAATTGTTTTATCTCTTGTATTTTCTCCTCCCATACTGGGTCCTTTACCATTGCTGTCTGTGTTGACTCTCTATTGATTGGACTATCCTCACATGGATATTCAAATATATCCCTTAATGTGGTTGAATTTACCATTTTCATCACCCCGTCATTTCCATGAATAATTTTGATAGGTACTTTCTGCTTATCGTAGATAAATACTACTTTTTTGTTTCTAAATTTATGATTGTTACATATTTCCGCAGGTTATCGCATCCGACTAGTATTTCTGTTTCTATATTCTTGTATACTACAAAAATTAATGGTATCACCCTTCCATTGAACTGGACATTAATAATTACTTGTTTGCGAACAGTTCGGTTGGCTCGCCCTTTTACGCCCGCTATAGTGATTTTGCTCACGGGTAACTCATATATTCTGTTTGCCCTACCTTCGAATGAAGTTATTCTCTTCTCCATTTCCTTCAACTCGTGGTATTTGGTCATACTCATCAACGATATTTCGGCACCGGTATCAGTAATAAAATTCTGATTGGTCTCACCATACTGACCTGTAATAGATACTACATCACTCTCGGTTACATTTTTATTACTCCTCTCGTTGTCCATTAAATCCTGGCCTAAACCGGTTATCCAATACAGTGATCGGCTATCTGACTGTGGTTGACCACTGCGTTCACTCACAGCCTTCTTTAGTTTCCCTGATTCTCATTTGAAGTCGCTCTCTTCTCTTATTCCTTCATTGTGATTAGCTTCTGGGCGTGAAGGGGAACCATGTTGGTCCCTATGCCTCGGCTGGTCATAGTCGTTGCCTCTCCCCCTTTGTCACTCCTCACTGCGAGAACGTCGACTTTGATTATTCTCCCTCGGGTAACGGCTATTATTAGATCGGGAATCAGAGTTTCGGCGTACAAAATTTGCTCGATAACTGTTTGAAGCTCTGTTGCCCTTTTAATAATTATTGTTGTTATTATTATTATTATATCTTCTGTGATTCCGGTTATCGTCTCTGCCGTAGTTTCTTCCACCTTCTCTACCGTGGTATCTTGGAACATTTCTCTGTTCCTTCCTTTCCACTAGTTGGTTCCTATCATGGTCTTGTTCTTCCTGATGTAGGTTATTTTGGTTGTCTCTTCTTGTATTCCCTTCTCTACCACTGCTGTCATAGGCCATTTTTCTCTCATAATCAATGAGTAGTAACGTCATCGCTTCTATAGTGTGCGCCTGACTGGCGAATTGCGCTAAACTCACCGTTTCAGGAAAATGGTGACTCAGGGCTTCCACAACATATTTGTCATCCATGGGTGGGTCTAAATATCTTGCCCTGCAAACATGTGCTAAGAAATATGAGGTCGGTGTTTGTCCTCTGCCTGGCTCGTACCTACCATGTACTATTGTCTCCCGTACCCTTGTCTGGATGGATCGTGTAAAATATTTATTCTTATAGCTTTCCACAAATTCTTGGTAGCTATTCAGGGTGTTTCTCACGGCATCCAACCAATAGTCCTTCATCTCATGGAACCCTTGGTTTAACATGAGCTTAACTCGCTCCCATCTATTTTCCTTTGTACTCTGCAGATATTCCTGAATTCTGTTTAAATATTCCATAGGATTTCCTATATATCCTTTCATATGTGGCACCTCATGATTGGTATTCCTGTCTTCTCTGATAACACATGTCTGATTACCATTCTGTTCCATCTCATTTACCCTTAATACCAATTGTACCACTGTATCCTCTATCTTCGTATTGTTGTTGTTCAACTGGTGTTCCATTGATTGAATATTGCTGGTTACATCCTGCTTGTGTCTTGTCAATTGTCTTGTCACATTTTCCATAACTTCCTGCTTATTTTCTATTAATTTCTCTTCCACTGTTTCAGTCAGTGACTGATGTTCCGTTTCCATTCTGTCTATCCTGTTTTCCATTGTTTCTACATTCGTTTTCACTTCTGCTAGTTGCCTGTAGTTCATTTCCTCATAAATTTGCAATATTAAATCGACTTCAGACTGCTGCTGGTCTAATTTATTATTCATACAATTTATTGGTTCTTTAATGGTCTCTTTTAACTCGGTGTTCTGTTGATCCACTTTATCTGTAACTTCAGTCCTGAGTTGGTCAAATTTAGCATTTTGTTGGTTAGAATTATCAGTAATATCAGTCCTGAGTTGGTCAAATTTAGCATTTGTTGCTCATAAATAGCCTTTAACTGGTTAGAACTAGCCATTATTACATCCATAATTGCCCTCATATTTAGTTGTTCAATTTCCTTAGAGGGCTGTTCCATTTCAGCTTCTTCCTCTTCAGCACTATTACTTCTTAATTCATACCTTTTCTCCGGTTTGTTAGCCATGTTACAATATTTCTATTAACTTAATCACAAATAAATATTTAATCTACTTAAAATTAACAAAGTTACTTTACTGCAATATAATTAATTCAGTTTGGCACTATTGCGTGTTCCTCAATCTATGTTATTTGGTCCTGGCTTAAAGAAAATGTTTGCTTTCACGTATGGACGCCAAAATTGTGATGTTATTATCTGTCTGTTTGGTAATTGGCCCTCTGTTTGGGCGATAATTACGCGTTGTCTAATTATTTTAGTACGTGTATTATGTTTAATGTGTTGTTTGTATTAAATATGTGATCATGAAGACTCTATCTCAGGGTAGACAACTAATATTTCTATTTAGGTTATTTAATGTTGTAAGTGATTAATTATTTTCTTTAGTCAGTGCCAAATAACTATAGTTAACAAAATTTTAATAAATAATATTGAGATAATATACCGTATGAATGTTAATCGTTTGAATCCCCGCTCTTCCAAACTGCGCCGGCTTCAATTCTCGTACTGTTGTAGTTCACTTCCAATTTGTCAACAGCATAGAGGTCGCTCCGAACAGTATTAACCTTGTTCTCTTATCCTCTTCTTTGTGTATTTAAGTGTTAGTTAATTCTTGGTATTATTATTCGTATTTTAGTAGAAGTTCGTGGGTTACGTATCTTAATTATGTTAATTATTTCACTTTGTGTGTGTGAATTGAATGACTAGGCTTCATGCAAGTTAGTTTTTTTTTCCAATTTGGGATTACAACAACGATCAGTAGTAGATTACCTTTTGATGATGGTACCGTGAATAACTTACATTAAACCTTTAATAGCATTCCCCATTAAACTTCTTTTAATTATGATATTTTACAAACTCCGTTAAAAATTCAGAATAGGTTAAATTTTTTTGGCTTGTTGTCCCAAGATTCTTTACAAGATTAATTCCTTTCCTTTCAAATTACTTTTACATTTCTCAATTCTTCTTATTAATTTATAATTTGTTACATAAACTCTCACTGAGATGTGTATTCTATTAATACTAAAATTAGAATAAATCAAATTTTTCTTACCTTTAAACACTCAAATTATAACAATTCACATTGTAGGTCCCTTTAACCTTTCCATCCTGGTATTTGATCCCACTGTATTGTTAGTGTTCACAGTGTCAATTATATATGGGCCTACATAACACAAGAATAATTTTTTCATCAACTTCTCCTCACTACTGGGAAGTTGTCTGTTGCGAACAAGTACTAGGTCTCCTATTTGATAATTGAGTTGTTTATATCGCTTCTTGTACTGTCGTCTGGCTCTTTCCTCTGCCTTCACTTTTAACCGACTTTCCATAATACCTTGGATGTCCTTCTGTGGTTGAGTAAACCACGTGAAGTCGACTAAATTTTCAATAATTCTGGGTGGGCGTTTTTTATGCATTGTCTCATATGGCGTCATCCCGGTACTGTCATGGTTCGCTAGATTTATAAACTCTTCCGCTTGATTAACATATTCGCTCCACTCATGATGTTGATCATGGCAGTATGTGCGAAGTAAACGACCTATTTCTTTGAGCATTCTTTCGGTCGGGTTACTACTTGGATGGTATACAGAGGTTTTATTGGTCCCAATTTTTATTTCTTTCATAGCATTCTGGCATTTGACACATTTAAATTGTGTTCCATGATCTGATATGATACTACTTGGCAACCCTACCTCCTTTATACAATTTTCTTTGATTAGTTTCACGATTGTCTTTGTATTAGCCTTGGTGATAGGATATAATTTTGTAAACCTAGTGAAGCTGTCTAACATAAATAGTAGCTATTTACTACGTCTCCTACCACTAGTTGGGAATGGTCAACTGATGTCAATAAAAACTTGCTCTAACGATTTCAATGCTTGATTGGTTATCCACCTTCCCTGACATTAGCCAATTTGACTTTCTGACAAATGTCATGTTTCTATGGACCGAATTACCTTCTTTTCTAATTTAGTTACGTAAAAGTGTTCCTTGAGTGCAGATATTACTTTCTTCTGCCCTTGGTGTCCATATCTCACATGATAATCAACGATTAATTTATGCCATACCTCTTCTGGCACTAGTATTTTCCAATCAGTACTTCTTTTGTCTGTGTTCCTAAACATCACTCCTTCATGAATAATATAATGTGGTGTAATGTTGGCGGTGGTTTCCATCCTTTTTCTCAACTTCTGTATTCTAACATCTGTTGACTGTGATCTCTTTATTTCTTCTACAATTTGTCTTAATCCTTCTTTGCTCCTAAAGCATGCTAAAATTGTATGTGCTCCTTTGGCAATTATTTCTTCTTGACACCCTACTCGGCATAATATATCAGCTACTATATTTTTACTGCCCGGTAGGTACTCCCATTTTATACGATATTCTTGTAACTGAAGCATCCATCTTGTGAGCCTTCCCTGAGACAACTTACAGTTTTTAAAAAACGTTATTGCTTGATGATCGGTTCGTACTACTACATCACTGTTTAACAAGTAGGTCCGGAATTTTGTCATAGCAAAAACCACACTCAAGGTTTCTTTTTCAGTGATGGTGTAATTAAATTCTGCTTTAGTTAGTGTCCTGCTTGCAAAAGCCATCACCTTTGGTTCTCCCATTTCATTTTCTTGATATAATACAGACCCTAAACTTACTCCACTGGCATCACAATTCAAATAAAAAATCTTACTAAAATCTGGGTGACTTAGCATGACACACTATAAAAACCTATGTTTCACCTCACTGAAGACTTCCTCATCTTTTTCAGTCCACTTCCATTTGTTCTTCTTACAAATTAAATGCTGATAATGGTGTGCTAAGTCTGAATAATTGCTTTGGAAGTTTCTATAATAGTTGCAGATACTTAAGAAACTTTGCAATTGTTTTACATTTTTTGGCGATGGGAAATTCTTTATTGACTGCATTTTATCAGGATCCGCAGATATGCCTGTACATGATGCTATAAACCCTAAAAATTTAATTTTGCTGGCTATGAATGTTGATTTATCTAATTTGAGTGTAATTCCATGTTCCCCCAATCTGGTAAGTACCCTATCAATCCGATTACAATGTTCTTCCCAACTGCTTGATGCAATTACTAAATCATCGACGTACACCCTAGTAAATTCTAAAATCTCCTTGCCCAATACTGCGTCAAGACATTTTATAAATATGGCCACACTATTGACCAGCCCAAAAGGTAGTCGCTTGAATTGATAATTTCTACCATTCACAATGAAACTCACATATTTTCTGCTTCCTGGATGCAATTCTACTTGCCAATATCCAGATACAGCATGCCAACTCCTAAAAAACTTTACGTTATTAAAACGTTTTAAAATTTCTCCTATATTCCCTGGTGACGTCTTATCAGCAATTATCATCTGATTAATTTGACGCGTATCCAAACACAATCTTAAGGACTTATGCTTCTTAGGAATGACTACTAACGGGCTAGTGTGTTTTGACTGACTTATTTCAATTATATCTTTACTAAGCATTTTGTCGATTTCTTCTTGTACTTGCTCTCTTAATTTGTAGGGTATTGGGTGTGACCTGTTGTTGAAGGTCACATTCTCTCTTATGGGTAACTTGCACTGCACTCCTATTATCTTGCCAGGTTTATTTGAAAATACTTTGTAATGTTTAGAATAAATTTTCATCAATTGAGTTATTTGTTACATGGTTGGTTGACTTTTGTTGCTACAGAATTGTTTTATCTCTTGTATTTTCTCCTCCCATACTGGGTCCTTTACCATTGCTGTCTGTGTTGACTCTCTATTGATTGGACTATCCTCACATGGTTATTCAAATATATCTCTTAATGTGGTTGAATTTACCATTTTCATCACCCCGTCATTTCTATGAATAATTTTGATAGGTACTTTCTGCTTATCGTAGGTAAATACTACTTTGTTTGTTTCTAAATCTATGATTGTTTCATACTTCCGCAGGTTATCGCATCCGACTAGTATTTCTGTTTCTATATTCTTGTATACTACAAAAATTAATGGTATCACCCTTCCATTGAACTGGACATTGATCATTACTTGATTGCGAGCAGTTCGGTTGGCTCGCCCTGTTACGCCCACTATAGTGATTTTGCTCACGGGTAACTCATATATTCTGTTTGCCCTACCTTCGGCTGAAGTTTTTCTCTTCTCCATTTCCTTCAACTCGTGGTATTTGGTCATACTCATCAACGATATTTCGGCACCGGTATCAGTAATAAAATTCTGATTGGTCTCACCATACTGACCTGTAATAAATACTACATCACTCTCGGTTACATTTTTATTACTCCTCTCGTTGTCCATTAAATCCTGGCCTAAACCGGTTATCCAATACAGTGATCGGCTATCTGACTGTGGTTGACCACTGCGTTCACTCACAGCCTTCTTTAGTTTCCCTGATTCTCATTTGAAGTCGCTCTCTTCTCTTATTCCTTCATTGTGATTAGCTTCTGGGCGTGAAGGGGAACCATGTTGGTCCCTATGCCTCGGCTGGTCATAGTCGTTGCCTCTCCCCCTTTGTCACTCCTCACTGCGAGAACGTCGACTTTGATTATTTTCCCTCGGGTAACGGCTATTATTAGATCGGGAATCAGAGTTTCGGCGTACAAATTTGCTCGATAACTGTTTGAAGGTCTGTTGCCTTTTAATAATTATTGTTGTTATTATTATTATATCTTCTGTGATTCCGGTTATCGTCTCTGCCGTAGTTTCTTCCACCTTCCCTATCTTGGTATCTTGGAACATTTCTCTGTTCGTTCCTTTCCACTAGTTGGTTCCTACCATGGTCTTGTTCTTCCTGATGTAGGTTATTTTGGTTGTCTCTTCTTGTATTCCCTTCTCTACCACTGCTGTCATAGGCCATTTTTCTCTCATAATCAATGAGTAGTAACGTCATCGCTTCTATAGTGTGCGCCTGACTGGCGAATTGCGCTAAACTCACCGTTTCAGGAAAATGGTGACTCAGGGCTTCCACAACATATTTGTCATCCATGGGTGGGTCTAAATATCTTGCCCTGCAAACATGTGCTAAGAAATATGAGGTCGGTGTTTGTCCTCTGCCTGGCTCGTACCTACCATGTACTATTGTCTCCCGTACCCTTGTCTGGATGGATCGTGTAAAATATTTATTCTTATAGCTTTCCACAAATTCTTGGTAGCTATTCAGGGTGTTTCTCACGGCATCCAGCCAATAGTCCTTCATCTCATGGAACCCTTGGTTTAACATGAGCTTAACTCGCTCCCATCTATTTTCCTTTGTACTCTGCAGATATTCCTGAATTCTGTTTAAATATTCCATAGGATTTCCTATATATCCTTTCATATGTGGCACCTCATGATTGGTATTCCTGTCTTCTCTGATAACACATGTCTGATTACCATTCTGTTCCATCTCATTTACCCTTAATACCAATTGTACCACTGTATCCTCTATCTTCGTATTGTTGTTGTTCAACTGGTGTTCCATTGATTGAATATTGCTGGTTACATCCTGCTTGTGTCTTGTCAATTGTCTTGTCACATTTTCCATAACTTCCTGCTTATTTTCTATTAATTTCTCTTCCACTGTTTCAGTCAGTGACTGATGTTCCGTTTCCATTCTGTCTATCCTGTTTTCCATTGTTTCTACATTCGTTTTCACTTCTGCTAGTTGCCTGTAGTTCATTTCCTCATAAATTTGCTATATTAAATCGACTTCAGACTTCTGCTGGTCTAATTTATTATTCATACAATTTATTGGTTCTTTAATGGTCTCTTTTAACTCGGTGTTCTGTTGATCCACTTTATCTGTAACTTCAGTCCTGAGTTGGTCAAATTTAGCATTTTGTTGGTTAGAATTATCAGTAATATCAGTCCTGAGTTGGTCAATTTAGCATTTGTTGCTCATAAATAGCCTTTAACTGGTTAGAACTAGCCATTATTGCATCCATAATTGCCCTCATATTTAGTTGTTCAATTTCCTTAGAGGGCTGTTCCATTTCAGCTTCTTCCTCTTCAGCACTATTACTTCTTAATTCATACCTTTTCTCCGGTTTGTTAGCCATGTTACAATATTTCTATTAACTTAATCACAAATAAATATTTAATCTACTTAAAATTAACAAAGTTACTTTACTGCAATATAATTAATTCAGTTTGGCACTATTGCGTGTTCCTCAATCTATGTTATTTGGTCCTGGCTTAAAGAAAATGTTTGCTTTCACGTATGGACGCCAAAATTGTGATGTTATTATCTGTCTGTTTGGTAATTGGCCCTCTGTTTGGGCGATAATTACGCGTTGTCTAATTATTTTAGTACGTGTATTATGTTTAATGTGTTGTTTGTATTAAATATGTGATCATGAAGACTCTATCTCAGGGTAGACAACTAATATTTCTATTTAGGTTATTTAATGTTGTAAGTGATTAATTATTTTCTTTAGTCAGTGCCAAATAACTATAGTTAACAAAATTTTAATAAATAATATTGAGATAATATACCGTATGAATGTTAATCGTTTGAATCCCCGCTCTTCCAAACTGCGCCGGCTTCAATTCTCGTACTGTTGTAGTTCACTTCCAATTTGTCAACAGCATAGAGGTCGCTCCGAACAGTATTAACCTTGTTCATACAATTCGTTCCACTGTTTGCTAGTAAAATATATTATCTTATCCTCTTCTTTGTGTATTTAAGTGTTAGTTAATTCTTGGTATTATTATTCGTATTTTAGTAGAAGTTCGTGGGTTACGTATCTTAATTATGTTAATATTTCACTTTGTGTGTGTGAATTGAATGACTAGGCTTCATGCAAGTTAGTTTTTTTTTCCAATTTGGGATTACAACAACGATCAGTAGTAGATTACCTTTTGATGATGGTACCGTGAATAACTTACATTAAACCTTTAATAGCATTCCCCATTAAACTTCTTTTAATTATGATATTTTACAAACTCCGTTAAAAATTCAGAATAGGTTAAATTTTTTTGGCTTGTTGTTCCAAGATTCTTTACAAGATTAATTCCTTTCCTTTCAAATTACTTTTACATTTCTCAATTCTTCTTATTAATTTATAATTTGTTACATAAACTCTCACTGAGATGTGTATTCTATTAATACTAAAATTAGAATAAATCAAATTTTTCTTACCTTTAAACACTCAAATTATAACAATTCACATTGTAGGTCCCTTTAACCTTTCCATCCTGGTATTTGATCCCACTGTATTGTTAGTGTTCACAGTGTCAATTATATATGGGCCTACATAACACAAGAATAATTTTTTCATCAACTTCTCCTCACTACTGGGAAGTTGTCTGTTGCGAACAAGTACTAGGTCTCCTATTTGATAATTGAGTTGTTTATATCGCTTCTTGTACTGTCGTCTGGCTCTTTCCTCTGCCTTCACTTTTAACCGACTTTCCATAATACCTTGGATGTCCTTCTGTGGTTGAGTAAACCACGTGAAGTCGACTAAATTTTCAATAATTCTGGGTGGGCGTTTTTTATGCATTGTCTCATATGGCGTCATCCCGGTACTGTCATGGTTCGCTAGATTTATAAACTCTTCCGCTTGATTAACATATTCGCTCCACTCATGATGTTGATCATGGCAGTATGTGCGAAGTAAACGACCTACTTCTTTGAGCATTCTTTCGGTCGGGTTACTACTTGGATGGTATACAGAGGTTTTATTGGTCCCAATTTTTATTTCTTTCATAGCATTCTGGCATTTGACACATTTAAATTGTGTTCCATGATCTGATATGATACTACTTGGCAACCCTACCTCCTTTATACAATTTTCTTTGATTAGTTTCACGATTGTCTTTGTATTAGCCTTGGTGATAGGATATAATTTTGTAAACCTAGTGAAGCTGTCTAACATAAATAGTAGCTATTTACTACGTCTCCTACCACTAGTTGGGAATGGTCAACTGATGTCAATAAAAACTTGCTCTAACGATTTCAATGCTTGATTGGTTATCCACCTTCCCTGACATTAGCCAATTTGACTTTCTGACAAATGTCATGTTTCTATGGACCGAATTACCTTCTTTTCTAATTTAGTTACGTAAAAGTGTTCCTTGAGTGCAGATATTACTTTCTTCTGCCCTTGGTGTCCATATCTCACATGATAATCAACGATTAATTTATGCCATACCTCTTCTGGCACTAGTATTTTCCAATCAGTACTTCTTTTGTCTGTGTTCCTAAACATCACTCCTTCATGAATAATATAATGTGGTGTAATGTTGGCGGTGGTTTCCATCCTTTTTCTCAACTTCTGTATTCTAACATCTGTTGACTGTGATCTCTTTATTTCTTCTACAATTTGTCTTAATCCTTCTTTGCTCCTAAAGCATGCTAAAATTGTATGTGCTCCTTTGGCAATTATTTCTTCTTGACACCCTACTCGGCATAATATATCAGCTACTATATTTTTACTGCCCGGTAGGTACTCCCATTTTATACGATATTCTTGTAACTGAAGCATCCATCTTGTGAGCCTTCCCTGAGACAACTTACAGTTTTTAAAAAACGTTATTGCTTGATGATCGGTTCGTACTACTACATCACTGTTTAACAAGTAGGTCCGGAATTTTGTCATAGCAAAAACCACACTCAAGGTTTCTTTTTCAGTGATGGTGTAATTAAATTCTGCTTTAGTTAGTGTCCTGCTTGCAAAAGCCATCACCTTTGGTTCTCCCATTTCATTTTCTTGATATAATACAGACCCTAAACTTACTCCACTGGCATCACAATTCAAATAAAAAATCTTACTAAAATCTGGGTGACTTAGCATGACACACTATAAAAACCTATGTTTCACCTCACTGAAGACTTCCTCATCTTTTTCAGTCCACTTCCATTTGTTCTTCTTACAAATTAAATGCTGATAATGGTGTGCTAAGTCTGAATAATTGCTTTGGAAGTTTCTATAATAGTTGCAGATACTTAAGAAACTTTGCAATTGTTTTACATTTTTTGGCGATGGGAAATTCTTTATTGACTGCATTTTATCAGGATCCGCAGATATGCCTGTACATGATGCTATAAACCCTAAAAATTTAATTTTGCTGGCTATGAATGTTGATTTATCTAATTTGAGTGTAATTCCATGTTCCCCCAATCTGGTAAGTACCCTATCAATCCGATTACAATGTTCTTCCCAACTGCTTGATGCAATTACTAAATCATCGACGTACACCCTAGTAAATTCTAAAATCTCCTTGCCCAATACTGCGTCAAGACATTTTATAAATATGGCCACACTATTGACCAGCCCAAAAGGTAGTCGCTTGAATTGATAATTTCTACCATTCACAATGAAACTCACATATTTTCTGCTTCCTGGATGCAATTCTACTTGCCAATATCCAGATACAGCATGCCAACTCCTAAAAAACTTTACGTTATTAAAACGTTTTAAAATTTCTCCTATATTCCCTGGTGACGTCTTATCAGCAATTATCATCTGATTAATTTGACGCGTATCCAAACACAATCTTAAGGACTTATGCTTCTTAGGAATGACTACTAACGGGCTAGTGTGTTTTGACTGACTTATTTCAATTATATCTTTACTAAGCATTTTGTCGATTTCTTCTTGTACTTGCTCTCTTAATTTGTAGGGTATTGGGTGTGACCTGTTGTTGAAGGTCACATTCTCTCTTATGGGTAACTTGCACTGCACTCCTATTATCTTGCCAGGTTTATTTGAAAATACTTTGTAATGTTTAGAATAAATTTTCATCAATTGAGTTATTTGTTACATGGTTGGTTGACTTTTGTTGCTACAGAATTGTTTTATCTCTTGTATTTTCTCCTCCCATACTGGGTCCTTTACCATTGCTGTCTGTGTTGACTCTCTATTGATTGGACTATCCTCACATGGTTATTCAAATATATCTCTTAATGTGGTTGAATTTACCATTTTCATCACCCCGTCATTTCTATGAATAATTTTGATAGGTACTTTCTGCTTATCGTAGGTAAATACTACTTTGTTTGTTTCTAAATCTATGATTGTTTCATACTTCCGCAGGTTATCGCATCCGACTAGTATTTCTGTTTCTATATTCTTGTATACTACAAAAATTAATGGTATCACCCTTCCATTGAACTGGACATTGATCATTACTTGATTGCGAGCAGTTCGGTTGGCTCGCCCTGTTACGCCCACTATAGTGATTTTGCTCACGGGTAACTCATATATTCTGTTTGCCCTACCTTCGGCTGAAGTTTTTCTCTTCTCCATTTCCTTCAACTCGTGGTATTTGGTCATACTCATCAACGATATTTCGGCACCGGTATCAGTAATAAAATTCTGATTGGTCTCACCATACTGACCTGTAATAAATACTACATCACTCTCGGTTACATTTTTATTACTCCTCTCGTTGTCCATTAAATCCTGGCCTAAACCGGTTATCCAATACAGTGATCGGCTATCTGACTGTGGTTGACCACTGCGTTCACTCACAGCCTTCTTTAGTTTCCCTGATTCTCATTTGAAGTCGCTCTCTTCTCTTATTCCTTCATTGTGATTAGCTTCTGGGCGTGAAGGGGAACCATGTTGGTCCCTATGCCTCGGCTGGTCATAGTCGTTGCCTCTCCCCCTTTGTCACTCCTCACTGCGAGAACGTCGACTTTGATTATTTTCCCTCGGGTAACGGCTATTATTAGATCGGGAATCAGAGTTTCGGCGTACAAAATTTGCTCGATAACTGTTTGAAGGTCTGTTGCCTTTTAATAATTATTGTTGTTATTATTATTATATCTTCTGTGATTCCGGTTATCGTCTCTGCCGTAGTTTCTTCCACCTTCCCTATCTTGGTATCTTGGAACATTTCTCTGTTCGTTCCTTTCCACTAGTTGGTTCCTACCATGGTCTTGTTCTTCCTGATGTAGGTTATTTTGGTTGTCTCTTCTTGTATTCCCTTCTCTACCACTGCTGTCATAGGCCATTTTTCTCTCATAATCAATGAGTAGTAACGTCATCGCTTCTATAGTGTGCGCCTGAGTGGCGAATTGCGCTAAACTCACCGTTTCAGGAAAATGGTGACTCAGGGCTTCCACAACATATTTGTCATCCATGGGTGGGTCTAAATATCTTGCCCTGCAAACATGTGCTAAGAAATATGAGGTCGGTGTTTGTCCTCTGCCTGGCTCGTACCTACCATGTACTATTGTCTCCCGTACCCTTGTCTGGATGGATCGTGTAAAATATTTATTCTTATAGCTTTCCACAAATTCTTGGTAGCTATTCAGGGTGTTTCTCACGGCATCCAGCCAATAGTCCTTCATCTCATGAAACCCTTGGTTTACCATGAGCTTAGCTCGCTTCCATCTATTTTCCTTGGTACTCTGCAGATATTCCTGAATTCTGTTTAAATATTCCATAGGATTTCCTATATATCCTTTCATATGTGGCACCTCATGATTGGTATTCCTGTCTTCTCTGATAACACATGTCTGATTACCATTCTGTTCCATCTCATTTACCCTTAATACCAATTGTACCACTGTATCCTCTATCTTCGTATTGTTGTTGTTCAACTGGTGTTCCATTGATTGAATATTGCTGGTTACATCCTGCTTGTGTCTTGTCAATTGTCTTGTCACATTTTCCATAACTTCCTGCTTATTTTCTATTAATTTCTCTTCCACTGTTTCAGTCAGTGACTGATGTTCCGTTTCCATTCTGTCTATCCTGTTTTCCATTGTTTCTACATTCATTTTCACTTCTGCTAGTTGCCTGTAGTTCATTTCCTCATAAATTTGCAATAATAATTCGACTTCAGCCTTCTGCTGGTCTAATTTATTATTCATACAATTTATTGGTTGTTTAATAGTCTTTTTTAACTCGGTGTTCTGTTGATCCACTTTATCTGTAACTTCAGTCCTGAGTTGGTCAAATTTAGCATTTTGTTGGTTAGAATTATCAGTAATCTCAGTCCTGGGTTGGTCAAATTTAGCATTTGTTGCTCATAAATAGCCTTTAACTGGTTAGAACTAGCCATTATTGCATCCATAATTGCCCTCATATTTAATTGTTCAATTTCCTTAGAGGGCTGTTCCATTTCAGCTTCTTCCTCTTCAGCACTATTACTTCTTAATTCATACCTTTTCTCCGGTTTGTTAGCCATGTTACAATATTTCTATTAACTTAATCACAAATAAATATTTAATCTACTTAAAATTAACAAAGTTACTTTACTGCAATATAATTAATTCAGTTTGGCACTATTGCCTGTTCCTCAATCTACGTTATTTGGTCCTGGCTTAAAGAAAATGTTTGCTTTCACGTATGGGCGCCAAAATTGTGATGTTATTATCTGTCTGTTTGGTAATTGGCCCTCTGTTTGGGCGATAATTAAGCGTTGTCTAATTATTTTAGTATGTGTATTATGTTTAATGTGTTGTTTGTATTAAATATGTGATCATGAAGACTCTATCTCAGGGTAGACAACTAATATTTCTATTTAGGTTATTTAATGTTGTAAGTGATTAATTATTTTCTTTAGTCAGTGCCAAATAACTATAGTACAAAATTTTAATAAATAATATTGAGATAATATACCGTATGAATGTTAATCGTTTGAATCCCCGCTCTTCCAAACTGCGCCGGCTTCAATTCTCGTACTGTTATAGTTCACTTACAATTTGTCAACAGCATAGAGGTCGCTCCGAACAGTATTAACCTTGTTCATACAATTCGTTCCACTGTTTGCTAGTAAAATATATTATCTTATCCTCTTCTTTGTGTATTTAAGTGTTAGTTAATTCTTGGTATTATTATTCGTATTTTAGTAGAAGTTCGTGTGTTACGTATCTTAATTATGTTAATTATTTCACTTTGTGTGTGTGAATTGAATGACTAGGCTTTATGCAAGTTTGTTTTTATTCCAATTTGGGATTACAACACCGATCAGTAGTAGATTACCTTTTGATGATGGTACTGTGAATAATTTACATTAAACCTTTAATAGCATTCCTCATTAAACTTCTTTTAATTATGATATTTTACAAACTCCGTTACAAATTCAGAATAGGTTAAATTTCTTTGGTTTGTTGTCCCAAGATTCTTTACAAGATTAATTCCTTTCCTTTTAAATTACTTTTACAGTTCTCAATTCTTCTTATTAATTTATAATTTGTTACATAAACTCTCACTGAGATGTGTATTCTATTAACACTAAAATTAGACTAAATAAAATTTTTCTTACCTTTAAACACTCAAATTATAACAATTCACATTGGCCTTGGTGACACATCATTAAATTTGTGACATACTTTCATAATACTCCTCTTAAACAACTATATAATGTTACTAATTATTATTATTACATTTCTCTGACTTTTACATTTCTCATCTTAATTTGTCTCTATTATATAATATTATTAACATTTGGTTTTATTTTAATGTTTATCTAATTTTGTTATAATATCTTATAATTGTCATTAATAGTACAACATATATTTTCTTCACTCTGTGCTGTATCATACAATTCCAATATCTTAGATTACCTCTATGTTTATCCAAAAATATTACTAAATTTATCCCTATGAGTTTTCTGAAATAACTATTTTATTTTTATGTACAATATATATATATATATATATATATATAATTTTCTATATATCAAACAGATGGCTTTGCTATGGGAGCCCCAACCTCCCCTATCATATCAGAAATCTTCCTACAAAAACTCGACGAACAAATAATAAATATAATAAAATTAATCGACCCATTAGGATGTTATTTTAGATACGTTGATTACACTCTGTAAATTTCCCAAAACAATAGTATAAATATAAATAGAATATTCAACTCCATAAATAATTTACATTCCAAAATAAAATTCACGTTAGAAGTAGAATCTTATAATAAATTAAATTATTTAGACTTAACAATAAAGAAAAATGAAACAAATTTTGAATACTCAATATACAGGAAACCTTCTCAAACTGACTTAGTAATACCAAATACTTCTATTCATCCTCCCCAACACAAAATGGCAGTATTTAATTCCATGATTTACCGAATGCTTAGGATCCCATTAAATAATACAGAAAGAAACAAAGAAAGAAAAATTATCCAACAAATAGCAGTTAAAAATGGATACAAAATAAAAACTATTAAAAATTAGAAAATAAAATAAACATAAAATCACTAATAAAATTCCCAAGAACACTACATTTAAAAATTCACCTATTAATAATAATATAAAATATACAACCTTCACTTATTACGGAAATATAACTCAAAAACTAAATAAAATATTTAAAGATACTAATTTTAAAATATCTTATAACACAGAGAATATAATTTTTAATCAAATAAAACCTAAAACTAAATCCAATACTCACAATAAAAATGGAATATATAAAATAAAATGTCCAGATTGCAATAAATTTTACGTGGGCCAGACGAAGAAAAAACTACGAGACAGATTCGTTCAACACCGCAATGCATATTTAAAACGAGATATTTATAAATCTAATTTAGCCACACATTGTCTAAATAATAACCACCAGTTTCAAAAAATTGAAAATATAAAATTAATTAAAAACGTACAAAAAGGTCAAAAAATGAATATTTGGGAAAATCTTAACATTTACAAACACAATAACAATAATTTATTAATTAAAGAACAAACCCAAATAAAAACAAAACAAGACGATCTATTTAAAATTATAAATTTACTAAAAAATAAAAATGAAAAAATATAATCAAAAAAATTTCAAATATAACCGAGAAAACAGCTGCTGAAGAAAATAAACATTAAAACAATCGTTAACTAATCGACCTAACTCGATTATCAGTTATGTTACATTATAATCGAAACAAATTCGATTATTCGTTAATTTTATATTAATAGAATTATTTCGATTGTTAAAAAGAATATACGAAATTATACTACTTGCAGAAGAAACAAATTGAAAACATCACAATTTATATTAGATTATAGATAAATAAATCACCTTGTATCCGTCGTGTGACTTCGTTATACGTCGATTAAAATGACGCGTTTCGGAACATATGCTCCATCATCAGATTAAATCACTCTATTGAGGTCGTTAACAGTTAAAATCACATGTTACACATAATTGTCAACTAATGTAACTCACTCGCTTTCTAAATGGTGCGCACCACAGCGAAGCCGATCGGACACTGAATCTGAGTGATTACGCCTAAGCAGGTTCAATGCTGTATCGTAGAGCGGGTTGGATTTAAAATTTAAATGGTCATTCAATATGAAGTCTCGGCTGTTTATGTTATTATATGCTTTGTATATTTTGAACTCTTCCATTGCGTCCATGTAACGGCCTTTGTTGCACACATGTAGGGGTATCAAATTAGATTTGACATCGGTATAATTATGATTGTGTAAGATTAAGTGGCGGGCAAAGTTGGACTTGATATTATTTAACAGAGTGAGATTATTTAGGTGACGTTTTGGTGTGTGCTCTTTAAATCGTTTGAGGAAACCTCTCCACGTTTGACCAATGTAAAAACTGTTGCAGTCGTTACATGATAATTTATATATGCCGGATTTCTTTTCTAAAGCTATGGGTTTTCTGTGACGTAGTATTTTTAATCAAACCGAAAAAATCATTTCGGTACTGTTGAATTTCATTTTTTAGAGCATTTATCATTTTCGCAGCATTTTCGACTGTGGTTTTTCTTCCTTGTAAAAGTAAATTTACTTTATTTATCTTTCCTAATATTGTATCCCAAAATATTAATAGTGCAACAAATTTAAATTTTGTTAATAATTTTAGCAACATTCGAGCATTTGTTACAGAGTCTACTGTAACTTGTCATTGTCCATCACACATTTCATTAAGAAGTTCTATTATTAAAGGCAATTGATTTCGTAAAGCTTTAACCGCGTTAGCTTTCGCGGACCACCTCGTGTCACTTAAACCTTTAAGACGAACAGATAATTTTTCCTTTAAAAGATCCCATCTACTAGTAGAATTTACAAAAAAGTTAAACAATTGTTGAATTGTTTCAAAACATGATTTCATTTGAACAGATGTTTGTGCAGCATGAATGCCTATTAAATTAAGGCTGTGAGCCGTGCATGGAACAAACCTCGCCATATTGTTGAAACGTAATATCCTGGCTTGTACCCCCTTGTATTTACCTGCCATATTCGCTCCATTATCATATGATTGTCCTCTTATATTTCTAATATTTAATCCGTCTAATGTTAACTTGTTTTCGATGTCATTCGCAAGTGCTTCGCCAGTTTTTTCATGTGTCACAATAAAGTCTATGAAGGTTTCTTCAATGCTACATTTATTCGTGTTGGGATCAATGTTAACATAGCGCAGAATTTGCGTCATCTGTTCCTGGTGAGAAGTGTCAGGTGTGTTATCAAATAAAATAGAAAAATATTTTGCTTTTTGAATATTTGAAATAATATGCTGTCTAATTTTAGAAGCAACTATATTAATTATATCATTTTGTATTATAGGAGAGAAATAATTAACTTGATTTTTCTTATGACTTTCAATATGTTGCGCAATAATAGGATCGTAATGACTAATTAATTCTATCGTGTTCAGAAATTTTCCACATTCGGGATGACCAATTTTTTCACAAGTTCCTCTCAAAGCGTCATTATTTTTTACGCAGTGCAGAATGGCATCCAAAATAACTTTTAAAATATGCCTCCGCTTTTCTTTTTCTTTTAAAATTTCTTCTTGTCTATAAATTTCGTTTATAAAACCACCTTTCTTAATTTTTGATTCGAAAGTTTTCCACTCGACATAACTTTTTTTATGATATAATGAATTTTCATGACGTGGTAACATAGGCTTTAAATGCTGCCAGTCTCGAAACCCCGCAGTGGTCCATACTTTCTGATTTTTTCAAAAAATAATACATGGGAAACAGAACAGTGCATCTTTTCACTTGCAATATATCAACCAATTTCTGAGTACTTGTTCTCCGTTTGACATGGTTTTTACAAACCATTTTTTATCAAAATGCCTATTTTCTCTATCACGATAAACACTTAAATTATCGCACAACTCTGGTCCATGTTGAACAAATATTTGTATGTTACTATTAGTTAAGTGCCATGTTTTGGGATCATTGAAATCTATTATTTTTGCATTATTATCAATATTTTCTAATTTAACATCAACCATATAATTATCATCATTACATGTACATTGCTTCTCGATTTCCTGGTTTTGATGTTCAATTGTACTTTTCTCTTCTGTTTCAATTTCACATGAAACATGACTACTTGTAGAAGGCAGATTTAATTCAGTTGTTAAGCTTGAATGAACTAGAGGTGTAGATGATTTTTTAAGAAAAATATCAATCGGAGTTATATTTTTCTTTATATTTTCAATCTTCTATTCTCTTATTTTTTTAAACTGTGCACCGGACGGTTTTTTTTTGTCGCATTTTACCCTAGAAGTGTTTTTTAATTAAAATTAATATTTTTATTAATATAATTAAAATAAAATAAGTGTTTTTATTAATATAATTATTTACAGTACTTACTTAGTCAGTATGCCAGTATGTTGTATATAAACAAAATTATATTTCTTTTCCAGTATGTTTTGTTCCACAAAAGAGAGAAAATACATAAAAATAATTACGACAAAGCAACAACACAGCTGATCTTATGAACGAGGAACGACCAACAAAGACTGTAGCGCCTTGCCTACACACTACACAGTATAGATCGTTATTGTATGAGCCTGCATTCACACATGAGTATCAACGTCACCTGATTTCTCCTGATTGGCTGAGCTGAGCTTTTCGCCTCATGTGAACGCGGGCTAGGAGTGTAAGAAAGAGAAGGTGTGTGATGCACGCGCAGTAATACGTGTCTCTGTCTAATTGGTCAGGAGACGAAAAACGGCCAGTGACAGTCGGTGTTGATTCAATGATTCATGTAGAGTAGAATGGTCAAGTAAAATAAAAACCACGTGCAACTCTCAACCGGGTCGGTATCCTTTGTTTTGCGCCCCAAACACAGTTGCGCCCGTGGCGGGCGCCTTTTTCGCCACGCCTTCGTTACGGCACTGGTTATAATAACACAAATAAGAAGGGTCATACATTTTCTTTTACTTTTCAGATTATATTTATGCTCTAATCTCACCGTCTGGTTGGGTATGTAAATGTATTAGAAATACGTGCAAAACAAACACAGACGCACAAGAACTTAACGTCGCAATATATGTATATACCGTACTTAAATCTGTTTTGTCATTATACGGGCTTAATTTGGCCGTGGTCTATAACTAACATTGGATTTATTGATTTGGAACGTCAGCAAGGTACAATAACACAAATTTAAGTTATAGACCACGGCTATTAAGTCCGGAAATTTCATATGATGGCTACGTTTTTTGGATGATAACCCTGGACTTCTCTATAAATTTCGTGAAACCTTTTACTTGAATGCATTTTAACTGCAGTCTCTACAAGCAGCACTAACGTGTCCGATTAGAATTTGAAGTTACTCGCTTGTTCGCACTTAGTGATGTTGATTAGAGACAAAGACACATCATGCTGGAAGAGTGCACCGGCCTCGGTTCTTCATTGATTCATAAAACATGCAAAAGGTGAGCAAGACGAGACAGAGCGAGTCGTTCTCAGCCCGTGTCTTGTCGTAAACTAGGATGTGCGGTTATTGGAAACTGCGGGGTACTGTTTTATCGAAAAATAATTTATTTTGTTGCTTTCGTATCAAGAAAACGTGTGTTATGAAGTGGTTCAGTCTGTACATTCTTTTCCATTTGGCTTCAGTTTCTTTTGGCCTTGAGAGAAATTATTACCATCATTCCAAACAAGACCTCTGTTTCCATTTCGATGGTGAACAACCTGTTACAGCCTTGGAGTAGCTGCTGGGCTATTCACTGCACGTTCTGCTTCCATCGTCTCTTAAATACGTTCAAAAAGTTATGGAATTTAAAGAAACCTCCACGAATCGTCCTTCACTCTTTGTCAGCTATTGGCTTTTGAAACATTTTAAATTGCTGAAATTTGAGACGGCTGGAAAGAAGAAAATAAATCAAAATTTTTTACTACTTTGAAAACAGCAACTTGATGTCACTAAATCTTCTTCAAGCGCGTTTTATCGTCTGAATCGCTATAGGAAAACATCTTAGTAAGTACATACAACTTTAAAGAAAACGTTAAAAAGATTTAAGACTAGATATTTATTTGAATACAATAAAGCCAACGTAAAATTGGTCAATTCTTGATAGTTTAAGTACGAAAAAATACAAGTAAGTGGCCACCTAGTTTCTGCTTTGATGTTGAATATCATTGATTAATTATTATTGATATAGATGCACTATTGAGTAATATATATGATACCTTATATTGATGTTGGCTAGTTTCTGACCTCGTCTATAACTCCAGCATAAGCAGCAGCATCTAGTAGTATTTACTACTACCACGCGTTGTTCTCCAAAGATTTCTGTCCAGAGAAAATAAATCAGTGAAATTATTCATGTAAATCTGAATATGATCACGGTTGGCAGGTTGCTCAAAGAAGTTTGTCAACAGAAGCATATTGAACGAAGAAACATAGGTAGACCTAGTAAGCGTTGCAGAAGCGATACAGATGAGATTCGCCTACTTCCCGATGGAATATGAAGAAGAAGAAGAAGAAGAAGAAGAAGAAGAAGAAGAAGAAGAAGAAGAAGAAGAAGAAGAAGAAGAAGAAGAAGAAGAAGAAGAAGAAGAAGAAGAAGAAGAAGATTTATTTATCTTTGTGTGTGCGTAGGAGGAGGCATTCTCTAAAAAGTAATGCCTGAATTATTTCTCACACTGTGAAACCAAGCTCGTAAATATTACGTTTGTTTACATTCATGACAAATTTTCTGCTTGTCAACTTTATCAGATCATACTGCGTCCCAGTTTTCATAAGTATTTGTTTTGTCACACGTTACAGAAATAATGCTCAAAATATCGAGCATCGTTATGAAATCGTATTTTGCGTCAAACCTCAAGACAGTGAAGCAGAAACATTTGATGTGTTAAAACAGCATATGAACATGAACTGCATGTACTTGGCTCAGGTTTTTAGATGACTCAAGGCATTTTTTGAGGACAATCAAACTGTAGAGGTTACTTGTTCTGGATGACCAAACACGAAGTGAACTGATGAACATGCGGTGACAATGAGAGATCTCATCAAATCCGACCGTCGTTTGAGGGGATCAGCGATTGGTTATGAAAAAATATAATCACCGTCTGTTAGTTAAATTTTAATACATGATCTGAATTCAGCCAAAGATTGCTAACTCTTAGATGGTTGAGACGACAACGCTGTAACCAAGTATTTGGTCCAAAATGCATACCTGTGGTACCCCATCCTGAGGTACCTCGTTCTTAGCTCATTAGAGTATCGGCTCACCTCTGACTCAGGTAGTTGACAACACATTGATTGCTCCAAATCCTTACAATGGCCAAGAAATTGCACCTTAGTTGAGCCAAACAGTGGTTGCTCTGTTAAACGAAACTAGATTTCAAATCAGTTTTATTTCACTGCTTCATCCTTTGTCGTTTCATGAATACTTTCATAATTCATTAATATTTTAATAATAATTAAGTGAGTGATCTTTGAATAATCTGACTCAATGGAGTTCGTACAATATTCTGTAAATCAATCAAATATTATAATAAATATTTTTTACATCTATGTGTTATAGAGAAAACACTGCCAACATGCATGTACACAATTGACTTAAAATAATGGAAAACAAAAATCAAATCAGAATTAATATATAAAAATAATCTTAGACTACTTTAAAATAGACAATTTTTTTTTAGTTTGGTGTTTTTTCACTATATCACGTAAAAGAAATATCTTAGTAACTTAGCATGAAAGAGTAAAGTAAAAGGTAGCCTACATATAGAAAAAGAAATGTTTATATCACGCAAATTTGATAGTTTGGAGGCCCAATCACTTGTAAAATTCTAAATTTAGGGATGGGCAGAGTGTATTCATCTGTTTATCTGTCAAAAAAACTTTAATAATAATCGGTTTATCTGTTTGAACTCTATGTATGGTGTACCTATGGAGAACTGAAAACAGATTTTTAGATACCTTACAAATAGGCATTACCGCGTAATTACGGAAACTTTGATTTATTCCAACATATTTTATTTATAATATGAGATAAAAAGAAAAAATAAATTTGGCTTCGGCACATAGTATCACAGTAAATTAACTACTTAGTGTAATTGCACAGTTTATCCGCTCGGTGAAAATGCTAAGTTCATTCTGTTTCAATATAATCCAACAAGCCAAGACTTCATGTCTTTCCTTACATCATTACATTTTTATGGGAAACACATTTTACAAAAGTTAATTTATAAACTTCTCAGACTTCAGCTGTTAAATTTTTCTTTATGAAGCTTGTTTCAGTTTGGTTTCTTGTCAGTTTTTTTCACATGACTGTTCCAAAAATTGTTCACCTCTACTTCTACTTGAACTGGACTTGGCGCAACTGGTGTGTGGAATTAGTAAACCGTTTTCAGTCTCTTTCAGATAGTAAAATTTTTGACGCAACTAATGCCCGCCTGAGAGTATTTTCTGTTTCCATAAATCAATATACAACTCCGGTTCCACTGTGGGAAACATCGAAAGACTCTGACGTATTCACAGATGCAGCCTTTTGGCACTGTTTCGATCGATGGGAACAACATCTTTCTAAATGTGTGAGTTAGCAAAGGAAATTACTCTGAACGGAAAACAATTGTTTTGTGTTACCGTGTGTCAATTATTAATTTTATAGAATCAGTCTCAATGTGTGGATCCAAAGAATGGACGAATTCTTAGTTATTCTACAATGCTGTAAAAATAGGCAAAATTACGAGCTTATAGGCTAAAGTATGGGCCAGCCTTGCTGCATTGTTTACTGAACTTCATTAATCTATGATCTACCACTGTTCATATTTCCGAAGATTGGCAGATGGCAAAGTTAGTTCCCATATTCCAGAAAGGAGATCGTTATGATTGTGATAACTATGTCAGATTGCTTAACACGTCTTACAAATTGGATCCATATATTCTTGGTAGACGGCTGAATGCAATAACGGAGACTATTCTCCGGAGGCCCAGCATGGTTTCAGGAAGGTCAGATCAAATTTACATTGCATCTTCACAATAGCTTAGGAAAAGAACAGAGTATATCAGTTGCCCACATACAACACTGGTTGGAAAGGCAGGCGAGTTGGAAAAGTGATAGAGTAAATAGGGGATGCTGTGGGCAATGTGGGCAAGGAGAGCGGTCCCGCAACATCTCATTAGAGCCATACAAAGTCTTTATGTGGAAAATAAATTATTGAGTCAGGCAGACGGAGTACACTCCTAGTGGGGACCTGATCAATTTTGGAGTACTACAAGGGTGCACATTATTGAGTCAGGAAGACGGAGTACACTCCTAGTGTGGACCTGATCAATTTTGGAGTACTACAAGGGTGCACATTATTGAGTCAGGAAGACGGAGTACACTACTAGTGTGGACCTGATCAATTTCGGAGTACTACAAGGGTGCACATTATTGAGTCAGGAAGACGGAGTACACTCCTAGTGTGGACCTGATCAATTTTGGAGTACTACAAGGGTGCACGTTATTGAGTCGGGAAGACGGAGTACACTCCTAGTGTGGACCTGATCAATTTTGGAGTACTACAATGGTGCACGTAATTGAGTCGGGAAGACGGAGTACACTCCTAGTGTTGACCTGATCAATTTTTGAGTACTACAAGGGTGCACGTTATTGAGTCAGGAAGACGGAGTACACTCCTAGTGTGGACCTGATCAATTTTGGAGTACTACAAGGGTACACATTTCCACCTTCTCTTTTTAATTTATATAAGTTGGCATATACAATTCATATACAGTACATATACAATGTTATATACAATTGGCAGATAAACCTTCCAAAATTATTTTGTGATTGGTAACTCTGCAGTAGACACGTTGTTATTTGCTGATTACCTGTCGAACTCGGAAAGCGGCTTGCTGTACACTCATTGGGTTGAATCAGAAAGGATTTAGGATTATTACAGACCTTCACACTGAAGACCAAGACGATGGCTTTTTGTGGAGCTAATCCCGTACAAGCAAAATATTATTGTAGATGGTAGTGTTCTGGAGCAGGTCAGTAATTTTGAATATCTAGGCTATAATGTGTCTTACATTACCAAGAATGATGTGGTGAAGAAGCTGCACAAGTTCAACCATATGTGTGGGACCATCAGGAGGACTCTAAAATCAATGAGTGAAGAAACACTCTTAAAGTCCTACAGGGTGATTGCCCTCCCCACACATCTCTATGGGTCTGAGAATTGGAGTTTAAAAAAATCCCCCAGGCCAGTCATATTCAAGCGGCCGAAATGAGAGTTCTCACAGTCACGTGACAGGATATATACTCTTCAATATTGCAAAAGAAATGTTCATGTACGGCATGAACTAAATATTATAAGTATACTATACTTAAAAGTATTGCACAATATTGGCTAAAATGTTTGGAACATCTTAACCGAATGGATGACTTTTGCATTCTATTGAATTATAAGCTGACAGAACGGAGAGGTGTAGGACATCTGGAGAAGCGTTGGAGTGACCAGCTCTAGTCTCTGCTTGGGACAGGAACAAGTCATTTTTTGTTTAATGTTTTCTGATGACGATGATGATGATGAATTACTTTTTAGACATACCTCACACATCCATATGAGAAAGTAAGAAAATGTGTTTTCCTACGTTTTGCACGTTGGGGGATTGTATTGCTATCTCTCGTCAATAAATAAGTAACCACTGGGCCGTGTAGAAAACATAGTATGGTGAACTCGATTGCTTAGGATTATTTCATATTTTATATTTATAAAATTGAGTACAACCTTCGTTACTTACAGAGAGTGTAAGGGTCGTTATATCGGTCAAACGATAAAGCCGCTCGAGGGAGGTACGATGCACAACTGACGAAGTTGTTCCAATCTCTGTGCTGTCACCATCGATAAAAATAGTCCTCCCTTTCAACTCGCAGTCGACGTCGCTTGTTTAAATATCGTGTCCGGGTAAGCACAAAAGTTTTGTTTTGACCTCTTGATATCTCGAAGAGAAATAAGAGTGCGTATGACGCATAACTTTACCTGTTTGTACTTCCGAGGGTGTACAGTGATTTGCAGCATGTCGAATGACTACAAGAGCGTTGTTATCTGTTTAAAAGCATATAAAACTAGTACCAGCAAGTTTTCCTGTAGAATCTGTTTATTGTCCATTGTGAATGACAAAACGCAACCAACTGTCCACGTTAGTTTTTCAATATCATTAAACAATCTCTACCTTAACTTTTTTTTACTAACGGAGCTCAATTGAGAAAGCTTAGCGAATTCTCAGTTTTAAGTCGACCGTTGTTTGGCGCTTGTCTGTCTGTCTGTCTATGTGGGAGATGTTTCACAATAATTTTCGAATGAATCAACCGATTTCTTAAAGCTTAGCAGACGTGACTGTAATTTGTATCCCGCAGATCCCTATTACAATTTTGGGTGGGAGGGAAGAGTAAATATTGTAAAATTTAAAGAAATTTCAAAAGTTTGGAGTAGGCAGAAAAGTAGAGACAATATAACCAAAATCTGAATATGGTATTCGGTTTTGTAAATTTCAAATTTGTGTGGCATCAAAACCCAAAAAAGTGGCTAACAAACTGTAAAATTGTATAATTCATGACGTAATTGCCGCATATTAAATTAAATATAATTTTAACAAAAGTATAAACATAATGTTGAGTTCTTCAAAGCTACAAATTTTATAAGACTAGGGTAAAAAAAATGAAAATTAAAAAAATTTGGAACAATCCTCCCAAAATATCAGATGCAAATGAATTTAATCTGAAATTTTAATTTTAAAATTTATTAATTTTAAGAGCACTATGGGTCAAAAATTGAAGTCAATATTTTAAAAACATCGTAAAAGTGTAAGTACGTGATCAGATATGAGGAATTTTATTTGAAGTACGAACTCAGCATATTTAATAATTTGACAAAAATTAATATCGGTTATCATCCAAACCGATGTTACAAAACTAATGATACAAACAAACGTAACCCTAGTAACTCAGTAATCCCAATCTATTATTGAATTGTCAAATCACGAGTGTAAATATAAAGCAGAGTTTTCTTCTTGTACGGGCTCAGTACTGGTCCAATCCTATGGAACCACCGCAGGAACATGCTCTTTTAAATAAAAAAAGAATTATTGAAATAGGTCCAACCCTTCTCGAATAATCGGAGAATATACATAAAAAAATCATACGGATGAATATAGAACCTCTTCCTTTTTTATAAAATAAAAATAAAAATAGATTATGTAATAATCACAAAACACAAACAACTTGGGAAATTGCTAAGCCCTGCGCAAAGGTACCCGGGCGCCGCGTCGCAAGATTCCCCGGATTACGTAGCCTTCCACAGTGTTTACAGATCTTTACGGATCGCTTTGCTGGACACAGACAGATCGCATAGTTTCATTACCTACTACACGCAATCTGCAACACGTAGGCCTACAACGTAACCAATAGTTCCATTATGTTACTGGGGAGCCGTAAAATGTAATTATTATTAAGAAACATTTTCAAAGAGAAAACAAAAAATGAATCTCACAGAGACGGACAACGAAACTTTGACAAAGAGCAAAATGGTTAACAGACTTTTGAGTGAATTCTTCAAGAAGTTCGACTTAATAAACAATACAAATTTTCATCGGGCGTCTAGAATATAATCTCCAACTTGAATTTTTTAACAGCGTTTTTGCTTTCATTTTTGAAGAAAATCGTACACAAATATTCCTTGAAATCTTCACCATGAAATTGGTAAAAATTAAAACTTAAAAAACTACAACAAAAGTACATTTGAGATTATATATGTTAAAACATAAAAAAGAGACATGAACCCCAGGCATTTATGTGGTTTACAACATGTTGTAAAATATTTCATCAAATTTTTTGCTACATCCTATTATATAAAACTGACTAAACGAACATATATATATATATATATATATATATATATATATATAAAAAGCTATTAAACGAGGCTATTATATAAGCCTTCTAAACGAACATCCTACATACATGCAGGCTAACACACCAGTGTGACGCTTGGCGCCACTACTCGTCTGACAGTCACAAAGATGATTTCTTTGGTGAGACAACGTAGATACAACGTCTATGGTGCAAATTTATATTACGTATGTGTGTGTGCGCGCGCGCGTTGCGTGTGTGCATGCATGTGCGCGCGCACTCGCTTTATTAAATTGCAACTCTAAATTCTAAAGTTTCGTGTACTTATATTACAATTAGAAAAACATTTTTTTATACAAGTATTTAATATTATTCCTAACGAAATTTTCAGATTCTTCAGAAGAAGAAGATGAAATAAGACCTGAGGAAATAACACTAAAAGCGGCAAGCACGAAAAACGGTAAGGTTCCAGGCCGTGCCTATAAAATTAATTAAAAATAGGCCAGGCAGACTGAACTATTCGCGAATATATTTGCAATTTATTTCTATGCGAGGTAGTGCCGCCAGGATGCAGGACAGCCTAAGTTAGCCATGCGTATAAAGGAGATAGTAGTAACACAAGGGCTTTGTGTAACAAACTCAATCAGTAGATAACAAGAAACAGGATAGAATGTGGCTGGAAAGACGCTGTAGAACAGAGAGGGTATCGTGGAGCCAGCTCATGGATAGGTAACATCTTTTGCCTATAGCAAATTGTTGAAAAAAGAATTGTGCGCAGCTCGGAAACCCATATGACATTCATAGACCTCCAACAAGCATATGACAGCATAGGCCTACTACTGAGAAACTCTGGTATGTGCTCAGATCAAAAAGTATACCATTTGTGTATATTAACGCTATGAGAGACTTGTACAGGCTCAGTAAAGTTTGGCCAACGGGTGTCACAAGAGATATATGAAATATAGGAAAATCAATTCAGTCAATAGATATCTTCTAAACAATGTTTCAGTAACGCGTATTTTTATTGAGTTATTATTGTTTACTTTAATGGGACTGACTTCAGGATGTTATCACACGTTTTTTAACCACTTTCAAGGTAGTAATGTTGATCAGTCATCACTTGTTACTTCTTTCGCATGAAGCCGACTCGACCGGACCCCTCCCCAAGGCCAAATTCTAGATACGCCGCTGCGTAGAAAGAATGTTAGAAAAGTGGAGCATGAAACTTGGGCCAGTTGGTATAGTGGTAGGATAAGAAAGACTTTACAGTCTGCGTTTTGCACATTACAAAGTGATTTCAGCAGTGAATTTCAGTGATATACACTACGTGCTACGACAAATAGATGAAGAATATAAGCAGTGGACACTTACCAAAAATCTGTCTAAAACGGAATAACTAGTAGTAGGAAATTCAGGGAACAAATGAGTGCTTGGAGACGTTTACTATAGTAAACGTACAGATTACTATAAACTCGTGACGTAGAGGTAACAGATGATGGTCGCAGTACGGAGGAAATCGCTAGTAGACTCAATCAAGGAAATGCTGCTATACGTCAGTTAAATGGGACACTCTTGATACAGTTTCTCTGGCAACACCAAAATAAGCAGCTACAAAACAATCGTACAAAGTCTAGTTTGAAGTTTGAACAGGAACTGAACTTTACAGATATTATTACTTACAGTACTGGATACGGTAATGACGTCATACCGCAATGCAGAATACGGAACACTATAATACGATTGGCAAGTGGCAGCTGCAACGTTATTCTTGAACCCCGATTTTTGCAAAAATTCACAAGCCACGTGCTAAAATGTCAAATTCCGGCTTTGAAACCACGTGGCTTGAATTACGGTGAATTAATTTGTAGATATTTTAATCCAATGTTATTCTTTTTTGTTCTTAATTAAAGTTTAAATTACTTCTCACTAATGCTTTAGCCGTTTTGCTCATTACTATAACTGAACGGACGTAATGTCATTATTCTTGAACACCCGCTTCCAACAATACATGCACACACTACAGTTTTACACTTTTGTTACAAACGCTATACTTCAGTCGATGTTGTATTTATCTTAACTCTATATTAAATCTGTGTCTTTAACCTAATAACAATGTGCACTTACAGCAGTCGCACTTGTTATTAGTCTTGGATAATTCTATTTTAGACCATAGCCTAATAAACAAACACATTACACACACATAACAGTGCACATTAAGTAGAATGTTTGTCATATTGGTACCTCTCTCTCTCTCTCTCTCTCTCTCTCTCTCTCTCTCTCTCTCTCTCTCTCTCTCTCTCTCTCTCTCTCACTCTCTCTCTCTCTCTCTCTCTCTCCCTCTCTCCGTATCCCTGTTTCTCTCCCTCTGTCATCAATATAATTGAAAATATACATCTATTGTATTAATAGACTGTAATGTTGTTAGTATAAAATTATATATAATAGGTATTTTATATTATATTAATAATAAAACTTTTTACAAGAATATATATCTCCTTTTTTTCTGTAAATTACATATGTTTCGATAGTATATCAACTATCATCATCAGATACAAATTAATAAATTACAAATTTTTTAAATCAACTGTTCAAAACAGCTGTTTTATATGTAGACTAAAGGGGAAAGTTTAGAAATATTTAAACATAATACAAGTAATAAATTAATACCAGAACAAATTCAGATTAATACAAAAACGATGATATTTTTAAAATATTACTAATTTAATAAAATAATAAATATTTATATTATATTTTACAATTAATTATATAACATATTTATATACACATATAAAAACATTGAATATTTTAAAAATATCATCGTTTTTGTATTAATCTGAATTTGTTCTGGTATTAATTTATTACTTGTATTATGTTTAAATATTTCTAAACTTTCCCCTTAGGTCTTTTTTGGACCTTTAAAAATTTATGGGAAATGATGACCTTATGGAAAATTTAGAAGTATTTAAACATAAAACAAGTAATAAATTGATACCAGAACAAATTCAGATTAATACAAAAAATGATAATATTTTCAAAATCAATAATTTAATAAAATAATAAATATTTATATTATATTTTAAAATTAATTATACAACATAATTTATACACACATATAAAACCATTAAATTTAGTCTACATATAAAACAGCTGTTTTGAACAATTTATTAAAAAAAAAATTTTATTTATTAATTTGTATCTAATGATGATAGCTGATATACTATCAAAACATACAGTATATGTAATTTACAAAATAAAAATTAATATATTCTTGTAAAAGTTGTATTATTAATATAATGTAAAATATATAACAGGAATAATTGAGCATTTATGAATATAATTATTGGTATTATACACTGAATTAATATACAGTATAATATTAAAGAAAGTTCTATAGTACTCTGTTAATATAATAATTTGTTTCAAGAACGGCAGTAGAAACTGTACTGAAGAATACGTAACTACCCATGTTTAATATACCCATGTTTTTCCAATGGAAAGTCTATCGGAAAAAACGTGAAAACGGCAAGCAAATCAATACAAAACAAGCATTAAAAAAAATCTATGTTACTGAGATATTATAAAGTAATGTATAATTATTGGAAAGAACATCATGCGTTACTAAAGAAATACGCCTACGTGTGTGCGCGCGCACACACACACACACACACACACTTACAAATAACGTTTACGTTGATTAAAAAAATGAAGAGGAGCTGTAATTAGTATGGAATATTACTACATATCCTAAAAAATTGCAAAACAGTATAATTTTTAAATATCTTGTAAAAAAAAAACTTATGGGAGTTCTTTGGCAATAAGCCAGTGAGGTCTAAAATAATATAGAGGATAACTGTACCGAACAAATATCCCATTTGAATTATGGAAGTTTACATGTGTCTAGTAATGAGGGAAGACGCTTAGAAAGTTCCAAGATTTTCACCAGTTTATAGCACTACTAATAAAACGATCAAAATTAAATTATGTACAAAATACTAGAAATTATGCGTGATTCTAGTAGGCTGTGTAACAGCGGACGTCGGGCACTAGACAATTGGAACAGATAACGGATCGAATTAACTGAAACGAGAGTTTTAAGAGCCGGACAAATGATACAAACGACACGACCGAATATGAAATTAAAAATGTTCGGACAGAATTGGGGGCCCACAATGTCAATGGAAGAACAGAAGCAGCTGAAGAGGCAAGATGAGGAACCAGTTTGTACAAAATTGGAATCTGGAGACGGCAAAGAAAATTGCAGAAAAACTAAGATAACTGTGCGTTATAGAAGGAGGGACAAATTGCCTTACTCTGAAGTGGAGGGGGAAGAGGAGGAGGAGGTGGAGGAGTAGCAGCAGCAGAAGGAGAAGAAGAAGAAGAAGAAGAAGAAGGAAAAAAGCATAAAAAGCTTAGGTTACTAAAAAGTTGTCGAAAAAGTAATGACACTAACTGTTTTAAATTAACCATTATCATATTAGCTACAACAAAATTTGAATACATTGTGTGTGTGTGTGTGTGTGTGTGAGAGAGAGAGAGAGAGAGAGAGAGAGAGAGAGAGAGAGAGAGAGAGAGAGACGTATTTATTCCGAATGTCGCGCCACTGCGTGGCCAGCTTTCAGTGTCTTCCGTCTTCACAGACATCTGGATGTCAGTTTCTGGTCAACATAGCATCCTGCACCTCGTCTCTTTATGCTTTGGCCTACCACGTCCCCTCTTTTGTAACGGGGTCCAAATAAAAATGTAATTATGGACATCTGACATCTGGTTCCGGTTGACGTGGCTAAGCTGGCATCTGCCGTCAGTAATGTTTTTTCCTACATCCATCTCTCGTCTTATGTCCGTGTGTCGCACTTTCTCTATCTCCATGTTTCTCTGTGGACAGCAGCTTGCTTCGACTCACTTTATTTAATCCAAAACCTTTACCCATACAGCGTAATGTATTATATAGCGTTATACATTCTCTGCTTAGTTGCTTTCCTTATATGTTTAACCTACAGAAGTGAATCTGACAGTCGGATCGTTTTCCTCTCTGCATTAAATCCCACCAGAATTTCTTCTGTGTAATCCCCAGTTTTTCTGTATATCACTCCCACATACTTGTATTTCTCTATACCTAGTATTGTTTCCGATTCAAAGGAAAGGTCGTCTATATCGTTGCTACCCACGACCATGGTTCCGAGTTCGTCACGTCGATGCTTAAGCCTTGGCCTATTTAGAAGTATTAGGTATTAGAAAAAAATAGAGAATCCCTAGATTGACTGTTTCAAAACGACCAGAGTTCAATATTAATGAATATTTGGAATTTGATAGTATTGAAAGGGACGATCCTAGGACTGTGCATGTCTTTCGGTCAATGGCCGTTTTCGGACTTTCCTCCCAGCATACTAAAACCCAATAATATCAACACACTAATTAAACAACAAAGTCAAGTATAAACAAAACAAGATGATCTGTTTAAAATTTTAAATATTATTACGATACAGCGTGAATTGTGGTCGTGGTCTGAGAAAAGTAGAATGTCAGAGAAATCGATTGGCTATAGTTTTACACTAATAGATTAGTCACTCAGCACTTGACAAACCTGAGATTACATTAAATATTAATCTAAACATTTATTAAATTTAATATTTAAATTTAATAAACACTTGGTTGAGTTCTACAAATATTTTATTAGCCATAACAATTGTTTCACAAGTTACGACAGCTTCAGAGAATATTACGTTGGACGAAGAGAACGGCAGGTATGAATCGAGGGGTGGGATGGGGGTGGTATAGTATACAATTAAGGGAACGATTGGAAACAAATGAGTGAACAAATATTGAAACTGTCCCCTTAGAATTTTTTAATCCAAACAAAGTACAACTAATGGATAATTGCAAGTAATTTACAGTATCCTTTCTTTTTTTATATTGCATATACTATAAAGATATGTAGTATTTAGTACAATGCGACAAAACAAGCATAGGCTGTACTGTGCATTTATTAAATAAAATAAATATTTAGATTAATTTTAGAAATATGTAATAAATAAGCAGGTATGAGATTGAAAGCTGAGTTTGTACGCAGGAATCAACATGCACGATCACGCGATTGACGCTGACAGTGTGTACACTAGTAAATAGAGTGTGTGCGTGAGGCCTATTCAAGCCTGAAAGTTTACAATCTCACCCCAAATAGATGCTAAATTATAGTTTTATTTAATTATAAGCAAACCAGAAATGGTAGAAAAATTGCAAAGACTTCTAAATATGCACAAAAATAATACACATGTGCAGTGCGAAAACGGTGTGAATAAGACGTTCAGTGCAAATTCTGTGCGATTTTAAGAGCGTAGTAATTACACGAATTATGCGAGTCCGATGGTAATTACGTAGAATTAATGTAATTAAATCAGAAAATGTTAGAACACCTTGAAATCCGCATTACACATTGCAATTGGCAGAAATGTGCGAAAATATTAAATTGGGCGATAGTGGGGGAACTGACGCCACGAACAATTTCTGACATGGAGAATTCTGTTCCGACAGGTGTAGTTTCTTGATTGAATATAAATACGGGCACGTAGAGCCAATTTTACTCTCAAGCAGTCTTCAGTCGCGGCGGTACGCTATGTCCGTTGGCGACGCGAATTTTTAATACTCTCAATCAGTCTTCAGAAGCGGCAGGACGCTATGTTCAGTATCGACGCGATTTTTAAATAAACTGTAAAGTCGGGTGGACGATACGTTCATCCAAGTATCAAACAGTAACTCTTAGTTTGATTTTAAATATGATTATCGAACATACTCTACAAGTCTACAACCACAAACGTTTAGCACTCACGACAACCGACGAGGTCACATCAGGCAGAGGAACGCTATGCAGAGCAATAGAGGCGTCTGATAGGACAACAGCAGCTGGTGCAGAGCAACATATCACTCTACACTACAGCAACCAGATGCGACCATGAGGGACGAGAACTGAAGGACGACAAGTGGAACCGGAGAACGTGCAGGGAACTCCATTAGAAGAGGACCTACGGATCAACGGAGGACATGGGTACGATCTACAGAATCGAGGTGACAAATAACCAATTTATAATTTGTAAACGAGAGAATAAAGACATTGAAAAGACAATTTAAAATTTAAAAATAAATAAAAATTATGTAAAATGTAGATAGAGATAAAGAGAATATAATTTAAATTCAGTAAGAATTTTCTTTGATGATGAACAATTAATTTAAAGTTAATTTAAATCTTGGCTTGGATGATTAACATTAATTTAGTAAATGTAAATTTTCATTTAAAGCTTGTAAAGTAATCAGTGAGTAATATTACACGCAATGAATAAAGTAACGTAGCTGGAAGTTATAGAAAAAGACCAACAATTCTATTAGTCAATTTAAATATTTATAAAGCATTAAGATGTATCCAATGCATAAAGTAATGGAATCAAAAAATATATAAAGAAAAGAAAACAAAACTGCAATAAAGCACACAGTCAGACTGAGTGGTCGAGAAATTTTAGATTAACAAATAAATGTTTAGCATATACTTTTGGTAATATAGGATATCAGATTTATTTTATGATGAATGTACTGCAACAAAGAAACGTTTAAACAAACAATAATGAATATTTTATGGAGAAGTAAATGCGATTTGAATTACACTTGTGATTTTTTTTGAATAAATTAATGAAAACATGTTACAATTCAAAATGACTACTCTTATTACTATTACACCCAAACTCCATTTATAAATACACGTTATCAGTAATGTTGTATGAGCTTTACCAATACACAATTTAAAATACATTTAAATTGGCAATTTGTATTGTTAAAGTATTGGCGCTCCAACAAAGTGTGGGGTTATACAAATTAAATTACATTTTAAATTGTATACAATTAAATTTGTGTTGTTAAAATATATATATATATATATATATATATACATTTACTCAAATATTCTTGAGTATATTGTTAATTATAAGAATAGATTTCATTTACAAGTATAATATTTAAAGTTCTGTTAGCATATATATAAACCTGACACACAGTTCACAGAGTATTCTGTATCTTCAGAGGTTTCAATGCGAATTTTCGAAATTATCAATTTTAATTCGATTATACGTGAATCAGAATGTAATTCATATTTGGTAATATAATAACGAAAATCGTCATATTAAAAATAAGCAAAATAACAGTATTAATAACATAAAACACAAACTAACAGCCCATAGCCATACTTTAACTAAAACCGATAAAAATAAAAACAGTGATAATTTCTAGAAAAGAATCAGATGATAAAACAGTAATTGCATGACATTAAATAAAGATCTTACAAATAGATATCATACAGAAATAACAAATATACTGAAAAATAGTATTCAAATCATAAATCGTATAGAATTTTTAAAATTTCGGTATGGAGAACCACACATGACTTCCATGATCTAAGATTTATATTTAAAATCATTTTTGATATGAAATATTTCCATAGAAACTACTTCTTTCTACTTACTGCTTCAGCCTTAACCACAGTACTGTGTTCACTAACGTATACCACCTCACGTTGTCGCACTCGATTTTCACTGATGATAGAAGTCGATGGCACTGCCGAAACGTGTGGTTTTGCAGAAAACATTGGACTACGGCCAAACAGCCCGGGAAGGAATTTTAACAACAAAATACTTCTTTGTTGCCGATAACGTAGTACACATATACAAAAAAAACCCTCCCCCTACAACTATAATTTTCATTTATAGGCAATTACCCCCACCCCGTTCAACTAGCCTCTTCATTTATAGATATTTCATATACGTTTCTCCAGTGGACTATTATGATCTTCTTATCAGGATACTTTATTTATCAAAATTTTAAGTACTTTACTCTTCTTAAAACATAAAACGTTGCAGGTAAACTACCCTTTCCCCGTAACCGATCTTCACCAAAATCAATAGGCGTTGAGTCCTCTACAACTCAGAAACATATGAAAAAATTATTTGATTCTGTTTGAATTTACGGCAGTTATCGTTCGTCATCAAAAAATTACTCTTGTGAAAACATAAAATATTGCAGGTAAACTACTCCTTTCCCTCAACTGATCTTCACCAAAATCAAAAGGCCTTGAGTTCTCGACAATTTAGGGACGTATGTAAAAAGAATTTGATTATGTTTGACTTTACGGCAGTAATCTTCGCCATAGAAAAAATTACCCTTGTTAAAACATAAAACGTTGCAGGTAAACTACCCCTTTCTCTTAACCGATCTTCACCAAAATCAATGGTAATTGCTCTCTACAATGTATGCAAAAAATTATTTGATTCTGTTTGAATTTGCGGCTGTTATCGTTTGCTATAGAAAAAATTCTACATGCAGGAGACAGATAGACAGACAGATAGACAGACAGACAGACAGACACATACATACACACACACACACACACACACACACACACACACACACACACACACACACACACACATATGGAAAAATGACTTTTCTTCATGTTTTGAGGGTAGTACAATCAGAAGCAGCCGTTATCTCGAACACGATTTTTTTCGTCATGGCCATACTTCCATTTCCTTATGGAACATGGAAGTAAAATTAAAATGGATAATCCATATGCACCAAAATTGAATTCTCTAATAAAATTTCACTAAATAAAGAAACCTATTAGGTCTTTAACAAACTCTAGAGCAGCACCAAATTATAAAATATCAAAATTACTAACACAAATTTTAAAACATAAAATAGAACTTCTCGCCAAATACAATATAAAATATCGGTATGGAGAACCATACATGACTTCCATGTTCTAAGATTTATATTTAAAATCATTTTCGAAATGAAATATTTCCATAAAAATTACTTCTTTCTACTTATTGCTTCAGCCTTAACCACAGTACTGTGGTCACTAACGTATACCACCTTACGTTATCGCACGCGATTTTCACTGATGATGGGTGTCGATGGCACTGCCGAAACGTCTGGTTTTGCAGAAAATATTGGACTACGGCCAAACAGCCCGGGAATGAATTTTAACAAGAAACTACTACTTTGTTGCCGATAACGTAGTACACATAAAAAATTATCCCCTCCCCTTTCAACTATAATTTTCGTTTATAGAAAATTACCCCCACCCCGTTCAACAAGCCTCTTCATTTATAGATATTTCATGTACGTTTCTACAGTGGATTGTTAATATCTTCTTATCAGGATACTTTATTTATCAAAATTAAGTACTTTATTCTTGTTACAACAAAAAATGTTTCAGGTAAACTGCCCTTTCCCCGTAACCGATCTTCACCAAAATCAACAGGCCATGAGTCTTCTACAACTCAGGCACATATGTAAAAAAAGTATTTGATTCTGTTTGAATTTGCGGCTATTATCGTTTGCCATAAAAAATTCTACACACAGATAGACAGATAGAAAGACAGACAGAAAGACAGACAGACAAACACACACACACACACACACACACACACACACACACACTTTTTGAAAAATTACTTTTCTTCATGTTTTGAGGGTAGTACAATCAGAATCATCCGTTATCTCGAACACGATTTTTTTCGCCATGACCATACTTCCATTTCCTTATGGAACATGGAAGTAAAACAGTATTAAACTCACGGAACAACTAAAAAACATAAAGTAAACAAAAATATAAAATGATAATCCTTCGACATAACAAATATGTATAAAAACATTCCCATTGATGAAACAATAAATATTATAATAAATAAACTGAAAATAAATAATGAAAATTACACAAAAATTAAGCAATTAATTAATATTTTAAAAATTATTTTAAATCAAAATTATTTTTAGTATAATAACAAACTATACTAACAAACATATGGTCTTGCTATGAGACCCCCAATCTCCGCTATCATATCAGAAGTCTTTCTAGAAAAACTCGATGAAGAAATAATAAATATAATAAAATCGAACGAGATGTTAGGATGTTAGTTTAGATATATTGATGGGACTCTATACATATCCCAAAACAATGGTATAAACATAACATGGTCTAATTTAGCCAACTCAATAAATAATTCACCTCAAAATATAAACTATCAATCAATTTGAAACTAAACTAAAACATAAACTCACTAAACAAATACCCAATAACACTACACCTAAAAATCCAATAATAATGATAATATAAAAATACAACATTTACTTATTATGGAAATATAACACAAACTTAAGTTACAAACAGAATTGTCACTGTTGCACACCACTGTAGAAAAATTATTCCGTTAGCGCTTTCAAGCTTCACAGCTCATCGTCAGATCGGAAAATTTCAGATCGGAAGCTTGAAAGCGCTAATCGGAATAATTCTTCTATAGTGGTGTGCAACAGTGATAATTCTGTTTGTGATTATAACCACTAACACAACTTTTTTAAAGATACAAATTTAAAACAATCTTACAACACAATTAATATAGCTTTTTAATCAAATAAAACCTAAAACTAAATCCAATATTTACAATAAAAATGGAATATATAAAATAAAATGTGCAGCGAGCAATAAATTTTACGTAGCCAGACAAAGAAAAAACTACTCAATAGATTCCTTCAACACCGCAATGCCTTTTAAAAACCAAATATTTACAAATCTAATTTAGCCACGTATTGTCAACATAATAAACATCAATTTCCAGACATACAAAATATGAACAATTAATAATTTAATGCACTTTCACTTGTAAAAAAACGTACTTTTTGTTATATCCTCATACCCACGTTTCGGAGTAGTTGCTCTTTCATCAGTGAGGTATAAAAACTTATACCTCACTGATGAAGGAGCAAACTACTCCGAAACGTGCGTATGAGGATATAACAAAAAGTAAGTTTTTTCACAAGTGAAAGTGCATTAAATTATTAATTGTTAAAGTGCTGTGAAAGAAGTGATGACCATTCAAAATAATACAAAATATGAAGTTAATTAAAAACTTACAAAAATGTCAAAAAATTAAATATTTGGAAAAATCTTTAAATTTTCAAACCCAATAACACTAGTTTGCTAATTAAAGAACAAACTCAAATAAAAACAAAACAAGATGATCTATTTAAAATTATAAATTTATTAAAATAAGTAGAATAAGTATTTTAATTAAAGCATTTTCAATATAACTGTCAAAACAGCTGATCAAGTAAATAAACATTAAAACAAGCAATAATTTAAATTGAATTAAATCGATTATTTGTTATTTTTATTAAAATTGAAACAAATTCCATTATTCGTTTGTTTCTATATTGAAATCGAATCAATTCAATTATTAGTTAAGTGATTTATAAACCTCGGATGATACTAATGCAATCAGTGAAACGTGCTTCAGGTCAATTAAAACGATAAAAAAATAAGATCATCTACTTGCAGAAGTAACTATAATCTGATTATGTATATATAAAAGTGTAGGGAAAGTAACACCCCTGATGATACCTTTAGTTCTTGGAATATTTGCTGTCAATGTCCCCCAAGATCTAATGCTATGTTAGTGTCCTAAACTTATTCTGTACTCGCATACTTAAGTGTTTCAGGTATCCTCCTTCTTTTCCACGTTCTCCACACATTAGGTCTAAAGTTAAATGTATCTTTTACCTTTTGCCCTACATTCTGGTTGTTCATCAATTTTTAACATTTAATATAGTCTCTTGGAGCGGTCATGGCGTAGTGGCTAGCGTGTGGCGCTGTTACGCTGTCTGCGCTGCTTCGATTGCCGCCGGGGCCATCTGATTTAGATACGACCCTTTCCCCTCACAAGGCAATGGCAAACCAGCGAGAGGTGTCCTGCCTAGTATAAACTCTCCCCAACTATGGCGTTCGGATCCGGCGTTAAACTGTAGGTCCCATATACCTGTGAGAGACTCCGTAACACATGCACCACCGGTATATGCACGGAGGGTACAAACCAATAGACGGAAGGACCCAATAATAATATAGTCCCTTAATGTAAATAATTCATTCTACTGTTCCATCTATGTCTAGTTTTCTGTTAAGAAACGTGTGACATCTACGACAGTGAAAATGTTAACTTCTCTACTATCTAGTCATTTATCATTACTAGTAACCTCCCTGAGTTTCAGCACTCCGTTATTGGCACTTTGTACAAAATGCTCGCTACATACTCCTCATACTCGTTGAGCTAAGCATGCACGCCCGAGGCCGAAGTAATGCGAAAGCGGTCCCCGCTTGGGGGATCGTGGTTAAAGAGGAGTTTTTAATAGGTAAAAATCCCACACTATCGGACAGTCTGGCCACCTGACTCATCTACCTGGAACCTTTTAAAGGTTATTCCCATCTATAAAAAAAATTATGTATTATGCAACTGATCATATTTTTCATTTCGTGTGTTAGCTTTATGTTTTTTTTTTGTATACGATGGAATACAGATGAAATGTTAATCATAAATCTTAATTAAATTATAGTTTACATTAAAATTTTTCTCGCGATAATTTGAAGATTAAAATTAAATTTAAAATTACAATTACGATTATTTGACGTTAACACCCGTTGCGATCATTACTAAAAAAAATTCTTTACATCGAAACAACAAGACAAACAAAAATTCAGTAAAATATATTTGCAAGGTGGCACAAATGGACGCATTGTATTCGACCGCAGTGGAGCGGCGTTAGCGAGGTCGGCGTCTAATAACTGTTGCGTTATTATTATCAACAGGCGGAACATTATCTCAGTGCTACGCTGAACATTACCATACAAACGAATGTACCCACACAGTCTTTATCTTAACGCACATGCTCGCTAATTTTTCTTTATTCGGATTCTCTATGTTTTTAGCCCGTTTTTGTGAGTGTATTTGGACTATCGTAAATAATAATTGTTTAAGTAATACCAGTTTTCTCATATGTAAGTTTTTAGTAGTTTAAAATTTTGTATAATTGCACTTGTGTGTGTGTGTGGGGGGGGGGGGTTATTGCTGCTACCACTAAACGTTACGTTCGTTCTATGACGAGTTTTATCTCAGTTGAGGAAGCTTCCACCTCGGTAAGAATGATCTTATATCTTCGGTGGTCTCGATAATAAAACGAATGTTAAGCACTAAAAACGGTGTTTTATTATAATCGGTGTGTGTAACATGAAAAATTTGTATTTGCTCTCACAGTTATGAAATTCTTGTGACACCTGGGAAGCAAAACTATTCTGTAGTTGAATATGCCCGACATTGGCTTGACCTAAAAGTCACTTATAGTTCATATAAAACTTTACTAAGCGTCGTCTTTTTAATAAAATTCGGTTCCTTTATAACAGGGTCGTCTTGTTAAAATTTGAAGAATTGGTATGTACTTTGGTTACTACAATCAGCCAATCTTCCACATTATTATAGCAGTATAAACTGAAACATCAAAAAGACTAAAATAATAAAAAAGTAATCATCACGATATACACATCAAGGGTGACCCGTCTTCAGTCCTGTTACTGGCACGCCCTCTGAGCCTATCTATGTCACTTTTCACTCGATTTATTAGTTGTTTTATTAAACTGTCTTCGTTAATTATTTTGATTTATTGTGGAAGAAAACACATGACACCTTGAAAATACTTAGTGCTGTAGCCAAACAGATCGAATCGATAATCATACGATTCGACACAGCAATAGAAATAAAAACAGTAAAATATTGTAACAACTGAACAAATTTTATTCGAAATATGCACGACGTGGTAATACTGCCTTAGCCAAATGCTAGGCCTAACGACGCAAGCATTTGATGTAATAACACGTCCTTAAAAGTGCGACAATGTCCTAACACTTGGGTTAAAACTAACTCCCGGGCTGTTTGGCCGTGGTCCAAGGTTTCCGATAAAATCAGACGTTTCGGCAGCACCACTGGCTGCCATCTTCAGTGGAAGAAACGAGTCAACGCTAACGTGGATGTAGTACGTTAGGACCACAGTACTGTGGTTAAGGCAGCAGCCAGTGGTGTAGTACGTTAGGACCACAGTACTCCACAGTCCTGTTAATCCTGTGGTTAAGGCTCCTTAACTAGTACTGTTGTCCTAATGTACTACATCCACGTTAGCGTTGACTCGTTTCTTCCACTGAAGATGGCAGCTAGTGGTGCTGCCGGAACGTCTGGTTTTATCGGAAACCTTGGACCACGGCCAAACAGCCCGGGAGTTAGTTTTAATCCAAATAACACCGGCCGTGTAAGCCTTCGTACAACTATATGTTCTAACACTGTTTATGAACACCAATCAAATTGTTCCGTTGGTACAATGACATTGCCGTGCTGAGTCCACGTGGTATCACCTTGAATGAAGCCGTATCTCTTGTCGTCATCATTCTTTTGTCCGTTCTGAGCAGAAACGCGTCAACGACGTAACTACATTGTTGGAGATAAAGCTTTATGACTCATACCAGTTGCTTTGATTACCTGTTGGAGATAAAGCTTTATGACGCATGCCAGTTGCTTTGATTACCGACAGTAACGGTTTGAATGAGGAAGCTACAACACGACCGGATTAAAATGTCTGTTGGCTGAACGAAAATGTAGGAAGACGTTCATATTTTTGCATCATCACCACCACCACCACCACCATCATCATCATTAAGTGTTCCGCCTTACGACAGGTAATCTGGCTTGATCGGCAAATTTCGCTTTCCATCTTGCCCTATCGTTGGCTGCCATCCTCAGGTCTCAGTATCTTTTTTTCTTGTTCAACTCGTCCAACACCCGAATTCTTCTCCTTCGAAGCAATTGAACTCCTTCTAACTTTTCCTCGATGTACCGTGCAGCAGGCAATTTTTCCGCGGATGTGTCCGTTCTAGTTTGCTTTTCTAAGACGAACTGTATTCATTATTGGTCTCTTCTCGTCCACTCTTCTTAAAGCCTCTTCATTTGTCAGGTTATTTGACCACTTAATTGTTCCACTCTTGTAACAACGACGTGTTTGTGTCGTACAAAAGGCGGGAACGAGACTGCACTCTTGCGTTTGAAAGTGGAGAAGAAGCATGTGAAAGAGAAAATCTGGTATATGGACGTAGATAAGAACAAAAGTACAGATGTGATACACATAAAAACAAAGTAAAACAAGAATTCGACCGAGTACCTTATTTGCGTTAGGCTAACGGAACAGAGTAATGAGGACAGAAATCCGGATGAGGAATTACAGATGGCGTTAGAAATAGATAAAACAAAAAATTGAAAATGACTGTGTGGGAAAGAGACAGAGAAAGGTATAAACAAAATGCGGAGAATTTCGTTGACTACTGGACTTACAAAGTTTGACAGAGGAAGATGACGTTCCAATTTAATTTAGCTGTAGCTTTCGGTGTTATGTTGAACATAATTCCGTCGGTACGTCCACATAGAAGAGAATTTAGAAAATCTCTAAAGGATCCCAGCGCTTGACGGGAGTATGGGACGACAGAAAATAAGAAAGAAGGAAGAGAAGAGTAAAATTAGATACGACTTAATTTTGTTGTTAATTATGTTCGGCTTTTGGAGTGTTAATGAATAAAACGCGTTGAAGTAACCAACATTTATGTGACTATAAATTGCTAGATAATACAAGCGTTTTGTTTAATTTTACTGTTTTTAAAAGTAAACACCAACTCGCGTGACTCACTTTACAGATAGCAAAACAATTGAAAAAGTCACCGTTTAATAATAATACAAAAAAAGTCAGCGGCATTATGTTTATTGGAGCGTTATTATTTAATCAGTGGAATCAAAGAGAGAATGTTTGTTTGTTTGTTCAGCGGATGTGTAACGGAATTCCTCCAATCACTGACGTACAAAAGAATCGAACTGAAGCTGTTTTATTTGTAATAAAATTATTTTTAAAAATGGGAATATTTGTTTTGCAAAATATTTTGTCACTAGGCAAGAGAGGACTTAGTCAATGCAATGTGGTTTCATAAATGTGTAATTGCAGTACTTGGATGTAGCCCGTAAACAAATAAACACATGCCTTTATTTTCTCAGCAAATGGGAGAGACAGTAAAACTAATGAGAGCCAGGAAATTCCAAACCGTGAAGCACAGGAGAGAGCCTAATACAAATATTCTGCGAGCAGCCCTATATTCCAGTATATTCCAGAGACAGGACACAATGAGCATCACAGGGAACAAACTTGCCTCTTATAAGAACAAAAATAATAATTAATGATCAAACTGTAGGAATAGGTGAGTCGTTTTAACTATCTGGAAAATGATATATGATATTGACTATTATAAGAATTGTGATATTCATGTTAAGTTAGGTGAGTTCCAGACGATCTGTGGGACAATCAATCGTATTTTTGGAAACAAGGTAAGTCGAGACATAAAATTAAAAGTTTTGCAAAGTTATGGCGGTCCCTGTACTGTCATATGTGTGTGCATTATGGACAGCAAGCAAGAAACATGAAAGTCAAATACAGACCTCGGAACTGGCGTTCTCAAGAGGAGTTAAATGTGTTCTAAACTTCACCGTATAAAGAATGGAGCTATAAGAGAATTGCAAGTTTACTTGAGTGAAAGACTAAAAGATTATAGAAAACAACGGTGCAAAGAACACTTGGAAAGAATGTCAGATTCAAGACTAGCCGAACAAGGATTTCTAAACAAGAAATATAAACCTATAGGGCACAGGCGTGTGGGTAGACCCAGGAAGAAATGGCTGGAGGATGTTTGAAGGCGGGTCAGGCAGCACATTGCCTATGTCGTGATGTGAAGATGATGATGATGTTAAAACTTGCCCGTTGTCAAACTACTAGGTAATTCTCGATTTAACGGTTCATTTTAAAAAATAAATTGTATAATATTTTACAAGAACTTCTGCTGTTTCTTTCCCGCAGTGACAGAAGAAGATTTGTTGAGAATGAGGGAGAAGATTCCCCCAACCAAAAACAAAAATTTTCCAATGTGTGAGAAGCTCTAGTCACGGTAATGAATTTTATTAGCGATGCATCAGATGAGAAGCTATGGGAAGACCACCAACAAATATAGGCTGACAGCTTTGCAAAACCATACGCTCCGGTTCTAATCGGGAACCGACCCACGGATACGGAGTCAGGTCCGACAGTAACATAAGTGCTTACTTAAAAAACATATTTCCAAAGCGATTCGGATGTCAAGACTGCGTACGAATGATTGCTCTGCACACCAAGAAATTGGCGTTCATCGGACTGTGAAGCCGACAACGTACACATCCCCCCCCCGCGCAACATCGCTCTGCCTGTCTGGCGAACGCTATCATTGCAGTAGAAGTCGGAGGGAATTCATCATTTGATGGCATCATCAAAATATTCTAAACTGAAAATCTATTAGCTTCTTCAAGGAAAACCGGTAACATCTCACTTAACACACGTCAATCCTGTACATTTTTGTCAACACTTGTAGTTGAAAGCGACTAACTAAAAAATCGAAATTTTTTATTGCAAATCATAGATTATTATCATGCTTTGATTTACGGTATTCTGTGATATGTATTTAAAATATTTTTATTAGTTTCCACATTTAAGTAAAGTAATATCTGATACACTATGTTATTGTTATTTTCTTGAAAATCCAATGAACATATCTTATTATAAAGTTATACAGTAATTAAATACAAGTAAGATCAATTACTTAACTGATCTTGCTCATTAAATTATAAACAAAAAACTTAGTACAATATGGTAAAAGTGTTTATTGCTGTTTGACGGAATGGTCTCGCCTGCTTTACTCCATAAATTTAATGTTTTCTGTATAAAAAACATATGCAAAGTGTTTTCAGGATTTAACAAAAATAATGGCTCTTTTTTGTACAGGTGTATTTTAGGAGCTACACCTAAGCTTGTAGGCGTTCGGCATACAGGAGACTGAGTCGCCTGGACGCTGCAAACGGCCAGTCGTCGTACCGCTGGGTCAACTAAGTTCCTATGTAATTTATAGCACATAATCTGGAGTTAAAAATAATGGACACATTCCATACAAAGGTAGGTCTGGAAACACTTTATTTTCAAATTATGCCTTTGTAAGATATAGACCAAATTACTGTTAAAGAAAAAACGCAACTTGAAATTCAAACTTTGTGTACGAAGTGTACATTAATTTAATGACAACATTTGTAATTTTATATTTCAAACAGCAGGACATTTAGATGACATGGTCCCATACCTACAATTTGTGAACTTTCAAAAACAATATTTTGTTTGAAAAATAATGAAAGAGACTTGAGTAAAATCTTATAAAGTAATGGCTACGCCAGGGTTGTTGTATGGTTCCGAAACTTGGGTTGCGGCGAAGAAACATCTGAGTAGGACACAAGCATCGGAAATGAGATTGTTGCATTGTTGCGATCTGTTAAAAGGTTGCACGCGATGGGATAGACTCTAAATTGAAGACAATCGCAAAGAGATAAACATTTTCAATATCCAAAATCGTATTGTAGCGAACAGGGAGATTGATTGTTCATATGAACAGGACACCAAATGCCAGGTCGCCTAACGGTGTTTGGCAATTCTATTGGACAAAGAAGACCTGGGAACAGTTGGTGAAATGTAACTATTTTCTTTGGAACCGGAACAGGCGATTCGTCTATTTCCTGATGGAAGAAGAAGAAGAAGAAGAAGAAGAAGAAGAAGAAGAAGAAGAAGAAGAAGAAGAAGAAGAAGAAGAAGAATGACGTTAGCAAATAAATGTATGTGTGTTTTAGAACATTGAGTCATTTATGTACACAGTTATTGCAAAACAAAACTGAAAAATGATGTTCATTGTTCGAAAGTACAAACTGAATGGTTTAAATCATATGGTTGTTTCCTTTAATTTACTTACATTAAATAGACACAAACTTACCTTTTTTAATTATTTAATTGGAATTAATTATGCGATTTTGGAGATTTTAAAATCCATTTTACACATTAAAGTAGGCATTCTTAAGACCTTCAAAAAATGTGATTTTCTTTCCTACGTTTTAAATTACAGGTTTCAGACCGTTTATCTAAAATTTTTGGTAATTTAAAATCTAAACCCATCAATTTTGTTTTAAAGTTAGTACATTAGTGCACATTTGCTAAACGTATGAACGAAGTCACGGTGTTACATGGTATCATTTGGGTTAAATCTTCTGGTATCAGCAACGTAAAAGCTAAAAGTTTTCGGACCTACGTTTATGTGAATTATTTTCTTTATTTTTACCTATAGAAGATGTCCCTCCTGAAAGTATTTGCTTACTTCGTCAAACACACTGTATGTATCATGCTACTAGTCTATCGGCACTTGCTACAACATTTTATTAATGCTTGAATTTAATAAATAAACACTTAGTATAGTTCTACAAGTACTTTTTATTTTCACTACAATTGTTTCACCATTTACGGCAGCTTCCGGGGGTTATAACTGAACTGCCAGATTAGTTCAAATGTAATTTCTGAAGCTGCCCTGGTGAAATAATTGTGGAAATAAAAATTATCTATAAAACTATACCAAGTGTTTATTTATTAAATTCAAGCATTAATTATGATTATTCTATGCAATAATAAGTTCGGCTTTGTCTACATATGTGTCTACAAAGGCTCATTCTACGCAGTTTACGAAACAATCCTCCTCTTATCTTTACCATCCTTCTTTTATCATGAGATACAATCATTCATCTATAGCCACCACGGTTTCCATGGTCATCTACCCACTTTATTAGGCGTATTCTATTTATGACTTTGTCTGAGATTGTAACCTGCGAAGTTCTTTAAAAATTCTTTAACATCTTCCTTACTTTTGTTGCGTTACTAATCCAGCGGGTTTTTCTCACCTCTTTGTCTTGTACGTGGAGTCTATTTTCCATACGTGCATCTGACATTTTGTCGATGGGTTTCGAAAGCTTCAATTCTGCTGTCGGTAGGCATTGTCACACTACAAGTTAAGATTAAAAATGTCGGGTTTTAACATATTAGTTGTTGTGAAAAATAGACCTACTACGTTAGTTGACGGTGTTAGCTTAAATACCCCGGTCTTTAAATAGATCCGGGTTACAGAAAGTGTAGTCAACCGGGCTAATAAAATATCAATTTCCCTCGAAGGTCAGATTGGAATAGTAGTTATAGGCAGGTGTCTTACGTCTTACGATTTGACTAAAAGTAATTTTAATTGACCTAAGTTAACCTAAATTAACTTGACCCAATCTAAATTGGATTATCAGAATCACATGTAGGCCTAGTCTATAGAGAAATCGGCCTATAACTTTTCATTGCTAACAACAACCCTGTTCTTCTGTTTAAGATTTATCTGAGAGTAACCACAATATTTTTCCCGCAGTTTTATACTTTATTTAGCTACCCCTAATTTCTGTTGTGAGTTGATGACCAGTTTGGGCAAGGACTAATTCGTACTAGTTGTGGGGTGGGCTTACTATAATAGTAGGATCGAGGGTCAGACATTGTGTTCGGACTCAGGCGAGCCACTGAAGTCTCGTCGAAAAATGGGCAAGACGTTGGTGTTAAGAAAAAAAAGAACACAACGGGAACAAGCACATTTATCCGTTTGTGCCTGCTTAACGTCATGCGTTTTAAATAAATTCTTTTCCGGTATCAGATTATATGTAAACCGGTTGGTTTATATACGGGTAATATCCAGTTATATTAAATTTTAGCATAACCGGTAACCTACGGTAGATTTTGTGCAGTTTTTGTTTTAATGTAATTGTGTTTAACTGAAAAAAAACTCCTGTCTTGTGGTGTAATTTATTTTTAATTAATAATGTAGCAAACTGAAACCTATTTATAATACATTTTATTTCTTGAAAAAAAAAAGTATCTACTGTCGACGGAAAGATGTTGTATTTCTCCCTCTTAGAAATAAATGACGAAATGTTAGCAGACATTAATTAATTTATTTATATAATTGTTTCGGCAACACACACCATCATTCCCAGCCTGAGTATGTGTGCGCGCGCGCACACACGTAATTATTTTGATTCGCGGTATCGTTATTTGCTCATTATTATATGCGTAAGTGAAATTAAAAGTGATTAAAACATTAAGCAACCTTAATCCGTTTAACTCACATTCCGGAATAGACCTATATTAGACAACACTGACGTCTAAAAATGTTAGAACATAGTTTAGTGCATTATAAATTACGTGTGCTCACATAAATACATACACCACACACGGAAATTACTATTTGTTTTGCAAACGCTAACAATCTTTCTTCGAATTATGATGATGTGTTTGTTGAATATTATGATGTATATATACATCATGTATATATATGATGTATATAATGATGCTGCATTTTATATATATACACACAGTGGATTCGGTAATACTTTTAATGCGGTCTTTGAAATTTATTATTTTCATTTTGTTAATTGACCTGACACCTGTTTATGAAAATGTTTTAGAAATTAGTTTTATACAAGTAGAGTTTACATATATTAAATTTAAAACGTTTCACGTTTGAATTCTGTTTAAGTTCTTACATATGAATTTTTTAGTAGTTTATCTTTTGATCTACAAATTAAACACAATGCTTTAGGATAAATATTTAAATCATTAAATGTTTATGAGTAAGTATAGATGTATCGGTAATGATTCAAAGTTGTTAAATCAACATTGTATCTCTAATGTTAGAAAATGTATTAAAAAAAAAACTGAATCCTATCATAAACACACACACACACACACACACACACACACACACACACACACACACACACACACACACACACACACACACACACACACACACACACACACACACACACACACACACACACACACACACACACACACACACACACACACACACACACACACACACACACACACACACACACATGTATATATTACATATTATTAATATCAAACACTCGCTTTATTCTTGAATATTATTTATTAACAAATATTAACCCTTCTTAACGCACGGAGAAGGGTGAATATACTAGTAAAATTCCAGTAATATTACTTTTTAAATTTATAAAATCCAGTTTTATTAAAACAAACTTTTATGGGCAAAAAAAATAATTTTTTGGAAAGTATAGAAACATATGTTAATGTGCGTGTAAACGCGCGCGGGCAGTTTATGTATTTATCAAATGTATAAAATAAAATACTACAAAAAGTAATACACAACAAATTGGAACATAAAGGCATGCCTCTAGGTGTGTTCAACTATAATACCAGTAAAACGTATACACAGACTGTCGATAATTTCGGAGAACTACTTTTTCTATAACCTAATTGCTGCACATTCTATACTTGGTTCCACAGTCGGATGAGACAATGGGCGAGATAGGTAAATACATTGCGCTTATGGGTTTTACGTTCGCTACTATTATGCGACTTGAAAACCACGACCGATAAAAATAAAGTACTAGATAAGTCTACAGAATCTACACAGTAGTAACAAATTTTAATTCTTCACATTTTGATATACTTTAAACAAGTTTACCCCAAAAATTAAGTCGGTAAAAATAAAAAACGTAATAAAACCAATCGCACACTCGATTTAGTGCGTTTTAAAATATAATGTCCTTACGCAAGATGTTCTTGCTCCATAACAATATTTTGTGTGTGCATGCGGTCCAGTTCACGCACATTATGTACATGCCATTTAAATTTAATAATATCTTTGTCATAACAAAATAAAAATTAAAACTTCATCTCAAATTATATTTCTTTATTCAGTTGTAATGCGTAAAAAGTAGCCTGCGAGAAACTTTTTCCCTAATCAAGATAGACTGATACATTAAGAAAATGAATTGTACAAAAAGATTCAAATTTAATTTTGATTTAACTCCTAATGTTTTATCTTTACTGGTTTCCAAATTACTGAGCAGATCGTACAAATATACTTCAGCGATGAAGCTGCGTATTGCCGCACGTCCGTTCCCGTGTTTGTCGTGAAGTGGTTCTATTAAGGCATTGTACTGTTACAAAAAGCGTTAGACATACACTTGTTGTAATTCAAGACTTAAAACAGTAAATCTCTCCGCAGTATTTAGGAAATCGTAAATAATAGATCGTAATTAATAAAATAGTTGGTTGCACTCAAACCACATCAGTTGCAAAGGTATTTAACTTCCAGAACAGTTATGTTCAGATTTGTTTATATTTACGAGATTAGACATTTACCAGTGTCCGTGTACTGTACATTCTTGTTGGATTTCGTTTTACTTAAAGCATCCATACGCGTATGCGTTCGGGATAATTATGTAAAATAATTATTTCAATTGAGAATGTTTCACAAACACATTGTGCGCGGTTTACCAGTGTTAGACCAATCTTGTCAGTGGATAGTGAGTTGATAATCAAACAATATCCTCACGGAATTCTATAATAAACAACACATATACATATAAACAACAAATAATATAAACAAAAAAGTAAGCAGATACACAATAAGCATGCGCCTAAAAATTCAGTTAATAATGAAAATATAAAATAAACAACCTTTGTTTATAATGAAAACATACGAAAAAACTCACAAGCCTGTATTAAGATACAAGCATAAAATATCAATATGATATTTTTAGTTTTTGACAAATCAAAATGCGAAACTAAACTGACATACACAATAATAATAGAATGTACAAAATATTGTTACGCTAGTCGCACGGATGTACAGAGTAAACAGAATAATTGACGCCAGTGGAAGTCACTAATTACAACCGTAATTACAGTTAGAAATAAACAAAGACACTTAAATACAACAGTTCTTTAAACTAGAGAATCTCCAACACACAGTAACACAAAGAGTAAATATAACTTTATTAACGGTGTCGCTCTAAGCAATCACAATAAGTACTAAGCCACAAGTGACAATAACAATAATTCCGAAACACACTCTAATATCACACTGGTCCCACACTGAAGTTGGACGGTCGCTGGGGCTTATATTTATACCCCGCTGAGATTCGAGAACAATCTACCGTTTTTCGGGCGACGTGTCGAGATTAAGTTGCATAGTTACAGGCACTGTAACGTTCTGGAAACAGTGTAACGTCCCACCTTATACACAACGTGCAAACCGAATGTAATGTCGGTAGAATAATCTACAATCGTCTGGAATGCGTTTCTGGAACAATCTAGAGAGTTACGTAATTACAAGGCGTGTTACGTGTCACATGCGACGATTGTTATCTTCCATCGCAACGTAGCAGTATTAATGTAACCCGTATGTTTCCACACTCACCTTCATGAGTACAACAATACAAATAACAAATAACGAGTTATTTACTCTTCGTTTTGTTCACAAAAATCTAACCTCCTCCCCCACAAGAAAATCCTGATACTTCGTTTTATAGAACACGTCTCAAAATGTAACTGTTTGGTCTGACGCTGTTGTCGATTTAAATACAAACAAATCTATAAACCTAGCTGTATAAATAAATAAGTAAATAAAGCATTTAAAGTAAAGGACGCGTGATAAGTAGATATTATTTTAAACAGCGAGTCTTCAAAAATACAAATAAATTAAAATGAAATACTGTTAAATGCTGTATGTAAATTGTACGTTAAGCGCAGTCCTATTATTTACTGCACGTTAAGACTGTAGCGTTATAAAGAGTATATCGCAATATTTTATAATTAACTTTGGTTCTCGTATAAGAAACTTGACAGAAACATTGAGGAAAGGATATTAAACGTCTGTGCCGGCTCAGCGTCGGGTTATAACACTTTTCTTGTTCGGTGTTTTGCGTCGGTGAACTCGTTTTCTAAAATCTGCGTTTTTGTTTACAAATCTTACCGACGGCTCAACAGATCCGGTGTTGCAGTGAGCTATGCTGTCGCCTCGTTGGGTGCAATTCTCAACACGTCCTTACACACCGAAGGACGAAACGTTAAGAAACGTGACAATGAGAACAGACACGATGGTCAAATACTGTTGTTTTAAGTACACGCGACGACGAAAATATCACTGCAATAATCAAGTACTTTTTAAACGTTTGTAAACAATGTACGGGTACGTAGCGAAATTTCGAAAATCCATTGAGATTCAAAACATTGTTTATTTGCTTACAAATTTAATCATGTTTTCAGTGTTTTATGTTTGTCAAAATGTTTTAAGTAACATTCTGAACAACGTTTGTAGTGAAATAATATTTTCAAGTAGGCCTACTATAACTCTTTAATTTCTTTTTCAAGTTATATAAATTTCAGTTATGTTCGGTATAATGACTTAGAGAACACTGTGTGTGTGTGTGTGTGTGCGCGCGCGCGCAAGAGAGAGAGAGAGAGAGAGAGAGAGAGAGAGAGAGAGAGAGACAGATACAGACAGACAGACAGACAGAAAGACAGACAGACAGACAGACGGATATACCAGCGATGCGAGTTGTGGGAATTTTTCCTCACAGTGGCGAAACTTGAAAGCTCAAAAGTCGGTGTGGGGAATTGGTGGCGTTTTTTTAACGGTGACTATGGTCAACAACTGGAAACATTTAAACAAGTATTGTAGATCTAGCCAGGGAATGAAGATATCTTAGTAATAAAAACACATACTATTTATTGATAAAAGTTTATTAAGATTTTAGAGAGAAGTGAAAAATGCAAAGAAAGGTGACGATACTAAAGCTTATCTTACTCTGGATAGCTTCTCCACATTTGTAGTAGGTAGGCCTATGTGTAGAGAAATTTTAGTGTTATTAACCTTAACAAGAATGATAAATAAATTAGGGCAGTAACCTTTCCCAATCCATTAAAAAAAAATGTCCGTAACAAACAAAACAAATATTGTTTTGATTCCACTACAAATCAGCGATGAACAAAGAGAGCAACTGTTGGTGTATAAACTTAAAATAGTTGTTGATGTAAATTGTTAATGTCAATTAAACAATTGGAAAGTTGTGTAGATGTAGTAGGCTATAACAAACTAAATGAAAGAAACGTATTTCCAAAATATTCAGTTCGATGTCAGCAAGTTAGTACTTCTTTTTAATCGTATTTTAATATTTACGTTACTCTTGTAAAATTGTTTAAACATTTAGAATATTACACTTTGCATGACGCACTCTTATTTGTGACAGTGAGGATTTTTTATTCCAAAATGGGGAAATTTGGAGTATCTATGTGCGGGAAAGACGTATGATTGACTTGACAACACTGAGATAGACAAACAGACAGACCTAGACCTACTGACTGACCTCACCAAGGATATGAAAGATGCCAACACTATAGACTATTCTAAATTGTTCAAAGTAGCAAGCATTTAGAATGTAGTGTAGAATTAAAACACAATATTCAGTGCGAGTTCAGGCGAGTGTTATACAGCGTCCTGTGCGATGAAAATTCTGAAAGAAGCTTTTTCCTGGTACACTGTCAGAATAAATAAAAGTTAGTGATTTTAAGTGACACTGTGAAATATTAAAAATATTTGCCGTGACAATAATACACAGTCAAACCCTCTTCAAGGGAAAAGTACGTTACAGATGTGTGGCGACCAACTGCCACAGGTACATACAACATTACTGTTATTCACATTTTTCACATATATGATCCAACAATGACATATTTAAACGCATTATTGTAAGTAAAGAAGTTACATATTATTCAGTAGTACTGCTTATTTCACATCAGGCCTGTTCCATATTCACTTACTTTTTGCAAATAAAATTCGTTTGCGACATAAACGCTAAAGCACTTTTCCCTTGGCTCATGGATTGAAGTATGCACGTTTTAAAATCCATAGTTTATAACGGGTAGGTCGTTATTTATAAGTCAAAGATTTTATATATATTTTTCAAACCATTTAACGATGAAACAAGTACAGTAAATTGAAATTGTTCATGAGTATGCTTGGCACTAATACACACGACAGATTTCTAGAGCGGTTAAAATATGGCGACGTAGCGGATTTTCCCACCAAGGCCGGAGATTTTTGAAGTGAGAACTTCATGTACGGTACTATGGTGCCCGGCTCACTCCTCACGATTTTAGCAAGCCCGCGTTTTCTACACTGTGAGCCAACGCCCCTCCCCTCACCAGCCCGTACAATAATAACAGCAAATAACTACAACACAAAAATAAAATCTGGCCATAACAAATATCTATCAAAACGACTTTTCAGTAGTCCTTTCTCAAGTCTTTACCTGTTTTGTAATGGGAGGGGGGTGGAAGGAATGAGAGGAAGATGAGGAGTTGGGTAAAATTGCACCAGAAGGGGGTCGCAAAACATGTATAGCCCGTAGACGGCCTCTGACTGGGGTGGCTTACACCGTCCATATCAGGACTCAAGAGGTTCTTCTGCTTTGGTTCTTTTTTTCAGAGTCAGGATCAAACTTGGAGCAGATCTAGTACCATGACCGTTCCGTTGGTATATTGTCACTATATTCTAATAATACACACAAATACGACTCACTCGCATCTTTCGTATTTAGCATATTTTGGTTAGTTTAGTTACTTTTTAGGTTATGGACGTTTTCTCATTTTCCCTAATTTCTTGCTTGCATCGACGTTGCTCCCCTGGCCTTTTGCGCCACTGGACACGTACCCAGTGTGCCCGTTTATAAAATCGGGACTGGCGTGTAACAAAATAGATAATCTGAAAAATTAAAAGAGAAATCAGTGTTGCCAGGTTAATCAAACCCCTTTTCTCACGTAGTTAACCAAAATTTCCCCACTGTCACAAATATGTATGCTTTAAGCAAAGCATATCTTAAAAAATGTGAGCACATTGTAAATGTTTAAATATTAAAAATACAGTAACGTAAATATTAAAAATAATTTTCTTAATGATAAAATAAAGTGTGCTTACATGCTGAGAGATCGCGGTGAATACGTTTGAAATCCTTTTCTTATACTTAGTTCATTACTTTTTACGTTTAGTATGATGCGACGTATTTACTTACACTTCACTAATTTTTCGAATTTGTTTAGTACATAGCGTCGTCGTGATGTTTGTCGTTACAATGTTATCGTTTTCAAGAATATTGTCTAGGGATCGGTTCCGTGACTGATTAGTCGCAAACAACGTATGCGACTAATCAGTCCGTGAATTCGACATCAGAAGACTCTTTTGTAAGCTAGTACTTATTCCAGTGGCAGAAATTTGTGTATTAAACGAACGAACATGTTTGCTCTCGTTCGTAATACGGATGCATTTAATAAAGTTTTTGATTTTTTCCAACATTTCATTTAGTTAAGTGAGCAGATTTCTTTCGTTTCAATGTGATTTGTTGCGGCAAACAATTTACGGAACAAAGAGTAAATGTTTTTGTAATTGCTAGAAATATAACATTTTAAGTAGATTTTAACGTTTTTCGTTTTTCTTTGGCCTCCATTATTTAAAGATTATATTTTTGTAGGACTAGATTTTCCGTAGCCTTAGTAATTCATCATGAAATAAATAAGTCTTACTCGTTTACATACTCAGTGTATGTCAACCACACAAATGGAATATAAAACGGGAAATATATATGGTTTTGAAGCTCACTACATACTCGCTACCATTAACTTCTTAATGTTCAGTATTTACATAATTTCCGTATTCCAGTATCGTTTATTGACCTGATATATTTACACAACTTTCCAATTGCTTAATTCATAAAAACAATTTAAAATTACTGACACCTATTTTTAGTTTATATACATGCTGTTGTTGTTTGGCCAGTGTTGCACCATTTACAGTGAAATTGAAACAAATTTAGTTTGTTTGCTTAGAACATTTTTGGTTGTAGTAGAAAGTATTTGGTTATCTAATGTACGTATTTACGATTTTGTATTTATAAAGATTAATGCCGCTAAAAATTCTCTCCACACACCTACTACTAAATGGTAAATTAATATATATACCAAAAAGCATTAAAAGTAGGGAAAGCTTGAATATTTTTCATTCCCTTCCAAAGGTTAATAAACTTTCAACAACATCTGTACAAATATTTATATTCCTAGGGATCCTACGTTCCCTATCAAGGTCTACAATGCCTATTTAAATACTTTCCTTAAAGACTAGTGCTACTAAAGCCAAAAATTTTAATTTTGTAAAAAAAGTGAATTATTATACTGCACATATCACATTCTAATTTTCAATTAAACATCGCGTAAATCATATTGTTACATTGAGAACAGTTATTTGTTTCAGTTATTTGCTGTATATACAAATAAT